>SSNS01000198.1:301513-316513 GCA_006937985.1 Aphyosemion australe | reverse complement strand
ATGAAAAGTAAAACAATCCAAGTTGGGTTCGAATGAAGGCAACTTTGGTTTCATCAAGAAACCAAAGTTGCCTTCATTCGAACCCAACTTGGACCACCATGACCTGGATGATTGAGAACCTTCACCGAAAAGTAAAACAGAAAACAATCCCTTACAGACGTAACAACGTTTTATCGCCACAGCTGTAATATACAGAAAAATAACAAAACCATGACTAACTAATAAACACGTCTTAGCTGAGGGAGAACGAGATTCAGCTGCCGGTGGAGACTAAACATGGCCCTTTTCCTGTTACTACCTTAAAATGTCGTCATTTTGCACAGAAATGTTTAAAATGTCAGCATGATAGGATCGGTCTACTGGATATGGGAAACAGCCAATATGGAGCATCCCTGGTGTATTAGAATGTTTCTGTCCTGCAGGATCGTACGTTTCCCCTGGCAGATGAGCGAGGACAAAGTCCGTGGCGTCTTCGCCGAGGCGTTTGGCGTTTGGAGTGAAGCGACTCCTCTCAGGTTCAGGGAGGCTGTTGGTGAGAAAGCAGACATCGTCGTTGACTTCAACAGGTGATTTGTCCATCAGTCTCATTTCCAGACACTAATGAGTGACACGTTCATTAGCTGTGAATCACATGACTCAGCAGATTTAACAGTAGATGTTGGATTAGAATAAACAGAAGCTGGAAGCATCTCCTGTGGTTTTTTCTTATGTGAGTTTATCTTCAGATACATGAAGACAGAGTGATCTTTACCTTCAACTTCTTGCTTTTTTTGGCGTGTCCCTTCAGGTGCCTCCTCAGCCAATCATCTGTCTCCATTTAGTCCTGTCTCCTCTACCCCCACACCAACTACCTTCATGTCCTCTTTCACCGCATCCTTCCTGGTCTTCCTCTCAGCCTCCTGCCTTGTGGCTCCACCCTCAGCATCCTTCTACGTCTGTCATCATCGTCTCTCCTCTGGACGTCTCAGTCTGTCCTCTCTGACCTGATCTCTTAAACATCTAACATGAGCTGTCCCTCTGATGGACTCATTCCTGATCCCATCCATCCCCGTCTCTCCCAAAGAGAACTTCCAGTTCTGTCTCCTGTCTCTAAACCAGTGGGTCCCAACATTTTTCCATGAGGACCTCCTTGCCTGTGTCCAAGACAAGCCTGGAGCGCCCCAACCCCATCTCCTACTCCCATACACACATTACACGTGATTCATAACCAGCCTTCTGCAGAGTAACACCAGAGACACGCCAAACGGGATTAGAGAACAACTGTTAGAGTAGCTGTCTCACAGCTCACTACTGTCTCACAGCTCCCTACTGTCTCACAGCTCTCTACTGTCTCACAGCTCCCTACTGTCTCACAGCTCCCTACTGTCTCACAGCTCCCTACTGTCTCACAGCTCCCTACTGTCTCACAGCTCTCTACTGTCTCACAGCTCCCTACTGTCTCACAGCTCCCTACTGTCTCACAGCTCCCTACTGTCTCACAGCTCCCTGTTGTCTCACGGCTCCCTACTGTCTCACAGCTCACTGTTGTCTCACGGCTCCCTGCTGTCTCACAGCTCCCTACTGTCTCACAGCTTCCTACTGTCTCACAGCTCCCTACTGTCTCACAGCTTCCTACTGTCTCACAGCTCCCTACTGTCTCACAGCTTCCTACTGTCTCACAGCTCACTGCTGTCTCACAGCTCCCTACTGTCTCACAGCTCTCTACTGTCTCACAGCTCCCTACTGTCTCACAGCTCTCTACTGTCTCACAGCTCTCTACTGTCTCACAGCTCCCTACTGTCTCACAGCTCCCTACTGTCTCACAGCTCACTACTGTCTCACAGCTCCCTACTGTCTCACAGCTCTCTACTGTCTCACAGCTCCCTGCTGTCTCACAGCTCTCTACTGTCTCACAGCTCCCTACTGTCTCACAGCTCCCTACTGTCTCACAGCTCCCTACTGTCTCACAGCTCCCTACTGTCTCACACCTCCCTGCTGTCTCACAGCTCCCTACTGTCTCACAGCTCCCTGCTGTCTCACAGCTCCCTACTGTCTCACAGCTCCCTACTGTCTCACAGCTCACTGCTGTCTCACAGCTCACTGCACTAGTAATCGGAAGGTTGCAGGTTCAATCCTGCTGCCCCCATAGAATGCTGCTGTTGTGTCCTTGGGCAAGACACTTAACCCGCCTTGCCTGCTGGTGGTGGTCAGAGGGACTGGTGGCGCCAGTGTACGGCTCGCCCCGCCTCTGTCAGTGCGCCCCAGGGCAGCTGTGGCTACACTGTAGCTCATCCCCACCAGCGTGTGAATGTGTGGATGACTGATTGTGTTGTGAAGCGCCTTGGGGGGTTGTAGAACCCTAAGAAGGCGCTATACAAATACAGACCATTTACCATTTACTATTGGCAGGTGAAGTTTCCTCCTTGGGTGGATTACAAGAACAAAAAATAAATAAATAAAAAAGATTTTAAAAGATCAGAATAAAACACTGATAAGAAAAAAGTAAGAACAGCAACAGAACCAACCAGTAGGCTTTGATCACTGGACCTCAGGGACCTGCTGGGGGTGTAGGGACTGAGAAGATCACCAATGTATGATGGTGCTTGTCCATGTAAGGCCCTAAAAACCAGAACCAGGATCTGGAAAAGAACCCTGAAGTTAACCGGCAGCCAGTGAAAAACCCTTTTAGCAAAGCCCACCACCATCTGTCCATCTTTGTTCCTATCCTGGATACCAAGACTGTCCATCACGTCCTAATCTCCTCCTTTCCCTTCACCAACATGTCTGCACCAATTACCACTTTCTCAAGTGTGTGTGTGTGTGTGTGTGTGTGTGTAGGTACTGGCATGGTGATGACCTACCCTTTGATGGACCAGGAGGAATCCTCGCTCATGCTTACTTCCCACAGACTCACAAAGAGGGGGAGGTCCACTTTGACTACGACGAGAGCTGGACGGCTGGAAACTCTGTGGGTGAGGATCTGAACATGAAGGAATGCTCTGACGGTTTCCTGAGAGTTGAATGCATCAGATAACTTTAGTGTCTCGTCTTCATTCAGGCACTGATCTTCTTCAGGTTGCAGCTCATGAGTTTGGTCATGTTCTGGGTCTACAGCACTCCCTGGAGCCCGGTGCTCTGATGAGTCCGTTCTACAGCGACTCCTACCCTCTGCAGCTCAGCCAGGATGACAGGAGGGGCATCCAGTACCTGTACGGACCTCCACGGCACACAAAACCTGACATAACTGAGGCCAACGAGCTTGACCCTGAGCTGGTGAGACACCAGGAAGAGATGAGGTCCGGATCAGGAATTCTTGAACCAAACTAATACATGTTTGTGATGTTCTCCAGCCGGATGTCTGCAGCACCAACTTTGACGCAGCGTCCATGATTCGAGGAGAGCTCTTCTTCTTCAAGTCTCGATACGTTTGGCGTTTTCATGACGGACGTCTACAGAAGGGTTATCCGGCTCTGTCCTCACGTCACTGGGATGGGATTCCTGATTACATCGATGCTGCTTATGAAGACAAGTCTGGGAACATCTGGTTCTTCCAAGGTGCACAAACCCCCCCCCCCGTTACTAAAGACTAGGATGATGAACCAAAATTATGGATTTGTTTTTATTAACCCTTTAGCTGGACCTGAGCTTTCTCTGCCTGATGCCAGATTCAGATCTGGTATGACTGGACCTGGAGTCGCCGACATTCCTCCTCCGGGGGAATCCCAAGGTGTTCCCTGGCCAGCTGAGAGACATAATCTCTCCAGCGTGTCCTGGGTCTTCCTTTGGGTCTCCTCCTGGTTGGACGTGCCCGGAAAACCTCACCAGGGAGGCGTCCAGGAGGCATCCTAACCAGATGCCCGAGCCACCTCAACTGGCTCCTCTCAATGTGGAGGAGCAGCAGGTCTACTCTGAGCCCCTCCCGGATGACCGAGCTTCTCACCCTATCTCTAAGGGAGAGCCCAGACACCCTGCGGAGAAAACTCATTTCGGCCGCTTGTATCCGCGATCTCGTTCTTTCGGTCACTACCCAAAGCTCGTGACCATAGGTGAGGGTAGGAACGTAGATCGACCGGTAAATTGAGAGCTTCGCCTTTCGACTCAGCTCTCTCTTCACCACGACAGACCGGTACAACGCCCCCATCACTGCAGACGCAGCACCAATCCACCTATCGATCTCACGCTCCACCATTCCCTCACTCGTGAACAAGACCCCGAGATACTTAAACTCCTCCACTTGGGGCAGGACCTCGTCCCTGACCTGGAGAAGGCATTCTACCCTTTTCCGACTCAAGACCATGGTCTCAGATTTAGAGGTGCATTTATAACCTACTTATCTTTTAATTGTGCTTAAATTGTGAAGCATCTTGGGTCAACCTTTTTGTTTTAAACGTGTTTTATGAATAAAGCTGACTGGAATATTCTACCTTCCTTCTGTAAGTCTGGGATTTGAGGCCCAATAAGTTTTAAAGGAGAGCGAGTGAAACCCTGGAGCGTCTGCGGCCGAGGCTTGGAGACGAGCCGTGAACGACATTCATCACGTTTCCAAACTGTTTCATGAAATTCCCAAAGGCTCTCCGTTTCCTCTCACACAAGTCTCAAGACTTCAAATATTTTTGGGAAAACTGATAGGTTAAAACTCTCTTCCCAGGTAGACGGCGTTAGCTCAGGTTTCTGGGACCCACCGGACCCCACAGGGGAACCCGTCTAGACGGGTCTCTGTTCAGTTTCTGAGTCAGACAGTGAAAGCGAGAGCGTGTGAGACGACTTTGGGAGGAGTTGGAGACCAGATCAAAATCTAAACATTTGTGACTAAGCTGTGAAAAGAAACTTGCTGAGTTTAGTTTGTGATCGCATCATCCGACTCGCCGGACCCTCTGGTAACCACTACCCCGCCTGTAAACGGTCCTGGCCCGTGAGATTCTGGGTAGAGTGGCCTAACCTGGTGGCGCGTCTGAGCAGATGTTTCAAATAAATGAGGTTTAACCAACAATCTTGCTGTTTTTTCGGACAGGTGACCGTTTTTGGGTGTTTGATGCTGAGAGGAAAATTTCTGGACCAGAACCGGTTCAGCGGCTCGGACTTCCTGTGACAGACCTCCAGGCAGCTCTGAGGTGGGAGGTCCACCACCACACTGAGAAGGCCTTCCTCTTCAAATCCTGGTCGTACTGGTCCCTCGTGGTTCAGGAGAACCGGGTCGATGATGTACATCCTCACAGCGTGCACGAGTGGGTTGGGCTGCCCAGCCACGTGGATGCAGCTTTTCTGGACCGAAACGGTGAGGACGTGGATCAGGATGTGGATCAGGACTTGAATCCTTTAACCTGACTGTCTCCTTCTGAACAGGTTATGCTAACTTTCTGAGCGGGCTGCACTACTGGAAGTTTGATCCGATGGCTCTGAAGGTTCTGGAAGGATTCCCTCATAGAATTGGAACCGATTTCTTCGGCTGTTCTGATTCTAAGTAGGATCATCTGTCCTGCAATATAAGTTCTACACGGTTCACCCAAAGGCTGCAGACAGACAAACCCAGTTCTTTGGTTCTGTCGCCTGTAGGAGGAACACTAACAGTTGGTTCTGATCCGTCTTTTAGGAACAGTCTGGGTCCTGTTGCAGAAGAGACTAAGCACCAGAACCAGAGTCCTGGTTGGGTTATTATATCACACGTTTATTATGTCGTCATACATGTTGGATGTTCAGCGCTGCTTCGGTTCTTTATTTTACTCAAGTGTCTTGTCCCTGTCCCTCAGTGGGCGGAGTCTGTTGGTGACAAACTACTGGAGTCTCCAAAATGTCTCAGATGTTTGTAAGAGTTCCTCTCAAGGGTTCTAGGGGTTCTTGTGTTCCTGGACAATTGAATATGTAGGAAAAAGATTTCAGGAAGGTCATCACGGGCATCGAACTCATCCAGAATCTAGATCTACAACCCACGTAGAACCCACCTAGAATCTGTCTAGAGCACATATGGTAACCCATCTAGAACCCACGTGGAATGCTTCTGGGTCTAGGTTCTGAGTGGAAAGTGCTCATACTGTAAAAACGGAACGGAACTCTGATTAGGAACAAATAAATGCGTCTGACGTTTAAACTGCAACAACGTTATGAGAAATTAGGATAAATCTGAAGCTAAATGAAGTTTCTACTAAACTTGTAATTTAGGTGTAAAAGTGTCATAATTCCCAGTTGAGTCAAACAGAGTAATGAAGCATCTTCTTTAGTTTGTTGCATATCCATAAACAACATTGTTCCTTTAAGCCAAGCAAACCTCTTTGGTAACTTCAGTGTTCTAAAGCCGTGCTATGTAACTTTTTCATATTTTAAATCCTGTTCTTGAGCCAGTTTGTGCTAAAATGACCCTTTACAGGGTTAATGATGTCACTCAGACCCCCACCGCCCTCTGTGGCCAGAATACCACACTTGCAACTTCAGAGTGGCGGTCCGGTCCCTGTTGGACTTAGTAAAGTGGAGCTGACATGCCTGGTGCTGCAGTCTGCTTCCAGCATGTTTCCTGCATGTTTTAGATCATGAACACAGCTGATTTGTTTGATTTAGTGATGAACCGCTCCTGTAGACACTAATGAAGGCTGAGGAGACGTTTCAGCTGTTAGATTAAGGTGTTAAAAAGACCAACGCACAGCCAGGAGATAAGTTTACCTTTTGGTTCCACTAACGGACACTAGGGGGTGCTAAAAACAAGCTAGTATCTCTACAGTATTTAGATATTAGATATTTATTTACTTTTAAAGTTTGATGACATTTTCTGGTGCTTTAAAAGTGCAACGTGTAAGAATGGAGTAACAATGACATCCTGTGGTCATAATTGGGTACTGCAGTCCATTTTTCTTAACAAAAAGTCACTTTCTCACTCCCGTTCTGTGGGTTTCATGGCTGTTGCCAGTTACGGATCAGTGCCAGAGGATTTGAGATGACAAGTGAAGACAAGTCATACACAGTCAGCTGATCAGTAGATAAATACATCAGGTGATAGCACTCTTGAGTGTTTTACGGCAGTGAATACTTACAACACTTATTACGGTAATAGTATGTCTCTGGCATTAGAGGAGTTAGCCATCTTGCTGTTATGGTTCTGAACGACTCATTAAAGGAAGTAAAACGCCATGATTGACTCATTATTCACTTCACACACATTTCACTGTAATATCCAGTTGTTTGTGATTGAAAAGTAGCTTGAGATATTTTTAGAGCCAACTATTTGCTTCTAATTCACTGTTAGCATTATTAGCTCAATGTTAGCCTCTAGCCTGCTTCACCAGAGTAAAACAAAAAGATGCCGTGGCTTCTTATGCTGCGTTCACACCGGGCTTGACGTATGCGTCGCCAGCGTCAAGTTTCAATGTTAAGTCTATGGTAAGGCGCGTCAGAGCTGCTTCAACGTCCCTGCGTCGCTTTGTGAGCGTTGGGCGCGTCAAAGCTTGATACTTTACACGCTTTTCAAGCTTTGACGCAAGCGTCAAAGCGTGCAACGCTTGCAACGCAAACGTCAAAGCAAGTTCAGCTAGCTGAACTTTCTGCGTCGCTTTACAAGCGTCAACCAATCAGAGCGCGAGTTGGTACGCCACAGCAGAGCGAGGGAAGAAGGCGAATTCATTCAGCTATGGAGGAGAAACTGATCGTAGCTGTTTGTAACCACCGTGAACTGTATGACCCGACCTGCTACGCCTACCGAGATCGGAATAAAAAGGACCTTGCTTGGAGGAAGGTTGCTGGAGAACTTGGCGTGTCGGGTGAGTGTTTTTTCAACGTTAACAATCCGCCATTGTTACAAACATCCGGCAACAGAGAGCCGCGCACGCGCTCTGTCCTCCCTTCCCCTCCCCGTGGGGCTGACACAACCGTCAAAGCAAGCTGCGCCAACGCAAGCTGCTTCAACGCAGGCTGCGTCAACGTCAAAAATATATAGGCGTCAAAAACGGCATGAAGTATGCGTTGTTTGACACATACGTCAAGCCCGGTGTGAACACAGCATTAGGGGTAAAGAAATAACTTCTGGGTCGCTTCTGTTTACTGGCTTCAGTTCTTTAAACACTGTCTGGAGCTTTTTTCCTGCTGGTGTTGAATTACAAATGCTGGTGCTGTAGCGTTAGCTTGCAGCAAATTTGGCAACCTCACAAACTCACTGACTGTATTTTAGTAACTTTGTCCCTCTTTTGTTTTTTTGAAAGGAGAAAAACTGAACCCCCCCCCCAGCCGGCTGAGAATGAAATCAGTTTCAGTAAAACCTTCCTTCCATCATGATTGAGACGTTAGACTGCTTTGTGATTATTGCCCTCTTACACATTGCTCCTTTAAGAATGAACTGCTGATGTTTTTTCTGCTAATTGTGGCTTTATTCTGCTATTTGCTGGTTTTTTCTAACTAAAACAGGGGTGCAGCGACAGAAGTTTCCTGTATTCTAAAGAGATACTTGTTTTATTTATTTGTGGACCTGTGGGAATTAATGCTAAGCCCTCTTGCTAGCATCATTTTGCTAACCAGTTAAGACAGTTCAGTCATTAAAAAATGTAAATTTTTGTTTAATTGTTTTTGTTTTCATGAGTATAATAAAAGATTATTTGATATTTCTGATTTCAAACTAATAAAGTTTTTTTAACAACATTCCATAAATCTGTAATTTTCATTCACAGTTTTTTATTCACAGAATTTTGCTCACTTTCTGTATAAAGCTAGCCTAGTGAACTAGACCAATTCTTGCTTTGCAGAGTTATATATACACATATATAGGATGGCTTGCCAGGCTAGTATAAAGCACCTGTTTCTGTAGACGTTATCATAGGGAGCCGGGCCTAATTTATGCCTCACGGTTCTGCGTCAGTACGGAGACATGCAAGACCGTTATGGAGTAGAGCCCAGCAGTTTTCCTATCCGTGGAAACGTTGGAGACGGCAAGCGATGATGTGATTGGTCAGGATGCCAATTCCTTCGTCAACAGCACCTCCTCAAAAAAATTAAACAAGACAAGAGCCAAAGATATCTAGCAGCAGACACGGAGCAGATTGAAGAACGTCTTGATGCAAAAGTCTGACGATATAAACATTAATGCACCCGTGACTGAAGGAGTACAAAGATACACAGCAAACTTTTTATTTGTGTCAGGAAATTACGGGAAACGTGAGTTTAGAGGTGGTGACTGCATGGAGAGGTGGAGGACTAATTTGTCCATGTAGTGACCGAAAGAACGAGATCATGGATACAAGCGGCCGAAATGAGTTTTCTCTGCAGGGTGGCTGGACTCTCCCTTAGAGATAGGGTGAGAAGCTCGGTCATCCGGGAGGGGCTCAGAGTAGACCCGCTGCTCCTCCACATGGAGAGGAGCCAGTTGAGGTGGCTCGAGCATCTGGTTAGGATGCCTCCTGGACGCCTCCCTGGTGAGGTTTTCCGGGCACGTCCAACCGGGAGGAGACCTAAAGGAAGACCCAGGACACTCTGGAGGGATTATGTCTCTCGACTGGCCAGGGAACGCCTTGGGATTCCCCCGGAGGAGCTGGCCCAAGTGGCTGGGGAGAGGGAGGTCTGGGCTTCCCTCCTTAAGCTGCTGCCCCCGCAACCCGACTCCAGATAATCGAAAGAAAATGGATGGATTATTATTTTTATTATTATTAATAATAATAATAATAATAATAATAATAATAATATAATAATAATAATAATAATAATAATATTATTATTATATTAATAATAATAATAATAATAATAATAATAATATTATATTAATAATAATAATAATAATAATAATAATAATAATAATATTATATTAATAATAATAATAATAATAATATTATATTAATAATAATAATAATAATAATAATAATAATAATAATATTATATTAATAATAATAATAATAATAATAATAATATTATATTAATAATAATAATAATAATAATAATATTATATTAATAATAATAATAATAATAATAATAATAATAATATTATATTAATAATAATAATAATAATAATAATAATAATAATAATAATAATATTATATTAATAATAATAATAATAATAATAATAATATTAATAATAATATGTTTGCGGTTTGGTTCTTGTTGCCGAATTCGTTTTTGTTTAGTGTTATTAAACCTTTTTTTAAACAACGAAAAAAGAGAAACAGAATAAAACTGTGATTTCTACTCCCAGGCGCTAGGGGGTGGAATAAGTCAGCCCTGTTGGCCATACGTCATGACGTCACGTCTTTTTACGTAGTAAAACAAGGCGCGTGTGGGCTGGTGGCGCGTTTAAAGAGTCCCGGTTGGAGGGTAAAGAGGGAAACTTGAGGACTCGAAGTGAATTTTCCCGGACTAGAGTGATTAATCTGAAGCGGAAGGATGTCTCAACACAGGTTTGATGTTTGACTACATTTAGTTTCCATTTTCTGTCTTTTATTCGTTTATTTTAACCAAGAAAATGAAACAACTCGACGATCCGGTTAAATAAACAGATCACTTCATCTAAATCACATCACTCGGGTTTCCTGCTTTCTAAACTGATGGTTTGATAACTTCATGTGGATTATTTTTAATCTGAACTCTAAAAGCGCCTTTTCCGGTCGCGTCTCTCCGCTGCTGTTCTTTGTGTTTTGTAATCCCAGTGATTAAACTCCAGATTAAAACCAGTTCTCCCAGTTCAATTCTGAGTTACTCATGCTGGTTTTAGCGGTGGGGCTTTGCGCGGTCTGTTATCATCCTGATGGCGGGCTGGAGGGAGGGAGGGAGATGAGGAGGAGTCTTCCTCAGGATGAAGGTCCGGTTCTGGATGATCAGATCCACCCTGTCCACCTGCAGCAGGACCCTGATGGACCTGCCCTGTTCCAGCCTCCAGAACAAACGCCGGTCCCGGACCTGCCTGGGTGAGGGTCTGGACTCTGAGTGCACCCCCACAGAGTCCAACCAGCAGCGACCACCGCCTCCCAAAGTCCAGCTGCTCCTCCCCAGGGGCAAGGAGAACGAGTTTGTGCTGGCTCGGAGGTCCCGGAGGAGGAAAAGGTCCACCTCAGGTAGGAGAAAACACCCCACCTCCAGCGCTTCCATCAGGTTGTCTTCAAAACCCTCCCTGATTGGCTGGTTGTCCCCCCAGGTGTTTCATTGGATCATCTACCTGAGGAGCTTCTCCTGAGGATCTACTCCTGCCTCCCCCTGCATGACCTGCTGAGGGTTTCTGGAGTCTGCAGGCGCTGGCATCGTTTAGCGTAAGAGGTCCCGCTGGGCCACACACACACGCACACACACACACACACACACACACACCAGCATTAGGCCCTCTCCTAGTTTATTGTCCACTCCTCAGAGCATCCCCCCCCACACACACACACACACCAGCATTAGGCCCTCTCCTAGTTTATTGTCCACTCCTCAGAGCACCCCCCCCCCACACACACACACACACACAGAGGAAACTCAGCTGTGGTTAGCTTTAGTTTAATAGTTTCATCACCGTGAGGGAGTCACGGCTCGTGGAGTCATGTTGGGATTATCCGTACAGCACAGAGGCATTCCTCTTCAGCCAGAAACAAGCAGCTGTGTCCAAATTCAGCAGCTGCAGCCACTGAGGACCTGACCAACCCGGATAACGTAGGCTAACGCTAGCTGACCACCTGTCTGGGATCCAGTTGTCATGTTTTCTTGTGGCGTCCCTAAACGGTCGTACATTAGTCTGCAGCAGACCTCTTCCCCTCAGCTCACCCAACTGCATCTCCTCTGTCCCATAAGGACAGGAAGCTGCAAGCGTCCAGATCTAGATTACAAAGAATATTTATTTACATTAGAGCAGATATTGAATAAATAAAAACAATCATGAGACTTTGGGGTGGGGTGAGGGGGCGTGGCTTTTCTCCTCTGGGTTGTGCAGGCGGGGCAGCGGAGACACACAGGTCACCTTTGAGCTCAAGGGGATCAGTAACGGGTTCTGGGGGGTAATCTGTGTGTGTTTCAGGTCTGATGAGTCTCTGTGGCACAGCGTGGACCTGGAGGGGCTGACCCACATGGGCCCGGCTCTGCAGCAGGTTCTGAGGACCAGGGTCCGCCGGCTGCGCTGCCCTCGAGCTTTTGTAGAGGAGCTGCACCTGACTGACTCCAGGTGAGTCTGACAGCCCGGGGGGTTGGGTTCCAGTCCCAGTAGCAGGTAGAACCCCCCCACCCCACCCCGATAGTTAGAAAAACTTTGGGTCAGGTGCTGAGAATGGGTTCTATTCTTTCTGCTCTTGTTTGTTGTTTCCCTCTACTAATCGCCCATGCTGGGTATCCACAGGTTCTTAATGAGTTGTGTATGTGCCTGTTTTCTTGACTGCTGTCTTGTTTTTCTGTTATAATTTTCGCTCTGTTGTATAATGTTCTTATCACTGACATTTTGTGTATCGTGGGATGTTCTGATGTCCATAGTAAATATTGATCTGTGTGCGTTGGTTTTCTGTATATATTTATTTTAAGCGTTCCATCTTGTTTTTTGCTAATTTCCATGTCCATGAATGTAATACTGCCCTCCGTTTCTTCCTCATATGTGAACTTAATGTTTCCTGTGTCGTCTATGTTGTTTAAATGCTCTGTTATTGCTTGTGTTTGTCCTTCGGGTATGATTTCCAATATATCATCTACATATCGCTTCCATAACTTTATTTGACAGTTTTCGGGTGTAGTGGTTAATGCTTTTTGTTCCAAATCTTCCATGAAAAACTCGCAGAGGGTTGCTGATAACGGATTTCCCATCGCGAATCCTTCCAGTTGTCTGTATATTGTCTCGTTGTAAATGAAATATGTAGAATTTGCCACCAGTTTTATTAGCTGTGCTATGTCCTCAATTGTTAGATTTGTTCTTTTTCGTAGGGTTTTATCTTGTCTGAGTCTGTCTATTACTATATCTATGGTTTTTATTGTTGGTGTCTTAGTGAAAAGAGATGTGACGTCATGTGATACTAGTATGTCTCCTTTTTGCAGTGTGATCTTTTTTAACTCCTTTGATAACTCTATAGTGTTCTTACAGTGTTGTTCTGTGTTTCCTAATAATGGACTGATGATTTTACTAATGTCCTTTGCCATGTTATATGTCGGAGTTCCTATACTGTCTACTATTGGTCTGAGTGGAGTGTCTTTTTTATGTATTTTTGGTGTTCCGTATATTCTTGGGATAATGTTTGCCGTTGGTATCCAGTGTTTGTATGTTTTTTCTGTTATTCTGCCCTGTTCTTGTATCGGTTTGAGTATTTTTTTCATGTTTTTCTTGATCTCCTCTGTTGGATCTTTTTTTAATATCTTGTATGTGTGTTTGTCCTCTAACATGTACTCCATCTGCTCTTTGTACTTTTCCTTATCCATTATTACTGTCGTCCTTCCTTTGTCTGCTGGTACAATTGTAATGTTTTCGTTTTTCGCTAAAGTGGTTATGGCCCTTCTTTCTTTTTTGGTGACATTACTGTGTTTTATTTTGCTGCTCTTTAATATCCCGACTACACTGTTCCTGAGTTCTGCTTTCTTTCCTTCCTCTGTGATTTGTTGACATGCTATTTCCGTTGCTACTATAAATTCTTCGTAAGGTATATGTTTTGGTGTTATTGCAAAATTGAGTCCTTTCTTTAATATGCTTTCTTCTGTTTTGGTCAGTTGATGTTGTGAGAGGTTACATACCCATGTAGTTTTTGCGTTCCCATCTCGCTCCTCTTTTCTCTTTTTTCTTTCTGTGAGCTTTGTTAGCTTCTTTATGTGCCTATCTTTAACTTTCTGAAACTCTTTCTCCTGTTGTTCCATCATGTGTCCTTTTAATAATCCTTCCGCTGTTTCTTCCAATTTGTGGTTAATGTTGAAGTCCATGTATCCTTTCTTTAGTTCTTGTTCCAGTTGCTTCTGTTTTGATGCAATGTTTCTTATTCTTTCTTTCAGTAGTAACTTCTGTGCTCTTTCCGTTATTTTTTTCGCTGTCTTTGTTCATATCGGCGTTTTTAACTGCAGGCTCGTTGGTGTGATATTCTCGTCTTTGCATCTCAAGCTGAATCGGAGGTGGTTTCTTAGACGTGCGATTTTTCGATGTAAACTTTCCAAACGTCGGAAGTCTTTTAATCCTTGGTGTCCATATTTTTCTTTAATCATCTTTGGTACGTTCATCCTGTGTCTGTCTGATTATTCCTTTAACTTTTTGTTCTTTTTAAAACACAGATAGGAGATCTTATTTACCTTTTTTATGCTGACGTTTCGGCCATCACTGTGGCCTTCTTCAGAGCTAAAAAAGGTAAATAAGATCTCCTATCTGTGTTTTAAAAAGAACAAAAAGTTAAAGGAATATCTCTGTAGTTATGCTGCTATAGGCTTAGACTGCTGGAGGACATACTGACCACTTTCCACACTCTGCTACTCTCTTCTACCACCACTCTCTAATTGCATTATTTCCTGTTATTTCAGCTGTTAACTTTATTTTCTCTCTAAGTGTTTTTCTCCCCAGAAGAAGCTACACTGGCGTTCTGCTGAGCTGTGGTGGCCTCATGGAGGGGGCCATCGGCTGGCACACTGCTGCCAACCACTGAACATTCTCCCTCTCCTGATATTACATCTCACTTTCTTTAACATAGAATGTGCTACTATTAGTTCACCTGTTGAATTAATTATAGATTCACTCAGATAAAGACAATAAAGTTTCTCTTACTCTTACTAAATGGTAAATGGTCTGTATTTGTATAGCGCCTTCTTAGGGTTCTACAACCCCCCAAGGCGCTTCACAACACAATCAACTCAATTCACCCATTCACACGCTGGTGGGGATGAGCTACGATGTAGCCACAGCTGCCCTGGGGCGCACTGACAGAGGCGAGGCTGCTGAGCACTGGCGCCACCAGTCCCTCCGACCACCACCAGCAGGCAAGGTGGGTTAAGTGTCTTGCCCAAGGACACACAGCAGCATTCTCTGGCCGGAGCCGGGATCGAACCTGCAACCTTCCGATTACTGGACAACCTGCTCTACCTCCTGAGCTACTGCTGCCCGTAAATAGAACTTCTACTAAGAAATCACAGTGTAGCCATAGAAACACT
>SSNS01000198.1:290188-301270 GCA_006937985.1 Aphyosemion australe | reverse complement strand
GTTCTGATGTAAGAACCTCGGAGCGTCCATGACCGTAGCGGTTCTGAAGTGAAGGGTTGAATCAGAAGAGCCATCCTATATATGTGATTATAAAGTAGTAGCAACCATATAATTAATCATTTATTACGGTCCTCTTCATCCCACTCCTTTCCAAGATGTCTTGTTTTTTTGTGTGTACAGTATTTTATACTGGCTTGGAATAAACCATTCATTCCATCAAACCCTTTGTTCCAGATGTGAAGGTTCTGGTGGACAGGTGTCCTCACATCCAGACTCTAGATCTGAGGTAAGACTGTCTCCTTCAGTCATGTGACACCCCCCCCCCCCCAGGTGTGCAGCACTAACTCAGGTGTGTCTTCCAGCGACAGCACCCTCCTGATGGCCGACAGCTTCCCAGTTCTCCAGCAGCTCCGGAAGCTGCTGCACCTGTCTCTGAGCCGCTGCTATCACATCCACCTGGCTGCTCTCAGGTAAGCTCTACTCTAACGGGTCGGACAGAACCGAGAACCCATCAGTACCGGCTCTGAATCAGCTGCTTGATGACAAAAGATCCGATGGTTTCAGATGACTAACTGGTTCTGTCCCGGTGTTTGCAGCAACCTGGAAAAGATGTTCCCATCGCTCCGGTTCCTGGACATCTTTGGACTGGTCCAGGAGAACCAGCTGTCGCCTCTGAAGAAGGAGCTTCCCCACGTCAGCATCAACTCCAGACCCTTCTCCGCCGTGGCCCGGCCCACTCCCGCCTCCCAACCAGACCGCAGCATGTGGAGCAGGACGTGTCGGCTCAGGGTGGGACGGTAATGGGGTTCTGTTGGACCTACTGGAACCATGCTGGACTTCATAGGTTTTATGTTAGATGTTTTGGTTCAGCCCGGCCCAGATGGACTGAAGGTTCTGGTTCTGCTCAGTAATAATGAGCCGTTGGTTTTAATCAGTGAAGTTTTTTCTACCAAATGAAGTTTGACTCTGATCCGTTTTAAATAATGTTTTCAGAACCAGAACTGTTTTTATCCGAGCCAGAACCATTAAACCATTTCAAAACCAGAACCCGGTTCTGAGTGTTGTGTGGAGTAAATAAAGGCCCGGTCCAGTCTGGTGTAACCACATCTGTTTAATAGAAAACTGGGACAAATTTAACAGAACATTTCTACCCAGGAGGTCAAAGGTCACATCAGAGAGCTGAACTGGTTCTGGGGTCAGCCCGACCCGTTTTACTGTAATAAAATAAGTTCCAGTCAATACCCCCCCCCCCCCCCCCCCCCCCAACAGAAACATGGTGAACCTACAGAAACGACGTGCAGATGCTACAAACTTTATCTTTATTCTTTAGGGTGTGGAGGAATAACGACGGGTGGAAGCCGCGGCGCCTCGGTGGGCGGCGGCGGGCCGGCGACACACAGGAGGAAATATTAGAAAGAACAAAAAACTTTTTACAAAACCCCCCCCCACACCTCCCGCAGCCAATCACAGGGGGAGGACGAGCCTTTAGTCGTCTTCACCGTCGTCCTGGAAACAGAGAGATTTATGAACACGAGGCGAATTTACAGAAATAAAGACCTGCAGGTCTTTCCTCACCTCGTCCCCTTCTCCATCTTCATCGTCACCCTCATCCTCTTCACCTTCATCAATGTCCTCCAGACCCTCCTCCTCTTCATCCTCCTCCTCTTCATCCTCCCCCTCTTCGTCCTCCATGTCAGGGACCTAAAATGAAAAAGTCATTTATGGTCTCATCTGAACAGCCTCTGCTCAGAGAAATAGTTTATATCCTTTAGGACTGATAGGCTAACAGCTAGAAAGGCTCATTAACATTCCCCACAGCATCCTTTAGCCTTTCAACTTCATGCTTTTGTTCTGCACTCCTGCAAAGTTTTCTGGGACTGGGAAAGAGGCGGGGCTACACCTGGCCAGGTTACCGTCACAGACCAGTTTTTTAGTAACAACGCCTACTGCTGTAGAAGAGAGAGCAGCCCACCTGAAGCACCAGGATACCGAGAAAACTTCCCTCTGACACTCGTCAACACCAGAGGATTCCTGATGTCCAACGCTAAGCTAACGCTAAACGGCTTCTTCAGGCAGTACCGTGAACTTCCTGTGGTGGAGAGCTGGTTAGCGGTGGCTGGTACCTTAGTGCAGTGGTTCCCAACCGGGGTTATTCTGAGTTTGTGGGGTTGCTGAGATATTTGTAAATGCTTTATATATAAAATCACACCCAATAGAACCAGAACTCTGGATGTGTGTGTGTGTGTGTGGGGGGGTTGGGAACCACTACCTAAATCACATCCAGCGGCACAAACGCTTTCTACTCCAGGGGTGTTTGGTGCCTCACAGCCAGAAGGTTGTGGGGTTGAATCCCAGTCTCTGTGGAGTTAGCATATATTCTTATCTAAAGTGACTCCCACAGAGCAGCGTTCCTTAACGCAGGAGTGAAGGCTGCACTCAGACTAGCAGTTAGCCCATCAGTCCTGAAGAATGCGATGTATTTCTCCAAACCGAGGCTGTTCAGGAAGCCAAAACACCATCTTTGGTCCAAAATGGACCAGAACCACTGCAGGAGTGAGCCGACGGTCCTACCAAGTAGTACTGCAGCGGGTTGGGCCAGATGTCGTCTTTGATCACCTCTCCCAGCTCGTCCGCTCCAGCGTCGGAGTGGTCGGTGAACCAGGTGAAGAAGCTCTCGGGTTCCTCATGCTGCCGCTTCTTCCCGGCCTTGTTCGGTGTCTGACCGGTCCGTTTGGTCAGATCCTGAAGGGTCAAAGGTCAAGAGTTACAGTAGAAACAGCAGAACACAGAGAAGAAATCTGACCTCAAAGCAAACTCACCTTTCCAGCTTTCCATTTGATCTCAGTTGATTTGGAAACTGGGTCTCCGCTCTCGTTGACGTTGAACTCTTTGGAGAGAACTTTGTTCTCAAAGTACGGATTCTCATCAAACGACTACAGTAACACAGAAGAACGTGCATCAGACAACAGAACCCGGATCGGGAACTCTAGCGGGAATCTGAGCACTTACAAAATCTATTCTGTATCCAGACTTGATGTCTTCAAACTCTGTGACCTCCACCTTGGACAGGTAATGAAGAGCCTCCTCGTCTTCCTCCCCCAGCAGAGCTGAAACTGAACCCAACAGTTTGGGTTGTTAATGAACGTTAAGGCAGTCAGAACTGAACCGGGCCAGGCCCGAGAACTCACCTTGTGGATGGTTGACGAACGTTGTGACCCAGAAGTTGGGGATTTTGGCTATGAGTTCTGATCGCTTCTGAAAGAACGGCTGGCGTAATTTGTTGTACTTCTGCTCTACTTTTAAAATTTCTTCACTGGCCTGCTCATTTAATCTGGAGAAGAGAAAGAAATCAGAAAAAACCAAACACACGGGTTCAGTCCGAAGAACCAGAACCAGTCTCACCTGTCGATTTCATTCTGTACTTCATCAATGTGTTCAATCGCTTCCTGCTGCTCTTTCTCTGGAAAACAAAAACAGTTCAACCTTTTAAAAACAAAATTTCTCCCAATGACAATCAATAAAAACCAGAATTAAATAAAGATCTAATCTTTTAGTCATAAATAAATCTGATGATTAATCTGTGCTGATTTTCCATCTAGAGACTGTTTCACCAGTCCTTGCTGATGTTGTACAAAAACACCCAGAATTCCATTTTCCACAAACCTTTCACTTTGATTTTAGAAACCTTAACTGACGTTTATTGGAAACGGTTAAGTCCGCTCATCCTCAGTAGGGTCACGGGGAGCTGGGGGACACCTGGACAGGTCTCCAGTCCATCAGACACACATTCTCATACCTAGAGACAAGTCAGTCTCCAGTTGACCTGATACGGATGTTTTTGGTTTGTAGGACAAAAGACACGCATGCATGTGGAGAACACGCCAACTCGGATTCGAGCCTGCTAACTTCTCGCTGCGAAGTAACAGCGTGTGTGTGTCGCCGCCAAGCCTCCACCTCCTGCAGCTTCCTGTTGCTAATGGCGGCCTGGTTTGAATGAAAAACGGGTTCAGCTGCGTCGCGGTTCCGCCATTAAAACCAAACAGTTAAATAAAAAGGCTCTTTTAAAAGGTTTAGCGTTTCTAAACAGGCACGAGTCCTCCAAACTTGGTAAATAAATGTATGTATGATCTCAGAGGGAACTACATGAGGCTGAACCGGCCTGCTTTATTGTCAACGAGGCTAATGGATGCTAACAGCTAGCTAGCTAGCTAATGCTACATCATTGTGATATCCGCTTTTTAACGGTCTACTGCGTGTATGAGGAGAAAATAGACGGTTTGTTCATCATCAGGTCATTTTAAACCGTGAAACTGCTCAACACAACGCAGCAAACACAATAACATGCCGATAAAGACGAGATGAAAATGGCGTTGAAGAGAATAACCGTTACCGGAGGTCTCATCCGCTCCGTCGTGATTTGAATTATCCTTCTTGCTGACTTTAGCCGATGAGGCCGACATGGTTCCGGTTCACCGCGAAACTTTATGCGAAAATCTGCTCCCCGGTAGTTTAAAACTCTTCTCTTTTACTGACAAAAGTAACTTCCAGCTCAAACAGCAGAGTCCACCAGGACCACGATGACAAGAAACGAGCTTATTTCTCCGCCACAACCCCCACAAACACGCTCGCTCCCGCCCTCTACTGCCCCCTGGTCGCCTGGAGGCGCGCGGACAGATTTACCCGAGTCTGTTCCAGGGTTCCATCCAAAGACTGTTTATGTAAGATCTGACCTTCGAGAGACTAGTTAGAACTGCTGGAACTTCATCCTTCATCTCAATCCACAGTCACTCTTATATATACAGTCACTTGTATCAGGCGCATAAATCACTATCCTTCCATAAAGCATCAGCTTGAAGCTGTCATGTTCAACACTGCCATGATGTCAGGGGCGAAATGCCCCCACAGACAGGGCTAGAGATGACGTCAGCCATATGGAGGGGCTCTCTTTGGAAACCTCCAGAGAGTCAGGAATACCTGTATTTGTGCTTGTACTATTTTCTCTGCTTTTTCTAAATACTCTGCCCAACCAAAAAGAAAAGTCACACACATTTTGTTGTATATATATATATATATATATATATATATATATATAAACACAGACACACACATATTTTTATACATACACAAAGTATATGTGTATGTGTGTAACCCGCCTTGCCTGCTGGTGGTGGTCGGAGGGACTGGTGGCGCCAGTGCTCGGCAGCCTCGCCTCTGTCAGTGCGCCCCAGGGCAGCTGTAGCTACGATGTAGCTCATCCCCACCAGCGTGTGAATGTGTGTGTGAATGGGTGGATGACTGATTGTGTTGTGAAGCGCCTTGGGGGGTTGTAGAACCCTAAGAAGGCGCTATACAAATACAGGCCATTTACCATTTACCATTTATATATGGCGTGGTTGTAACGAGTGGCGTATGTATATATATAAATACACACATGTGTGTGTGTATTTATATATATGTAGCAAGGTGGACAAACGAGGACCCCTGGCGGGATTCGAACCTCAGACTCCCAGGTGAGGATCATGCGTGTTAACCAGTCGGCCAAAGGTGTGGCCAAGCAGCCCAGGCGCATGATCAATCGGGATACAGTGACGGCATGCTCACCCTGTCACATATACATATATAAATATATATTAAATACACGCACACACATAATAATAAAAATAATAATGGATTGGATTTATAAAGCGCTTTTCAAGGCACTCAAAGTGCTTTCCATTATTCACGCACTCTCACATTGCTGATGATAGTGGGCTACTGTGTGGCCACGGCCGCCCTGGGGTGGTCTGACATGGGGGAGGCTGCCATTCTGCGCCATCGGCCCTTCTGACCACCACCAACACAGGCAAGTCAGGTTAAGTGTCTTGCCCAAGGACACAGCGACAGACTGAGTGGGACGTGAACCTGTGACCTTCTGATTTTGGCGGCGTCCACTTAACTCCTCTGCCACCATCGCCCCATTTATTGGGTACACCTTGCTAGTACCGGGTTGGACCCCCTTTTGCCTTCAGAACTGCCTTAATCCTTCGTGGCATAGATTCAACAAGGTACTGGAAACATTCCTCAGATATTCTGGTCCATATTGACATGATAGCATCACTAAGTTGCTGCAGATTTGTCGGCTGCACATCCATGATCAATCTCCCATTCCACCACATCCCAAAGGTGCTCTATTGCAGGGGTCCCCACAATTTTGTCTTTGCCGAGGTTGTGAGGTTAGCAAGATTTTATTTGTAAAAATTACATTTATGAAATCCCAATAACACCCTACAGTATAATCAGAACTCCATATAAAAGTTGGAACTCTGTACGTCTGTATAAAGTTTGTAAATGATCACATTTAATGTGTTTATGGGTGTAGGAGTTGGGGTTGGGGGTCCTGGCTTGTGTTGGACACGAGCAAGGGGGTCCTCAAAGAAAAAATTTGGGAACCAATGCTCTATTGGATTGAGATCTGGTGACTGTGGAGGCCATGTGAGTCCAGTGAACTCATTGTCATGTTCAAGAAACCAGTCTGAGATGATTCCAGCTTTATGACATGGAGCATTATCCTGCTGGAAGTAGCATCAGAAGATGGGTCCACTGTGGTCATTTAGGGGGTGGACATGGTCAGCAACAATACTCAGATAGGCTGTGGTGTTGCAACCATGATCAATCAGTACTAAGGAGCCCAAAGTGTGCCAAGAAAATGTCCCCCACACCAGTACACCACCACCACCAGCCTGACCCGTTGATACAAGGCAGGATGGATCCATGCTTTCATGTTGTTGACACCAGATTCTGACCCTACCATCTGAATGTCGCAGCAGAAATGGAGACTCATCAGACCAGGCAACATTTTTCCAATCTTCTATTGTCCAGTGTTGGTGAGCCTGTGTGAATTGTTGGTCTGGATCTGAAAGTCCCACAGGATCTTGGCTCTCTCGTTCTCTACCACCTTAGGGGGTGTTTCCCACTGTGACCTTGGGGCTTCCAGTCCTACTCTGCTCAGATGTTCCTGTACGCTATGCCAGCCACTTGGTTGTGGCGTTCCATGAATGCTTTCCCTGCAGCATCTTCCACAGATTTAAGATTTACATTTAGAATTAATGTTCTGATTCTGATAGGAAGAATGAGCTAAATATCAAAACATGTCTGCTAATTATTTACACTTGGCATCCCATCCCATAGAGAACCACGATGATCAATGGTAAAGGACAGCAGCGTCATACAGGTTAGCCTCGGCTGTCGTGGTCCAAGGCCGCCAGCAGATGTCGCTATAAGGTAGGTTGTGGCTTCATCATCACTGCCCACAGGAATGTTCACCTGTTGCAGGTGTATTCTCACCTGTTTCAGAAACCTGAGTGGTGGGAGCGCGGGTGAGTCAGCCTCAGGCAGGAGGAAGCTGCTGGAATGTATCAAAACTCACCTCGACAGGTGCGTCTGACACTCGACCCAGATTGGTTCCAACCGTGTTCCTGTCAGCCAATCTGCGCCTGCTGACGTCAGCTCGTGAACAACTCAATTCAAACGTTTGCTCAGATTTGTTGTCATAGAGAGACCGGAAGAGTCACCTGCTGCGACCAGCTTCACCTGAGCAGGTGGTTAAAGTCCGGAGCGGCTTTTCCGAACCTGTCAGGATGTCCGGTTCGACACCACAGGTGAGTCCGTCCTCCTTTATCTCCACACAGGTAATAAAAGCCCAAACCTGCGGCGGCCATCCGGATCCGGATTTACCTGTCTGCCCTGTTTGTTCTGTTCTGATCCGGACCGAAACCTGCTCCACGGTTCGGTCTGGTTCACTCCAGCGGTTCCGGTTCGGATAGTTGGTGAAACTTCAGAACTTCTTTTCCTCAGAAGGTTTGTGGTTTTTATTGAAGGTAAAGAAGGAACTCAGGTTTGGGTCACCGGTTCCGGTCCGGTTCCGGTCCGGTGTAGAACTACAGCTCTTGTTCCAGAGTGGATGACGTCACAAATAACCTCAGATTGTTTAATCCAAGAAAACATCAGAAGTCTGAAAATATCTTTATAAAACGTTTATTCAGTTAGAAACACGTACACACGCACACGCACACGCACACGCACACGCACACGCGCACACGCACACACACGCACACGCACACACACGCACACACACACACACGCGCACGCGCACACACACGCACACGCACACACACACACACGGAACATGTTCCGACAGCAGCAGGATGTTTGTGGTCGCTGGGGTCGTTCATAAGTAATCAGCTACTGCCTGACTGCTGTTATTAAAACAGACCCACTACAGCCGTGTTGATCTGGCCTCGTGACCTATACACCAGATTCTTGCCTTGCAAAGTTTCACGCTTATCTTCACATACAGGATGGCTTGCCAGGCAAATGTTAATCCGCTGTTCATGACCAGTATTACAGTTTCTACTCATAATTACATTTTCACACGTAAATAAAACTCACTGGCGTTGCTGATTATTCATCCATCCTCATGCAGGAAGACCTCCATGACTTTAGAGCTGATCTGTTTCTGTAACCAGCTCCATTTCTCCTCCTCGGTCAGCCATTGTGGGCATAAAATAATAAAATTCAAAAGGATCAAGGTCCGTGAATCACAGAGGACCCCTGATGTCACTATAGCCATCTGAACCTGATCAGAACCAAAGAACCGGTAAACTGATCCGATCCTGACGGCGGTGCTGTTCTGGACTCTGGTCCTTTTCTTCACGTGGACTATTTATGAGGTTGCCAGATCTGTCTTATTGTGGTTTGAGAATTGAAGCAACCTTTTAAGATCCTAATCTCCGTCTGTCAGACAGCGAACCTGAAGCGGCTGGACCAGTCAGACATCCTCGACCCGGATTTCCAGCTACGTTTGGAAAATGCCCGAGCGCAGCTCAAACAAGAGATACAGCGTGAACTGAAGATCAAGGAGGCGGCTGAGAGGATGAGGGAGGCCGTCACCAACAAGAAGAGCGCCGCAGATGTTGAGGGTCAGCTGAAGGCCTCCAGCCGGAAACTGGACCAGCTACATTGGGAACTCCAGGAGCTGAACGCCAGGTCCATGGCTCCAGAGAGAGATGGAACAACAGGTAAGACCATCTGGTGGAGCAGACCTAGGGTCATGGGGGTCAAAAGTAGTTCTGAATTAGTTCTCCAGACCTTCAAAAGGTCCAAACATGTTCTCTCTAGCTTATGGCTGGTTTTTCTTTAAAGGACCAAAATGTCTGAGTTTGTGCTTTTGACCTGATTCAGCAGCTGGATGAATGGATGATGGATGGATAGATGATTGATGGATGGATGAATGGGTGTGTGGGTTTCAGTCAGGTTTTAGAGAGCATCACAGCACTGAAACCGCATTAGTGAAAGTTACAAATGATATTCTCACGGCCTCAGATAAGGATCTTGTGTCTGTTCTGGTCTTGTTGGACCTCAGTGCTGCTTTTGACACAGTCAATCACAATATTCTCTTAGAAAGGCTTGAACATGTTGTAGGGATCAAAGGAACAGCGCTAGGCTGGTTTAAATCTTATTTATCTGACAGATTTCAGTTTGTTCATGTACATGAGAAATCTTCTTCATACTCTAGAGTTACTTGTGGAGTACCACAGGGTTCAGTACTTGGACCAATTCTTTTCACTATATATATGCTTCCAATTGGTAAAATCATTAGACAACATGGGATAAACTTCCACTGTTATGCTGATGATACTCAGTTATATTTATCCATAAACCCTGATGAACCTAATCAGTTAGGTAGATTACAGGCTTGTCTTGAAGACATAAAAATCTGGATGACTCTAAACTTTCTGCTGCTAAATCCAGACAAGACTGAAGTTATCATCTTTGGACCAGAACCTCAGAAAAGGAAACTGCTTAGTCAGTCACCTGATCTAAACGGTATTAAATTAGCCTCCGAGAACAAAGTAAAGAACCTCGGTGTAATCTTTGACCAGGACATGTCATTCAAATCCCACGTTAAACAGGTTTGTAGGATTTCCTTTTTCCACCTTCGGAATATTGCTAAGATTAGAAGCATCCTTTCCAGGAGTGATGCTGAAAAACTGGTTCATGCATTTATTACCTCAAGGTTGGATTACTGCAGTAATTCCTTACTATCAGGAGGTCCACAGAATGTAGTCAAAAGTCTTCAGCTGGTCCAAAATTCTGCAGCTAGAGTTCTGATGAGAATTAAAAAGAGAGACCACATCTCTCCTGTTTTAGCTTCCCTACATTGGCTGCCTGTTAAAGGAACACTTTGCAAATTTTTCATATGTTTAAATCATGTTCTTGAGCCAGTTTGTGCTAAAATGTCCCTTTACAGGGTGAATGAAAGGCCACCCAGCCCCTGTCCTGTGGCCAGAATATTCCACTTGCAACTTCAGAGTGCCAATCTGGTCTGTTGGAAAATAATTGAGCTTGACATGCCTGGTGCTGCAGTCTGCTTCCAGCATGTTTCCTGCATGTTTTAGATCATGAACACAGCTGATGTGTTTGATTTAGTGATGAACCGCTCCTGTAGACACTGATGAAGGCTGAGGAGACGTTTCAGCTGTTAGATTAAGGTGTTAAAAAGACCAACGCACAGCCAGGAGAGACGTTTCACTTTCGCTTTCACTAAAGAACACTAGGGGGTGCTAAAAACAAGCCAAAACTGACCAGTGTTCCTTTAAATTCAGAATAGATTTTAAGATCCTCCTTCTCACATATAAAGCTCTTCATAATCAAGCTCCATCATACATCAGTGATCTGATTGTTCCATATGTTCCTAACAGAGCACTCAGACTGTTTTACTGGTGGTTCCTGTCTAAAAGTAGGATGGGAGGCAGATCTTTTAGCTATCAGGCTCCTCTGGGTTGGGTGGATGGTGGATGGACCTGGTTCTGACTTGTTTCTGGAGCCTTTGGCTCTAACTGATGTCATAGTTTGATTTCTGAGAAGGTCCTGTTAGCTTCACTGTTTGATGGTTTGGAGAAGATTCCCTCATCCATCAGAACTCTGGTTCTGACCCGAGGATTGAAATGTTGTTGATGTGCATTTTAAGGACACCTGTCTCTGTGCAGGTGTCGTGGAGGAGGACCAACGGTCCACAGAGTCCTGTCAGCGGGAGGAGGCCAC
>SSNS01000198.1:245188-282688 GCA_006937985.1 Aphyosemion australe | reverse complement strand
AGCAGACGGAGTAAAAACAGGATCTGGGCAACAACAACGCTGATTTGGTACGTACGGTCTGTTGGATGGTGTCACACGATGGGGCGGGTTAGTCCACAGTTTGAATCAGGTCCTCAACTACATTTGTTCAAGGGCCAGAGTTTTTTCCAGCAGACACCGTGAGGGCCAGATGCTCTTCTAAAATAAAGTTCAGTTATTACTGTATCATCATTTTTTAATAATTTCATATATCAATTTTCCATCCAAATGTATGTTTTCATATCAGTGTTTGGTTTAGTGGCTCTGCCTTTCAGCCAGGTAAATATTGTACTTGTACATGTGTCGCTCTCTTCCTGTGGGCAGTTTTTGTCAAAACACCACAATTATGCACTAATATGGTGGAAAATGCAAAAGCAGACTAACTGCTGCAGACTAAATATAAAAAATGAATGAGAGCTATGACTTGTAGTCATTTGTGATTAAAGGCTGTTTCTCTGTTTAATTTAATTTAGAAACAAAGTAGAACATGCATTTTCTCTTTCCTGATTGGCCCACAGCCTATTGTTGAAAATAACACACACACTTTAATGAGCATGTTTCTGTAATCACAAGGTCAGGTTGATTACTTTTGGTCTCATTCTGATTGATTTTAAATCTTGACATTAGCTGTACAAAGGTTGAGTTTGATAAAGTGAAGAGCAACAATTCATAATGAGTGTGTGTTCAATTAGATTTTTAGACAGAAATGTGGCTAACACCCTCACACATGAAGCAGGAGTTCCAGTCACTCGTTTGGTTGTAGTTTTAGTCGTTTGGAGAACGTAAAAAAGATTCTGCAGTGTCTTTAGAGGTTTATTGATATTTGGGACATGAATTTTGCTGCTAAACTTCAAAGTCCCTAATTGGGGTTGCCTTTTTACGGACAATGTCGGGTTATTAGCAAATTGTCAGATACGTGGCAAGATGTATTGGCCCGACATTTTGCCAAGACCCCGACATTGTCGGGCCAAAGGCCATGCATCTTGCCAATAACCCGTAAAATGGCACTGGGGGTGGGGATGGGGGGGCTATCTCTTCTTAAGAATAATGTTTTTATTGTTGTTTTCTGAGTCCGTGTTGCTGTTTTAGTAACGGTCTGGATGAGTGACGCGTGGGGGAGCATGACCCTTCCTGTCTGAACCGAGAGTCTCCTAAGAGACGTGAATAAAGAAACGTTGGCAGAGGGATGTGGATGGTAGCCGAATGCTCAGATGGCTATCTGGGTGCCTCGGCTCCATTAGGAGTAGTCCAGTTCAGTTCGACTTCAGCCGGACTCGGCAATTATTTGGCTTTCTCCCCGTGTGAACCCACTGAATGTGTTTCCTGTTTCAGGAGAGGTCAGCGCCGTGCTGAAGGTAGACAATCAGATGGTTGGACAGACTCACTGGCGACAGACGGGGAAGGAGGCCTGGGGGCAGAACTTCAGCATCGAACTGGAACGGGTCGGTGTTTTTGTATGACAGTCTGATGATGTGGAGTTTCTGTAACTGTGTGATGATCCCTCAGACAGGCTCTAGAACCTCATTAGAACCTGCTGGTTCCATCAGGCTAGGTCTGCTGACTCTGGTTCCTCACTGGAATACGAGTCTATGGGATTGAGGAGCTCCTTAAAGGATTCCTTCCACCGTGCAACCATGTTCTCCATTTTAAATGGTGTGAGTAATCACCCCCCCCCCACGTGTAGCTCTTTTCTAGGTGCAGTGATGACTGCTGTCGTTGTTTCAGCAGATGAATGAATACGCACGTTGTTGCCTCTGTGTATGACGTGCTGTACTAATGAAGCTGCCTTGCCTTGAGTTGGAAACGTTGCTTTTATCCTGCCATGGTTTTTTTTTGCTTATTTTACTTTCTTTTAGCGAGCGTGTGCAGCGTACAGCACGATGGTCATCCTTGTGATTTTTAAGTGTTTTCTAAATGAAGGTAGTCGTGATAGGGATGGGACGATGCACTTAAACTAACGATACGATGCACCTCGATGTGTCACAGTCACGAAACGATACGTCACGATACGATATTTAAAAAAAAGGAAAAAATATGACTGTATAATAACAACTTGTTTATTTTTGTTTCCGTTGCACACAGGGAAACACAAGGCCTAACAGGCCAAACACAAACAAGAACACTCCCTTAGTGCTGCTCTAACCCTAGGTTAAGTTATCTCAGGACTGGTTCTTCTTCAAAAAAACTAACATATCAACATGTTCTGGTGTAATCAGTGATCTTTGAGCAGAAACAATGTCTCCTGCCTGCAGTGTTGTTGCAACAGGCGCTGTGACTTGACGTGACGACGTCACGACGCACTGCACCGTTCCCCGGATTTTTTTTTTTTTTTCATTTAGTTTTACCTGCTTAATCAGCAGATAGTGCAGTCAGCCTGCTACCATAAACGTAACAGAGGGAGGTGTCATGACCACGTGATGAATTAATGCCGAGCTCCGGCCGGGAACTATAAAATGAAAATGAAACTAAACACGGCCACAAGTTTTCGAACCAGCTGAGATGATAAGCTGGAGCGATGCGGAGCTCCGGGAGCGTCTCTCCGTTAGATCTGCAGCTCAGATCATCTGACTGTTCACTGTGACGGTGGAGGACACACACCTGTAGAGAAATGTGGAATAAAACTCAACAAGCGCGGCTTTGATCGCAATAAAAAGCAAGTTATGTCCAAGATAAACGGAAGTCCGTGACAGCTCAGAGACCGCCCCCATACCTCCTTTATGCCACCATCGCGTAATCCTTTATAAAACGGACATGACTGCGCAACATTACCGCCACGGTCTGAGCTCTTATAGGCTCCCAGATGCCTCATAGGCGTTGCGCAAATTAGCGGCATTGTTTTATAAGAAAGGCTTTAGACTGTATGCCCGCCATACACAAATCATGCAGCAGTGCCATCTAGTCTTTATTTCGCGATCCATTTTTATTTTGACTCGATGCAATTTGTCACGTTTTATATCGCGAAATTTCGCCAAACGATATTTCGTCCTATCCCTAGTGGTGATGTCCCTCTAACCCTGACCCCATATTCATCCACCATGAGTTACTGCCTCAGCAGCTTCTGGAGAACCAGCCATGCCCCGTTGGCCTACTTCTTCATCCTGACGGCTCTCCTAACCTCTGGTGTCCACTGTTTGTGACATCAGGGAAATTAGCATAGACCCCCTCCAACCCACACACCTGCCGATGCTGGAGAATCAGCGGCCTTACGCCTGCTGCACACTGAAAGCATCAGCGGCGCGGAACGGCAGCGGAACGGTTTACTCGCGACAATCACAGCACTCCAGTGCACACCGGGAGAGGCAGCAGTGAAGCGGCTTCACCGCAGCGCTCCTCGCTCGACTCGCGAGATCACAAGATCCCTCGAGACTTCAAAGGTCACGGTTTGTTTATGACGTCCGCCATTAAACCAAAAAGAAGGAAATCACGTTTGATATCGATGTTTGGTGTCATATATAATGTTTTTACTCTCCACTGCCAGGATTAAAGCCATGAAAAACACACCGCTGCACTTCTCGAACGATGCGGTAGTAAATAAGCCGTGAGGTCACACGTATAGACGTAATCTACATAGATATGAAATCGCATTGCTGTAACAGACTTTTATTTTGAAAATTACCGGGCATTTTACACTGAAACCGAGTGTGATTTCCTGTCTGGCCCCATGTTAACTGCGGAAATTGACGCATCCCAGAAGCGGCACGCGGCAAAAATAGAACCCGATCCTATCTTGCGCGGCGCGGCGCGGCGTTCCGCTTCTGGGACGCGTCTGGAAATTGCCGCGTCGCGGCTGGTTTGTGACACCCCCGTAGACTATAATGGATTCTATTTGAAGCGGCGACGTTCCGCTGCCGCTGATGCTTTCAGTGTGCAGTAGCCTTTACCATGAGCCCCTCTTGCATATCCAAGCTCCTCACCTCATAACAGCCAACCAGGTAATTGTGGGCGTGGCCAGTGGCAGCCTGAAACGGCTCATTCTGGTTGGTTCTGTAACTGTCATGAATAAAACTCCTGAAATCGCTTTATGTGAGGGGGATCTTATGTAAAGAACTTCAAAAACACGTGTATAAAACACAGGACTGTTATTCATAAGTCTCCGTTGAAAGTGTCACACCTCCCTTATCTGCTGATTGGACACAGAACAGAGACGGCTGGCTCCGTCAGAGGTTTGCTGACTAATCCTACGTGTGATGTCTGTGGTTCTCACCAACCAAACCGACCTCACCAGTCAGGGGAAGGGAATCGGCTGTGGGGTAAAACGAGGAGCAGATAAGATGCTTAATCTGTAATCTGTGTGTTTGTGCAGTCCAGGGAGCTGGAGATAGCAGTTTCCTGGAGAGACTGGCGAGCTCTCAGTGGGGTGAAGTTCCTGCGTTTGGAGGACTTCCTGGATAACCAGAGACACGGGATGTGTCTGGAACTGGAGCCTCAAGGAATCCTCTTCATCGAGGTTCTTTTCATGTTTACATAAAAACACTCACACCCAGCAGCCCTAATGGAGAGCGTGCAGAATCACGATGATTATGTAACGATTGACCCTAACTAGGACCCACACTGCTCTGTTGGTTACCTTCTACAGATCTTTGGTTCATTACTTTACTCACAGATGAGCCTGAGCAGGAACCTTAAACCTCAGGATTACAGATTAACAGGATGTCACCATAAACCTTCACATTATTCTGACTTTAGCAGCGTTTTCATCTTAAGACACAAATAAAAGAACTTCGGTGGTGATGATTATTTCTGATTAGTGATGATGATCAAATCAAATATCCTTTATTGTCATTGCAACAAGTACAACGAAATTAAGAGCAGTCCCCCTGCAGCTTAAATACAAGACGATATTACGATAATATTTAGGAAACCTATGGGGCCTTATTGCACCTTAATGCTTTAAAAAATAAATAAATACATAAAAAAATAAAAACACTAATTACACATTATGATGATGATGATGGTGGTGGTGATAATGATGATGGTGGTGGTGATGATGATGATGGTGGTGGTGATGGTGGTGGTGATGATGGTGGTGATGATGATGATGATGATGATGATGGTGATGATGATGGTGGTGATGATGATGGTGGTGATGATGATGATGGTGATGATGATGGTGATGATGATGATGGTGGTGATGATGATGATGATGATGGTGATGATGATGGTGATGATGATGATGATGATGGTTGTGATGATGGTGATGGTTGTGATGATGATGATGGTGATGATGATGGTTGTGATGATGATGATGGTAGTGATGATGATGATGGTGATGATGATGGTTGTGATGATGATGATGGTAGTGATGATGATGATGGTGATGATGATGGTAGTGATGATGATGATGGTGATGATGATGGTTGTGATGATGATGATGGTAGTGATGATGATGATGGTGATGATGATGGTTGTGATGATGATGGTGATGATGATGATGATGGTGGTGATGATGATGGTTGTGATGTTGATTGTGATGATGGTTGTGATGATGATGATGATGGTTGTGATGATGATGGTGATGATGGTGATGATGATGGTAGTGATGATGATGATGGTGATGATGATGGTTGTGATGGTGATGATGATGATGATGGTTGTGATGATGATGATGGTGATGATGATGGTTGTGATGATGATGGTGATGATGATGATGATGGTTGTGATGATGATGATGGTGGTGATGATGATGGTTGTGATGATGATGATGATGGTTGTGATGATGGTGTGATGATGATGATGGTGGTGATGATGATGATGGTTGTGATGATGATGATGGTGATGATGATGGTTGTGATGATGATGGTGATGATGATGGTGGTGATGATGGTGGTGATGATGATGGTTGATGATGATGATGGTGATGATGATGGTGGTGATGATGATGATGGTGGTGATGATGATGGTGGTGATGATGATGATGGTGGTGATGATGGTGGTGATGATGATGGTGATGATGATGGTGGTGATGATGGTGGTGGTGATGAGGGTGGTGATGATGATGGTGATGATGATGGTAGTGATGATGATGATGGTGATGATGATGGTTGTGATGATGATGATGGTGGTGATGATGATGATGGTGGTGATGATGATGATGGTGATGATGATGATGATGGTTGATGATGATGATGGTGGTGATGATGATGATGGTAGTGATGATGATGATGGTGATGATGATGGTAGTGATGATGATGATGGTGATGATGATGGTTGTGATGATGATGGTGATGATGATGATGATGGTTGTGATGATGATGATGGTGGTGATGATGATGGTTGTGATGATGATGGTGATGATGATGGTAGTGATGATGATGATGGTGATGATGATGGTTGTGATGGTGATGATGATGATGATGGTTGTGATGATGATGATGGTGGTGATGATGATGATGGTTGTGATGATGGTTGTGATGATAATGATGATGATGGTGATGATGATGGTTGTGATGATGATGGTGATGATGATGGTGGTGATGATGGTTGTGATGATGATGGTTGTGATGATGATGGTGATGATGATGGTGGTGGTGATGATGATGGTGGTGATGATGATGGTTGTGATGTTGATTGTGATGATGGTTGTGATGATGATGATGATGGTTGTGATGATGATGGTGATGATGATGGTGGTGGTGATGATGATGATGGTGATGATGATGATGGTGATGATGATGGTGGTGGTGATGATGATGGTGGTGATGATGGTGGTGATGATGATGGTTGTGATGTTGATTGTGATGATGATGGTTGTGATGATGATGATGATGGTTGTGATGATGATGATGATGGTTGTGATGATGATGATGATGGTTGTGATGATGATTGTGATGATGGTGGTGATGATGGTGGTGGTGATGATGATGATGGTGGTGATGATGGTGGTGATGATGATGATGGTGGTGATGATGATGGTGGTGATGATGATGATGGTGGTGATGATGGTGGTGGTGATGATGATGGTGGTGATGAGAACAATTTTGATGATTATGAAATAGGCGTAGTAGTTTGGTGTTATTGTCCAGCCGTTTCTTTGCTGCAATGTTTTATTTTATGCTGCTGTGATTCCAGTTTTTATTGTTTTCTTTTATTGTTCTTGCATGTAATGTTGTTGCTGTAGTGTCCAGCGCCTTGGGCGCCAGTCTGGGTCGTGGAAGGTGCTTTACAATTAAAGTGAATTAAAATAGTTATGATAATGGTTGTAATGATGGTGATGATGATGGTTGTGATGCTGCTGCTCCACTTGGTTTCCAGGTGACCTTCATCAATCCAGTCATTGAGCGACCGTCTAAGCTTCAGAGACAAAGGAGGATTTTCCCTAAAGAAAAAGGTGAAAACAGTTCTGCTTGCTTCTTCTCAGGTTCTGTTTAAATCATTTGAGTCATTTCAGTAGTAAAAACACATGAAACCAGATGTTTTATCATGTTTGTTAAAAAAATCTGATTTATGTAATAAACCACCTATTACAGATTTTTTAAATCTACTTGAATTTGAAGTTGTACTCATGATTCAGACACAATTTAATCTGAAAGGTTGTTAGAGTTCTCCTGGTTGGGTCCAGTAAGGACCAGAACCTATCTGAGGCTATTTATAAGGTTTTACTCTTATTTTTTTCCAGTTCAGTTTGTTTCTATAGCACCAAAATCACCAGAATCGTCTCATGGCTCTTCACAAAGTAAACATTCCACTTGAACCTACTAATCAGTCCATCGAGTTCAGTTTATTATGCCAATTAGTTAAGTTTCTCATGTAAGAAAATCCAGCCAATTGCATCGAGTCACTGACTTGTCAGGGACAGCAATCCACATACTAAGCAAGCATGTAGCGACAGTGGAGAGGAGAACTCCCCTTTAAAGCTGCTAGAGCAAATCTACAGAACAAGCTAGGTTCTGAACACAAACACGGTCACAGAACACTCACCCCTCCCCTCGGGTATCTTCCCTGAGACGCTTCGGCCAGAACCAGAACCCCGCATCACCAGAGGAAACGAGATAGCGCTAAACACCAGTCTCCGTTTTCTAGGTCCAAACCGTGACTTCAAATGGTGTTTTTCTTTCTGGGACTCTGGTAGTTTGTCCTAAAGTTGAAGTGGTAGCAGCCGGCTGTTTCTCCTTCTCTGATGTTATTGAGGGAGAACCTCTCACACCAGTGGTGTTCTGGTTCTGGCGACGGTGGCATAGGAGTTAAGTGGACGCCCCGCAATCGGAAGGTCGTGGGTTCGCGTCCCACTCGGTCTGTCACCGTCGTTGTGTCCTTGGGCAAGACACTTAACCCAAATTGCCTCTGTTGGTGGTGGTCAGAGGGGCCGATGGCGCAACAATGCAGCCTCGCTTCTGTCAGACCGCCCCAGGGCGGCTATGGCTACTCAGTAGCTTACCATCATCAGCAGTGTGTGAATGTGAGAGTGCATGCAGCGTCTTTGAGTGTCCTAACAAAGCGCTATATAAATTCAATGAATTATTATTATTATACGTGAGTGTGGAATGAGTGGAGGACCCAGGGAAGAGCGGCGGTTCAACCGGACGGTCCAGTGGTTGGTTCTGGTCTGAAACCTGTTATTGGTGGAGGTTTTTAGACACATGAGAGGAAAACTTTATTTTTTTATAATCTCCACAATATATTCATAACTATACTATGTTAGAACGTTGTTAAGAGGCATGAAGAAATCTTTTAAGGTCATTTGTTTTCCAAATGTGCCGTAGCAGCTTTAACCGGAAGAAATCTCCCACAGAACCTGGCTCAGTATGAGCAGCCATCTCCCACGACTGACTCCAGTTTTTTTTCCACCACAGGGAAGAACTTCCTTCGTGCTGCTCAGATGAACATGAACTTTGCCACCTGGGGTCGTCTGATGATGAGCGTCCTCCCTCCGTGCAGCTCGCTGGAACCCGTCAGTCCTCCGTTACCAGCTCCAGCCTCTGGTCCAGCATCAGCCAGCGGCTCTCCAATACTGTACGATAAACACACACACACACACTCTCTCTCTCTCTCTCTCTCTCTCTCTCTCTCTCTCTCTCTCTCTCTCTCTCTCTCTCTCTCTCTCTCTCTCTCTCTCTCTCTTACACACCTACTAATGTAAGAGTGTAAATTAAAGCTGCTATTCGGAGTGTTCCCCTTTCAGGAATTATGTACGATTTTTCAGAAATCCGTAAGAGAGATGATCTTATCATGAACCGTGATGTAATGAGGGCAATACGTCGTCTTCTTTTTTTTTTTGCTAAGCCCGCCCCCTGCCCTGTAGAGCTCCGTGCAATATGAGGAGTGCCTTCATGAACGAGAGGCTTTGCTTGTCAGCCACTAGATGGTGCCATCAGATTAAAGAAATAATCCGGACAGCTACTTTAACCTTAATTTGTCTGAATCTTGTTCTGTGTGCTAGTGGATCTCCAGGCTGGAGGCCAGTTCCTCCTGCAGAAGCAGCACCTGGATCTCCACGTCCCAGCAGGAGGGAACCTAGAGAATCTTTGTTGGTAACAAACTCAGACGGATGGCTGATTCCACCCGTTGACAGACAGATTATTTTTATCTTTTATTTGCCTGTTTTTCATGTTTCTGTCTGAATGAAAAGTCCCCGGATCAGAACCGAAGCTCTACCTTGAGGAGAAAACCTTCGGCTCCTCAGTAAGTTCTCTCAACCTGTTTTTCTTCACCTGAAGCCTGAATGTTTCTCTAGTTCAGAGGTTCCCAAAATGTATTCTTTGGGGACCCCCAACCCCAACTCCCACACGCATTAAACACGTTAAATGTGATCATTTACAAACTTTCTACAGTCATAACTTTTATATGGAGTTCTGGTTATGCTGTAGGGCAGGGCTATTCAAATGGCGGCCCACTTCTGTCCCACGGGCCCTCACCAGGTGGCCCGCCTGGCCCTATCCCCCAACCACCAACAGAAAAAACCCAGTTAAAAACAGTTTTTGCGTGCGAGTTTCAAAATTCCCACACTGATATTGCACTTGAACGCAACACCATTTTAGCAATCACAGACATATATATGTAGACACCCCGTGGACTGGTGCTGCCTATTGGAGCTGCCCATCTACGTACTCATGTCTATGTCTGCAGTTGACCAATAAAACACACCTTTGGGACGCCGCAGCAGCAAGACTCTGGTTTCAACTTATGCTTAAAATGCGGATTATAAACTACACACCCGTTTTATTTTTGTTAACAGACCAAATAAAACCAGAGTTATACTAAAATAATTAAACTAAGAATGGGTTCAGTAGCGTTTTGTTGCTGAGGGAGAGGATGGCTGCTGCGTGATCTGACAGCAGGTGTCAAAAGGTGCGCTGAGGCGCTGTCACGGAGCGGAGAAAACACTGAGACAGACATTGACGGCAAAACTTTAGATACTGGAGCAATTTGTGACAGATAGATAGTTACTTCTCTGTAGTTTAGTGGTTTTTTGTATAAAGGAGGATGAGAAGGAAGGATGTCCAGCTGACAGCTCAGCTGTTTAGCTGGAAGACGGGAAAAGGAGCAGCAAGCGTTTTATTCGTGGACGGAAATGACGGGAAACGTGGGTTTAGAGGTGGCGAGTGCATGAAGAGGTGGAGAATGAGGGAAAAAAATGTGTCCGTGTTAAAAAGTCTCTAAAATACAAAAAAAGGACTAAATAAACTAAAAATAAACTGTAAACACATTATATTGGACCGCATACATGACAATTTACCCCATAACTCACTGTTGCTGCATCTTCTTTTGTTTTCTGGAGGCTTCCCCCCCCAAAAAAATTGACTGGTTAGCGTGCGTGTCTCCCACCCGGGAAGNGTGCACACTGGTCTATGACACACGGCCACCACCTTGCGCCACGGGGCAGGCCCCTTTTAAAATTTCTTCAGGAATTTTCTAGTTCTTCTTCTTATTCTTCCGTATACGTTAATACAGCCCGAACCGCAGCGTGCACCCCCACACATCTTACATCAAAACAACCGGCTCGGTCGTCGGAGGTGTGCTATTACTTTTCTTAGCGTTTCGAGTTACCATGGCAACGGTATTCGCAAAAAACTGTGCAAAAACTTCCCCCTCGATCAATTTCAAACTTTAATAACTTCTACAAACAAGGTCAGAACGGTACCAAATTTCATATGTGTCATCACACTAACACTGCCTACACATTCATGTGGTCATTTGTTGAATCTGCAACAGCGCCCCCTACATCCATTTCAAACCTTAATAACTACTACAAACAAGTTCACAACGGTACCAAATTTGCTATGTGTCATCACACAAACACTGCCTACACATTCATGTGGTCATTTCTTGAATCTGCAACAGCGCCCCCTACATCCATTTCAAACTTTGATAACTTCTACAAACAAGGTCACAACGTTACCAAATTTCATATGTGTCATCACACTAACACTGCCTACACATTCATGTGGTCATTTGTTGAATCTGCAACAGCGCCCCCTACATCCATTTCAAACCTTAATAACTACTACAAACAAGTTCACAACTGTACCAAACTTGCTATGTGTCATCACACAAACACTACCTACCCATTCATGTGGTCATTTGTTGAATCTGCAACAGCGCCCCCTACATCAATTTCAAACCTTAATAACTTCTACAAACAAGTTCACAACTGTACCAAACTTGCTATGTGTCATCACACAAACACTGCCTACACATTCATGTGGTCATTTGTTGAATGTGCCATAGCGCCCCCTACATCCATTTCAAACCTTAATAACTTCTACAAACAAGTTCACATCCGTACCAAATTTGATATGTGTAATCACACAAACACTGCCTACACATTCATGTGGTCATTTGTTGAATGTGCCACAGCGCCCCCTACATCCATTTCAAACCTTAATAACTTCTACAAACAAGTTCACAACAGTACCAAACTTGCTATGTGTCATCACACAAACACTGCCTACACATTCATGTGGTCATTTGGTGAAACTGCCACAGCGCCCCCTACATCAATTTTAAACCTTAATAACTTCTACAAACAAGTTCACATCCATACCAAATTTGATATGTGTCATCACACAAACACTGCCTACACATTCATGTGGTCATTTGGTGAAATTACTTTAGCTCCGCCCCTTTAGAGACGGTTTCCTCTAAATAAAACACGCAATATCTGATTCTCACANTTAACTCGGCTGTTTCCATTTCCTCTGATCATCTTGAGATGGTCCTACACCTTCATTGGAGTCCAGCTGTGTTTGATTCTACTGATTGGACCTGATTAGGAAAGCCACACACCTGTATATAGAAGACCTTACAATGCATGTCAGAGCAAATGAGAATCAGGAGGTCAAAGGAACTGCCTGAAGAGCTCAGAGACAGAACCGTGGCAAGGCCCAGATCTGGCCATGGTTACAAAAACATCTCTGCTGCACTTAAGGTTCCTAAGAGCTCAGTGGCCTCCATCATCCTTAAATGGAAGACGTTTGGGACGACCAGAGCCCTTCCTAGAGCAGGCCGTCCGGCCAAACTGAGCTACCGGGGGAGAAGAGCCTTGGTGAGAGAGGTAAAGAAGAACCCAAAGATCACTGTGGCTGAGCTCCAGAGATGCAGTCAGGAGATGGAGAAAGTTGTAGAAAGTCCACCATCACTGCAGCCCTCCAGCAGTCAGGGCTTTATGGCAGAGTGGCCCGTCAGAAGCCGTTTTTAACCTAAAAGTGCCATCCTGCTGTTTGTATTTCACCTGATGTAGAAACTAAACCCAGGCTTGGTGATGAGGGATTTAAGGCTCTGACTCGGCTCTACGTCTGCTTTTAAGTAAATAAGATCGTGTCCCAACTCTTTCAACAAAACACCGAAACCTTATTAGGATGTAGGTACTGATAAGCCTCAGAGCTTTAAGATTGTTTATTGCCTCGCTGTCAGACGCAACTGAGTTCAGAAAGTAGCTAAAATGCTACGTTACGTTAGCTTTGGCCAGACTTTAAGATCATCCCCTCACCTCTCTGCTTCAGTAGGCAGACGGAGTGGAACGGTGTCCCGTTTGAGCTGTGACAGCTGGTGTTCATGCATGTTTTCAGTCTCTAAAAGCCCAGAAAAAGAGGATTAGCATGAAGGAATCGCTTCGTCTCAATGTAAACAAATGTGGACCGGAAGTTGCTATCATCTTTCGCGCAAAGCATCACGGGCCGTGAGAATAACGTGGATAGCTCTAAAGGTGCTTCTACTAAACACTGAGCAAAGGGTCTGAATACTCAGGACCATGTGATGTTTCAGTTTGTCTTTTTTAAAGAGACTATGTGGAAGTTTAACAGCTAATACAAGTATAGAAATTTAAAATGTCTTCCTCATACATTATCCTGCAATGCCCTGGTCCTGTAGAATGAGCCCTGGCATTTTTACTGTGATTGCCTCTGTAGGCCTGTAAACTCACAGAAAAGATCTTGCTCAGGTTGAACAAGCAGGCTTCCCCAGTGTCCTCCAGAGGCAGCGTAATGCGTGATGACGTCATGCGCGCTCACGCGCCCGCAGCGTTTGTTTGCTAGCTGTGGCTTAGCGGTAGCCTAGTGAACTAGACCAATTCTTGCTAGGCTAGCTTAGCGGTAGAGCGAGAGGTGGTTTTGGTAGCTGATTCAGCCAAGAACAAGAAGAGAGCTGCTTCAAGCACCAGCGAAACTCCAGCCCAGACCCCAAACAAGACAAAGAACCCAAGAGTGTATTCCAGCGCCACAAAAAGGGCAAAACTCGAGTCTGGTCGCCGAAGACAAAGAACGAGGATAAACATCGGTCCGGCCGGCTTTTGAGAAGTGGAAAATGCTGAGACAAAAGACCCGCAGTTGGCATCATTGTTGCTGGACAGGTAAGAAATTATTACTAACTACGTGTGGGGTTAGGGTTGTGGGTGCTTTCAAAGCAAACGGGGGGCTTACGTATGTCATAGTAGGAACATTTAGGCTGCTTGTTTAGCGTCTCCATCAGAGTCGGTGCTGGTCAGGATATTAATATTAGTCTGATTCTTATTTTTACTTCTCAGTGCAGCTGGGACTTTTTTTCCAGGGTAGGATGAGTACCGGTACCATTACCGCTCATTTATTAGTGGAAATCTCCGAGATTTCTGCAAAAATATATGTCCATCTCCAAGTAAACACATTCCCCCCAGCGCCGCTGACCCGCCCCTCCCGATAGGCAGAACACACGCTACAATTTGTGCGCTTACAGCTCCGTCAGCTCCCGTCAGCCCAGGCAAGAGGAGAGAGAGAAAAGACGAGTTATCCGACACCGTGCACGTTCCCTCAATGACTGACAACACGCAGCATCTGACCAGCGTCAGATGTGCCGACAGACAGGTGGATCCATGGAGGTGGAGAGGAAATATAGACCAGGAGCACAAGAAAGTAAAAGTCATAACCAGAGGAGTGTGTTGTTGGAGCAAAAAAGAAAAACTTTGTGGGCAAAAACATCCCAGCTTCTGCTCATGAGACAGAAGATAGGATAATTGTGTCTGGATGTGGAGAATAAATGATACAGCAGCCCTGGTTATCATTTATGAGAAGTCTTGGTAAATGCAGAAACATGCAGAGCTTTTATCATTTGATTCATAACCTATGTTTTTGTAATTGATGTTTTCTGTTTGTTTTTGTAGCATCAAATCGATGGAGCTGAAAGAACTCTTTAGATGAGGAACAAGCCAATAGTTTGGAAACAGTGTGTAAGTAACAAATTATTCTCATAGAAATGCAATGGCTATATGTCAGGATATATAATCATGTTCTGCTGCTGTTTTTACTTCCAGACTAGAGCTGGAAAGAGAAGGAAGGAGCTTTAGACCCGTATGATTCAGATTATGTACCTCCAATATCAATAAGGTATGTTTTATTATTGTTTTTTAATACCGTAGTAACATCCCACTCTCACTTTCTATTCACTGATTATATAACATGTATTTGTCTTGTGCAATAGGTGTGCATCACAGGATGAGGTTGACCAACTTCCTTGCATTGGCCTGGATGAAGCTGACAATTATAACAATTATAATTATTATATAACAATTTTAATTATTATATAACAATTATAATTATTATATAGGCTAACAATTATATGTGCTATTTGAGTTTCACTCAATATGCTAAAATTCTGCTTACAATAGTGGCCTGCACAGAACCCAACTAATGCTGCTACTCTGTGTGTATATTTGCACATATTGTTGTTGATTTTATATTTATATTATTTCTGCATTAGTTTTTGTATTGTTTTACGTTTTGCACCAAAGGGAGTGGCACTCCAATTACACTGTACCCTGTACAAAATCAATAAAGACTATTCTATTTTATTCTATTCTATTCTATTCTATTCTATTCTATTCTATTCTATTATATTCTATTCTATTCTGTATTGGACATTGCTGATAGTGTGGAGGCAGATTTGAAAGACAATTTAGAAGAGCCATCAGCAGCAGGACTGACTCAGCTGTTTTCATTCAGGAGTACAGCATGCATGCCTTGTGCACGAGCTTACTATTGAAGCTGCAGTTACACGTTTGGCCTGAGGGGGCAATAGCGAGCATAAACATTTCAAAGTCCACATAGTCTCTTTAATAACTCTGCATAGATTTCTAAAATTCTGTGTTTTTCTGTCGATACGAGGTGCTGTGTGAACAATGAGGAAAAAATGAGTTTAATTGATTTTAAATGGTAAATGGCCTGTATTTTTATAGCGCCTTCTTAGGGTTCTACAACCCCCCAAGGTGCTGCACAACACAGTCAGTCATCCACCCATTCACACACTGGTGGGGATGAGCTACATCGTAGCTACAGCTGCCCTGGAGCGCACTGACGGAGGCGGGGCCTGCTGTACACTGGCGCCACCAGTCCCTCCGACCACCACCAGCAGGCAAGGCAGGTTAAGTGTCTTGCCCAAGGACATGACGACAGCGACAGACTGAGTGGGACGCAAANCAGGGCTATTCAAATGGCGGCCCGCGGGCCACTTCCGGCCCGCGGGCCCTCACCAGGTGGCCCGCCTGGCCCTATCCCCCAACCACCAACAGAAAAAACCCAGTTAAAAACAGTTTTTGCGTGCGAGTTTCAAAATTCCCACACTGATATTGCACTTGAACGCAACACCATTTTAGCAATCACAGACATATATATGTAGACACCCCGTGGACTGGTGCTGCCTATTGGAGCTGCCCATCTACGTACTCATGTCTATGTCTGCAGTTGACCAATAAAACACACCTTTGGGACGCCGCAGCAGCAAGACTCTGGTTTCAACTTATGCTTAAAATGCGGATTATAAACTACACACCCGTTTTATTTTTGTTAACAGACCAAATAAAACCAGAGTTATACTAAAATAATTAAACTAAGAATGGGTTCAGTAGCGTTTTGTTGCTGAGGGAGAGGATGGCTGCTGCGTGATCTGACAGCAGGTGTCAAAAGGTGCGCTGAGGCGCTGTCACGGAGCGGAGAAAACACTGAGACAGACATTGACGGCAAAACTTTAGATATTGGAGCGATTTGTGACAGACAGATAGTTACTTCTCTGTAGTTTGGTGGTTTTATGTATAAAGGAGGATGAGAAGGATGGATGTCCAGCAGACAGATCAGCTGTTTAGCTGGAAGACGGGAAAAGGAGCAGCAAGCGTTTTATTCGTGGACGGAAATGACGGGAAACGTGGGTTTAGAGGTGGCGAGCAAATGAAGAGGTGGAGAATGAGGGACAAATGTGTCCGTGTTAAAAAGTCTCTAAAATACAAAAAAGGACTAAATAAACTGTAAACACATTATATTGTACCGCATACATGACAATTTACCCCATAACTCACTGTTGCTGCATCTTCTTTTGTTTTCTGGAGGCTTCCCCCCCCAAAAAAATTGACTGGTTAGCGTGCGTGTCTCCCACCCGGGAAGTCCGCGGTTCGAGTCCCACCCGGGACCTGTTTTGTCCACCTTGTCACATATGTTTATTTTGCATAGCTGCTATGCTATTATTGTTAATTTTCATTTAGTAGCTGCGATCGAGTTAATGCAGGTTAAAAACCATAAAAATGTTTGTATTACCAGCTCTGCAACTGTTGAATTGATGCCGATCATTAAAACAATAAGAAGACGTGCATTGCTGTTATTTTAGTTGTATTTGTAGGAGTGGTGGAGGTAATCAGTCAAAATATTAAAATTTAATATTTAAATGTTGTCAGTAAAATACATAATAAAGATTTGGGTATCCGGCCCTAAGCTGGTCCGTGATTTAGAAATCTGGCCCAGTAGAGAAAGTAATTGAATAGGCCTGCTGTAGGGGGTTATTGGGATTTTATAAATGTCATTTTTACAAATAAAATCTTGCTAACCTCACAACCTCAGCAAAGACAATCTTGTGGGGACCCCCAATTAGGGAACCCCTGCTCTAGATCAGAGCACAGGACAGAACCTTCACAAAGTTCTGACCCTTTTTTGATCCATTTAACAAGTTCCTAGAGCTCCACTGTTTCTCTGTTCTTATCTTATACACACAGTAGCAAAGTTTCCGTTTTACCTTATTTTGCTGACTGTTTCGGTTACTTCCTGTTGCCTTCGTCAGGACTTCACCGATGTTCTGTTGCTGTTTATCTGCGGGTGGTAGAGGACGATGTCGCCCCCTACCGCCCGTGCCTTCCTAGTCGATCACCACGTCCCATGAATGATCGAGCGTGTAAACTCCTTCATCTCTCCACGTTTCCTTATCTCCTTCGCCTGTTTTATCCATCTTTTGTACTTTTGTTGTTCTGGCCTGTGTGTTGTCCATAGCAACGCTGAATTGAAAAGCAACATTTGCTGAACTAACACGAACCAGCGGCCATACTACTGCTAATATTTTTGTTAGAGCCATAAATAAGGATTGTTTAAGTGTTATTTTGTGAGAATCTGTTTTATATTTGATTTTTGTCATGCTTAGTAAGTAAGGTCAATTTCAGTTTATGTTAGTATTATTTTTAAGTACAGACTTTTATTTTGAAAGTATTACTTCTGGTTAAGCCATAATTTTATGTTGGAAGAAAGATGAAGACTCTAGATGGATTATGGAAGCATGAATCATTATAGGTTTTGATCGTGTTTTTATTGTTGGAATTCAGGAAAACAGAAGTTCACTTTTTCTTGATTTTGAATTTTGTCTAGAAAAAGATTGTTGTTAAACTTGCACGAGTCCTTTACTTTACAAAGATGCTTCCGGAATGACACGATATGGGATCTGCTGCCATTTTAATATAAATACAAGAGATGTCTACCATACTCGTTTCTTTAGAGCCAGCCGCTAAACTTATAGCCTGGCCAGCCAGACCAATGGGTCTGGTAACGCTCCCATTCAAATAACCCCACCCCCTGAGAGTTCTCACATAGCCAATCAGCGCTGAGCAGCGTACGTCACACACCGCAACGATCAGTTTCTTATGCTGCGTTCGAGTTGCCTCGGAACTAGGAACTCGGAACTAGGAAAGACGTCACACCCGAGATAACAGCGTTCTGGTTACCGTAGTCGGAGAGTTGAAGTTAAAGTCAAAGTCCCAAGTCATCATCACACAATGGTGAAATTACATCTCCGCATTTGACCCATCCCCGTGGTGGGGAGCGGTGAGCTGCAGCTGTGGCCGCGCTCGGGAACTATTTGGTGGTTTAACCCCCCAATCCAACCCCTTAGTGCTGAGTGTCAAGCGAGGAGGCATTGGGTCCCATTTTTTCCAAAGTCTTTGGTATGACCCGACTGGGAATCGAACCCTGATCTCCCAGTCCCGGGGCGGACACTCTACCACTAGGCCAAAGGAGCTGGTGGAGCTGGTAGCTCTCAACGAACACAGACGACTAATAAACAACACTTTTAGTTTCTTCAGCTTAGAGATGCTAGCACTACATGTAACTTTTATTTTAAACACACTCTTATATGTGTGTCTTGTAAAATAAACACATTTCAACCACAACTTTCTGTTGTCGATACGGAGAGCTGCCATCTTGGATTTTGATGCCGGAGTTCTGAAAAACTTCAGAGTTTCCGACTGGGAGTTCCAACTTTGCGGGGCGTTTTATTTGATTTTTCCTACTCGGAAGTCGGGATTTCCGAGTTCCGAGGACAAATCGAACGCACCATTATTTTTGAGCTGGCTAGTCCCGCCCCTCATGGTGCTCGCTGCCTCTGAGTATCCAGACTCTTCCTCTGTGTAGAATAGACAGAGGGAGAGTCTGGCAGGCCAGGCTACTAAATTTAGGGTCAGCTAACCATTTTGGATTAAATCCGCTGGATCGAAGTGTACCATCGCTGGATAGGCCTACAGGTGGCTGCTCCAACAACATGCCGGAGATGTAGGAGATGCACTCGATCCTACACCTGACCTCTCACCTTGTTCACGTATCAATCATAAGATGTCGCTTTTGCGCTCTGAACCGTGTCGTGTTTTTATGCGTAAGGATTCAGTCGACATTTGTAGAGCTTCTCAACAGGCATCTTTATTTCTCTGATTCCCAGGGAACACTTCCTTTTCCGCTATGCCCTCTCACAATAAGACAGGTTGCAAAACACAGAATACACCACATCCCCCTTTTTTTCTCTAGAACAAACAAAAACAGGAGAACGTTCACCCTTTGTTTTTCTTTTGTAGGGCAACACCAAATCTATAACTTTACCATCGTCAACACATTTAAACTCTGAATTCCAGTCCAGTCTCTGTGGTTTGATGACAACTCTGCCAGACCTAGTTTTGACAGAATCTGATTCCTCTGTGTTTGGAGTCAGTGCTGCTGGCTGTGGTTTAGGAGTAAGTAGGGCTCCCTCTGCAGGTCTGACTGGCGTACTGACAGCTGGTAGTTTTAGGGTATGTTCTGGTAATGGCTGTAGGTGATGTCTGTTTCTCCTAACGACTCCAGAAGGACTCTCCACAACATACGAGCGCGGCGTGGAATGTGGGGAGATAACAGTCCCTTCACTTTTGGTGTCTGTAATCCACACTGGTTGACCTGGCGAGAGGGGGGACAGCTCTCTCGCTCCATGTCTCTTGTTATACTGTGCGCTGTCCTGTCCTTCCTCTTCCTCTCTCTCTCGCTTGTCTCCACATAGGTCTTATTCGGCAGGCTAGGAATGAGCAAAGAGGGAAGCTGGGGCACTGGAGTGCGTAGTCTCCGTCCCATTAGTAGCTGCCCAGGCTGTATCCGTTAGCCAGTGGGGTTGCTCTGTACGCAAGGAGTGCCAGGTAAGGATCACCTGCTTTCTTCAATAGTTGCTACACAGTTTGGACATGACGCTCGGCTTCGCCGTTGCTTTGTGCGAATCTTGGGCTGCTTGTTACATGTCTGAACCCATATGTTGTAGCAAAGTCTCTGAACTGTTGGCTTGAAAACTGAGGTTCATTGTCACTGTAAAAGAGCTCAGGAATCCCATGTCTGGAAAAGACTGACTTCAGGTGTACTATAACGTCTTTTGACCTTGTGGGGGTCAGCTTTGCTATTTCCACATATTTAGAGTAGTAGTCCACCAGAAGCAAATAGCTGCAGTTGTTGAACGTAAAAAGATCAGCTCCAACCTTTTCCCACGGTCTTTCTGGGAATTCTCTTGGCATTAAGGGCTCCACTGGATTGGGACGCTCTTTAATGCATGTGGTGCAGTTTTTCACAAGGTCATTTATTTGTCCACTCAGCCCGGGCCACCATACTGACTCTCTGGCTCTTTTCCTGCATCTGACCATTCCCTGATGTCCCTCATGAAGAGCAGCGAGAACAGAGATGCGCAGCGCAGAAGGAATCACTAGCCTGGTACCTTTCAACAACAGATCCTCATGTACTGTTAAGGTGTCTCTGTGTGGCCAGTAGGTTTTTATTGGACCTGTGAGGTAACTGTAGTCTGGCCAACCTCTACGGCAGTGTGACATGACTTCAGAACATATGTCATGTCTTCTTAGCTGTTCTTTTAGCTGTGCGAGGTATGTTCGGCTTGCAGGTAGGTTTCTGACTATTTTGTTTACATATATGTTTGTGTCCTCTAATGGTTCAGTTGCTGACTTGTGATTGACAGGTGCACGTGACAATGTGTCTGCTGTGAGGAGAGCTTTACCTGGAGTGTGTGAGATAGTGTAGCTGTATCCCATGAGCCTGAGACGGAACCGCTGCATCCTGGGTGGAAGCTCGGTCAGGGCTTGCTTTCCAAGCAGGCTGACTAGTGGCTTGTGGTCAGTTTCTAGGGCGAAGTGTCTGCCGATGAGAAAATCTTTAAATTTTTCACATCCCCACGTTAGTCCAAGCGCCTCCTTCTCCACCTGTGCATATCTCTGCTCTGTTTCAGTCAGAGAACGAGATGCATATGCAACAGGCTTCCACTCCTCACTCTCTCTTTGCCACACGACTGCTCCCAGTCCGTAAGAAGAGGCATCCGCGGACAGTCTCAGCTCTTTATTCGGGTCGTAGAGTGTAAGGACAGGTGTTGTAGTCAGGTCTGTTTTCAGTAGAACAAAAGCTTGTTGTTGTGCATGACTCCAAACCCACTGGTTTTTCTTTGAGAGCAGGTCACGAAGTGGCTTATCCTTCTCGGCCAGGCCTGGGATGAATTTCCCCAACTGGTTGACCATCCCGAGGAAGCTGTGCACCTCACTGACGTTCGACGGCTCTTTCATCACTATAACAGCTTTAATCTTGTCCGGGTCTGGTTGGACTCCTGTTGCAGATAAAACGTGTCCTAGGAACTTTACTTCCTGTTTGCTCAGGTCACATTTGTCCAGGTTCAGTGTGACGCCGGCTGCTGGCAGTTTGCTGAGCACTATGTGGAGTCCATATGACAAACCACTCCTGGCAGCCCGTTAAGGATCACTGACATCCTTCTTTGAAAATGCTCAGGTGCCGAGGCTATTCCAAAGGGAAGTCTGTTAAAGTAATAGCGACCAAAAGGGGTAATAAATGTTGTGTAGGGCGCCGACTCGGGTGATAATGAAACCTGCCAGAAGCCTCTGTTTGCGTCCAACTTACTGAAGATTTTTGCTCCAGCCAGAGATCCGAGAGTCTGCTCAACTGAAGGCAGGATGTACTTTTCTCTGCACACTGCTTCATTGAGGTGGGTGAGGTCCACACAAATGTGGCCCGAGCCATTTTTTGTTGGCACAAAATACGTGTCTAAAGTGTCTCTGACTGCTTGATATTGTTGCCTTTGCCTCTCCGATAGGGCTTGTCCACACAGAATATCGTCTGCTTCATCCCCCATGCAATAGACAAGTGTATTCACCTGATTAGCCTCCGAGCTAAGGTGTAAATTGCTAGCAAGTCGGAATCTTTCAAACCTCCATATCCACTTCTCCCAATGATGTGGTTTGGAGAAATCAAACTGCTCGGGTGGCTGGATGGTGAACGTGGCATTCGAGGGTTGATTAGCGCCGTTCACGTTATCACTGCTGTTAGCCTGAGGTTGGGGCGGTGACGTGCGAGGCCGCGTTGCTTCCACGCCAGGTCCCGCACCAGCTCCCGCACCAGCTCCCACTTCTTCATCCGACATCTTCTTGTCTGGAGAATAAACTCTTTTTTCGCTCCCACGGTTGCTGGCTACTAACCTTCGACAATTAAGCTCTTACTGCCGACCACTTCTGACACCATGTCGTGTTTTTATGCGTAAGGATTCAGTCGACATTTGTAGAGCTTCTCAACAGGCGTCTTTATTTCTCTGATTCCCAGTGAACACTTCCTTTTACTTCCTTTTATATCACCGTATTTCTAGCATTATCCGTTCTTTCACAATCTGGTGCCGAAGCGCTGCTGCAGAAGCATTTCCGGTTGGCGCATCGTTTTTTTCACAGCAGCGACCCAAAACAAACTCCTAATTCATTGATTTTCTGCTTCCTGATCACGTGATGTGTGACGTACACGGATGAAGATCCACTTTAGACACGTGATGTTTGTTCTCACGGTGCGGGGGCTCGTTCCGACGCCCACCCCATAACAAAATGCAAATGATGACTATAGTCGTCAATGGCAGTGAATGAGTTAATATTTTAAATGTTGATTTGGTGCATTAAAAATATTTAAAATAAATAAGTGACGCTTAGCCTGGCGGGGGGCCAAGACTTTAAAACACTGGAGGAAACCCTGAGTACAACCTTACCAAGAGCAGACAACACGACACATAAATCATGTAAACAGGTACAGGCTGACTGGGCATGCAGCCACCTCATGGTGCTCCTGTTTGTAGGTAAAATGAAAGGGGTGACAAGGGGGAGGGAAGAGAATAAGGAAGAAAAACAGCCCCCCCCTCAACAGGGGGCAAAGCTGGGGATTAGGAAAGACACCTCAGACATAAAAGCACACATTCAGACAATCACAACACAATAACACTTGTGGTGAGTGGGAGGGGCAGGGATCCCCTTTGCAACCGAGAGAGTTTGCAGCTACCCAGTGCGCGCCCTTCAACTCTGCTACTCAGAGGGAGGGAGAGTTCAGTTGACGAGGTGACGCGTAGGAGGGTGTGTGAGTGGATTCGTCAGACTTGAGTGTTTGTTGATGTGTGGTGCGTCAGTTGTTAGTGAGTTTGTGACCTTTCTCCCAGATCCGTTGAGTTCACAGTCCCATGTGAGGAGTATGGTAGGGAGGGGCAGAGCATCCATCAGTATCCATCTCCAGAGGGAGATCAGTTCTGATTTGATCCAATTGGTTGCGATTGATTCTGTCTGCAGGAGCAACGAGGTTCTGAAGATGGAGGACTTTGAGTGTATAGCAGTTTTGGGAAGAGGCCACTTTGGGAAGGTAACATCTGTAAAACCTGAGGCCGAACATCATCAATAGAATAGAATAGACTTTATTGATCCCACAGTGGGGAAATTCACTTGTCACAGCAGCACCATCACTCAAAGGGTAATTAGAAGAAAAATAAAACAAGGATACATGCATCACACATGCAGTAATCTAGTATTGTAATCTTAGATCAGTAAAAAACCACAAACAAAAGATGAAAACAAACTTGGTACCAACACTATCAAATGGTGGAAACTGAAAATTCTGATTGTGCAGGTTCTGCTGGCAGAGTATAAGAAGTCAGGGAAACTGTTTGCCCTCAAAGCTCTGAAGAAAGGAGACATCGTGAGCCGAGACGAAGTCGACAGGTGAGTTGTTTCTCCACCAGGTATGATAATAACACTAAATGTAGAATAATACCAGGCTAAAGGTCACCAATAATCAATACTAGACTAAAGAAAATACGCACTAAAATTACAATGTATGACCAATCACCAATAGTGGAGTCAATAAGTATAATACTAGACTAAAATAGATGAACATTTAAGTACCATATATGTCCAATGTCAGGGAAAATTGTGCATTAGACTTTAGAATTACAGTGAGTATTCAAACCCCCGTCAATCTTTCACTCTTTGTTATATTGCAGCCGTTTGCTAAAATCAATTAAACTCGTTTTTTTCCTCATTAATGTTCACACAGAAAAACAGAATTCTAGAAATCTATGCAGAGTTATTAAAAAAGACTAACTGAAATATCACATGGTCCTGAGTATTCAGACCCTTTGCTGTGACACTCATAGATCCTGCGACCTTCCGATTGCACGGCGGCCACTAAACTCCTCTGCCACCATCGCCCATTTTAGCAAACGGCTGCAATATAACAAAGAGTGAAAAATTTACGGGGGTTGGAATACTTTCTGCACCCACTGTATACAAGCAGAAAGCTGCAGGCTTGAATGATTTCTGTATCATTCAGTGGCAGCGTAAAGGATGACACTGGCCACAGCAGACTCATGGAACATCCTGACCATTGTTCCACAGATAAAGTCCCAAGTCATCATCACACACTGGTGAAATTACATCTCTGCATCTGACCCATCCCCGTGGGGAGCGGTGAGCTGCAGCTGTGGCCGCACTCGGGAACTATTTGGTGCTGAGTGTCAAGCGAGGAGGCATTGGGTCTCATTTTTTCAAAGTCTTTGGTATGACCCGACCGGGATTTGAACCCCGAGCTCCCAGTCCCTGGGCAGACACTCTACCACTAGGCCACCGGAGCTGGTGTTGAATGACATCCGCTGCCTCGGAAAGTAGACGTCTCTGGCCCTTCTTGTAAAGTGCACTTGTGTTCTTAGTCCAGTCCAGTTTAGTGTCAGTGTTCATCCACATTCAATGCTTGTTTTATTTTGTTCTTTCTATTTAAGAAGTAATTCCATCCATGTTCAGCAAAGTACAACTCCGTTTCCAAGTCCAGTTCTTTCTTTTTCCTGAGCTGCTCCTCCAAGTCATGTTTAATTATCGACAGTTTTGTTGAACAACCAGAGCCGCCACTTTGCCTCAGCTTCAATGCGTGCTGAAAAAGTAGACTTTCTTCTCATTGAGCTGCTTTTAGAAATGTTACTCTTCACATTAGGCAAGGCAGCTTTATTTCTATAGCACATTTCATACACAGAAGCAAGAAGCAGAGTAATGTGGTTCTGCCTTGATGTATTTGTGAGGAGACGTGCTGCAGAGTTTTGAACCAGTTGAAGACGAGCTATGGTGGCCAATGATTTTAATTCTTTTTTTAAAAAATTCCCATCTCCCCCTCCATGGGTGGTCTCATCCTTCCAAGCTTGGGTCCTCTACCAGATCCTGGGAGCTTGAGGGTTCTTCAGTATCTCAGCTGATCCTAGAACTTCTCTTTTCTGAACTGAGATGTCTGATGTTTTTCCTGGGATCTGCTTTAGCCACTCCTCCAGTTTGGGGGTCACTGCCCCGAGTGCCCCGATGACCACGGGCACCACCGATGTCTTCACTCTCCAGGCTTTCTCCAGTTCTTCTTTGAGGCCCTGATACTTCTCTAGTTTCTCCTGGTCCTTTTTCCTGATGTTGCATCACTTGGTGTTGCCACGTCAACCACAACAGCTGTCCTCTGGTGTTTGTCCACCACCACAATGTCCGGTTGGTTCTCCATCACTATTTTGTCGGTCTGGATCTGAAAGTCCCACAGGATCTTGGCTCGCTCGTTCTCTACCACCTTAGGGGGTGTTTCCCACTTTGACCTTGGGGCTTCCAGTCCATACTCTGCTCAGATGTTCCTGTACACTATGCCAGCCACTTGGTTGTGGCGTTCTATGTCTGCTTTCCCTGCCAGCATCTTCCACCCTGCAGTTATGTGGTGGATTGTCTCAGGGCCTCTCTGCATAGCCTACACCTTGGGTCTGGTCTGGTGTGGTAGATCTTGGCCTCTGTTGCTCTGGTGTTCAGGGCCTGTTTCTGTGCAGCCATGATGAGTGCCTCTGTGCTGTCCTTCAGACCAGCTCTTTCTAGACATTGGTAGGATTTCTTGATATCAGCCACTTCAGTTATCTGTCGGTGGTACATCCATGTAGGGGTTTGTCCTCCCACGATGGTATTTCCAGCACCTCCTCTTCTGTTCACCATTGTCTGAGACATTCACTGAGCACGTCATCTGTTGGGGTCTTGTCCTTGATGTGGTTGACATGGCAACACCAAGTGATGCAACATCAGGAAAAAGGAACAGGAGAAACTAGAGAAGCACCAGGGCCTCAAAGAAGAACTGGAGAAAGCCTGGAGAGTGAAGACATTGGTGGTGCCCGTGGTCATCGGGGCAGTGACCCCCAAACTGGAGGAGTGGCTAAAGCAGATCCCAGAAAAACATCAGACATCTCAGTCCAGAAAAGAGCAGTTCTAGGATCAGCTGAGATACTGAAGAACCCTCAAGCTCCCAGGATCTGGTAGAGGACCCGAGCTTGGAAGGATGAGACCACCCACGGAGGGTGAGATGGGATTTTATATGCGTATGTGTACATATGAATACTGACCAAAAAAGTCGCGGGAGTTTTTTCACTTTCAGTTGCTTTTTGCCTTTCTTTGGACACCGAGAGTGAACTTATCATCGGTAACGGCGGGAGCTGCCTCCATCCAGCCGCTCCGGCTAGCAGAGAGGCTAGCTGGCTAGAAACAAACGAGCGAGGAGCTAGACGGACTCCGCGTCCCGTTCAACCCTTGTTCTCTTCAGTGTTCCTCCATCACTTCCCTAAAAGTTACATGTGATCTTCTGGAGGAAAACACGGGCTTTGATCACGGAGCTCATTCAGCCGGTTCGGAGCTCCTAACTAAGAGGATCTGGATTTTATTCATTACTGCTGGACCGAGCGGTGGGATTGTTTGAGCCGAGCACGTTTCTGCTGGCTAGGACAGCCTCAGCGCCTGCTCCTGGATCCAGGCCCGGTTGACGCGCCCGGCCCAGCTGCCACGCCAGGCCCAGGCAGGGTCCAGCCTCCAGAACCGGACACTGGGCCCGGTCCAGGATCAGACACATGACAGCAGCCACCAGCTCCAGTTGTCACACCTGGCCCAGGCACCAGTCCCTAGCACTTGTCATCTAGTTAGGTTCAGTATCCATCTTTCAACGTCGGTCACCAGGACGAGCTTACAGATAACAAGCTGCCAAGCCTGGTCTAGCCTTAGGCACCAGCCACCAAGACTGGCCAGGACTCTGGTCTGGCCAACAAGCCAGGCCCAGTCTGAAGGATTAACACCGGCCAAGGCTTTTTTACAGCATCTGGGCTTAGGGACTAGCAAGCCTGGGCATTACCATCAGCCTCAGGACTTTGGACAAAGCTGAGGTTACCAAGTTAAAACTTTAATTTTAGGCCCTGGCTTCAAAATCAGCTATAAGGTAAGACTTAAAAGAACTGTCATCCAGCTGCAGACAGAAACTGGAGTTCTTTTGAAGCTCTTTTATAATCATGGTGACCAAGGAGGTAAAGAAAGATATTGAGGAACTAAAAGCTGCCATGAACATGATGGGTGAGCAGCTGGGAACAATATCGAAACAGCAGTGTACTATTATGGGTCTAGTAAATGAAATTAAGGTACTTCAAAAAATAAACGAGGAGCAGCAAAGCAGAATCAATTTTCTGGAGACCAGGGTTTCACACTTGGAGCAATACACTCGCATGAATGAAGTGGTAATTTCTGGGCTATCACTGAAATCATCATATGCCCAGGCCTTGAGAGGGGAACAGAGGGAAGGAGAGAACAATGAGCTGGGCAATACGGTGGAGGCCCAAGTTGTGGAATATCTACAAAGCAAGAACATCTAGATAGATAGAAACAGTATTGAAGCATGTCATACAATACAATCTAGGAATCAGAAGGCTGGACGAGTGATCATTCTGCGCTTCTACAACAGGAAGAAGAAAATTGATTTACTCAGACAAGGCAAGAATCTGAAAGGGACACAGGTTTATATGAACGAACACCTTTCAAAAATGAATGCAGACTTGGCAAGGAAGGCAAGGTAGCGCAGGAGGTAGAGCGGGTTGTCGGAAGGTTGCAGGTTCGATCCCGGCTCCGGCCAGAGAATGTTGCTGTGTGTCCTTGGGCAAGACACTTAACCCGCCTTGCCTGCTGGTGGTGGTCGGAGGGACTGGTGGCGCCAGTGCTCGGCAGCCTCGCCTCTGTCAGTGCGCCCCAGGGCAGCTGTGGCTACATCGTAGCTCATCCCCACCAGCGTGTGAATGGGTGAATTGAGTTGATTGTGTTGTGAAGCGCCTTGGGGGGTTGTAGAACCCTAAGAAGGCGCTATACAAATACAGGCCATTTACCATTTTACCATTTAAAGAAACAAGGGAAGATTCAGGCTACATGGACTTCCAACTGTAGGGTTTATGTCAAGATGAATGGTAGGCCAGAGGAAGCTAAAGTACTATGTATTCGGAGTATGGAGGATTTGGAAAAGCTAAGTTGAGTTTCTTATTGTTGCATATTTGGGCTACATATGAAATTTCTGATATATGGCTTTTAAAAATGTAAAGTGGGTATTTTAGGGATGAAAGGACTAAAATTAGCTCATTTGAACATCTGTAGTTTGAAAAATAAGATTGGAGAATTAAGTTCCATTTTGTCTGGAACAGGTATCCATATAATGGCAGTTACAGAAACACATTTGGAGGAGGCTGTAGAGGATTTGACTGTAGCTATAGAAGGGTATAATGTGTATAGGTTTGACAGAAACAAATATGGTGGGGGTACTGCATTTTACATCCAGAGTTATATTCCGGTTAAAATAAGAAATGATCTTGGTATGTCTGGTATTGAAGCATTGTGGATTCAGGTGCACATTCCGCATCACAAACCCATACTGGCATGTTGTTGTTACAGACCACCGAGTTCAAATACTGAATATTTAAATAATATGTGCACTATGTTTCAAAGGGCCTCTGATATGAATACTGAGCTGTTTATACTTGGAGATATGAATATTGATTGGTTTTCGAATACCTGCTCTATGAAGAACATTCTGGTGGATACAGCTGCGGTCTGTAATCTAGTTCAGGTAGTAAATTTGCCAACTAGAATTAAAACCAAGCAGGATGGGGTAACAACCTCAAAATGTATTGATCACATTTACACAAACTGTGTTGAAAAATGTTTTGATCTCAGTACCAGTTGGTTTTAGTGATCACCATGTTATCGCCCTGGTTTGTAAAACAAAAATTCCAAAAGTTGGGCCAAAGGTCATTTGGAGGAGGATGTATAAATCTTTCTCTGAGGACAACTTTATTAGTGATGTGGACAATATTCAGTGGGGGGAGGTACTGCAACATACAAATGCGGAGTTAGCTCTAGATAAGTTTTGCAAATTATTTTCAGAAGTTTGTGATAAACATGCTCCAATAAGGAGAGTATCTGTGAGACATAAAAGATCACCCTGGTTAGATATTGAATTGCAGCAGAGTATGAGAGTCAGAGATGAAAAGAAAAGGGTGGCTATAGTATCAGGCATGCCTGCAGACTGGGAAGCTTACAGGGCGCTAAGGAATCAGGTAACATGGTCAAATAGGCAAAAGAAAAAACAATATTATCGGAATAAATTTCAGCAGTTTGGTAAAAATGGCAAACAACTATGGAGGACCATAAATGAACTTATGGGCAGAAGTAAAACGAGTAATACAGCTTCATTTATTGAAGTGGACGGGGCATTTATAACTAAGCCTTGTGAAATTGCAAGCTATATTACTTAGGTAAGGTTAGAGCAATTAGGGATGAGATGCCTGTAGCATGTCCGCAACGGCCAGAAACGATAATTACAAATAAAATAATGTATGACAAAGAATGCAAGTTTTTGTTTAAACATGTGGAGGAAGGTGAAATGGAAAAGTTGCTATTGAATATATATTGTGACAAACCTTGTGGAATTGATAACATGGATGGAAGGCTTCTAAAGATTGTAGCTAAATTATTAGCCAAACCTCTATGTCACATTTTTAATCTATGTTTTGATGAGTGTCTCTATCCTGATAGATGGAAGATCTCAAAAGTTATGCCTTTGTCTAAAAATACTAAAGAACCACTAACAGGGCAAAACAGTAGGCTGATCAGTATCTTACCAGTTCTGGGCAAATTGATGGAGGGAGTGGTGTTTAATCAGATTCAGCATTATTTTAATGTGAATGGCATTTACTCTGATGTTCAACATGCTTACAGAGAAGGATTTTCTACCAGCACAGCACTGACTACTCTTACTGATGAATGGTTGGGACAGATTGATAGGAAGCTGTTGGTGGGTGTAGTGCTTTTGGATTTTAGTGCTGCATTTGACATTGTGGATCATGACATTTTACTTTTGAAACTATCAGCATATGGTTTTAAAAAAACTGCTATCAATTTTATGAGTAGTTACTTGTCTAATAGAAAACAATGTGTTATATTTAATGGTTGTTTGTCAAATATGGGCACTCTTTTGTGTGGGATTCCCCAAGGGAGTTGCTTGGGTCCTTTATTATATAGTATATTTGTAAATGATATGTCTTTTGCATGTAATGAAGCACACGACTGTATACGCGGATGATACGACCATATCTGTTTCAACTTCAAGTTTAGATAAGGTCAATGTTATGCTTCAACAGGAGTTGCAGTCTATCTCTGAGTGGGTAGAGGGAAATAAGTTAAAATTGAATGTATTGAAAACCAAGTGTATGCTATTAGGCTCTAGGAATATGGTAAGAAATAACCAGAAGTTAGACATTTATTTACGGGGACAACAAATTGAACAAGCAAATGAGACCAAACTGCTGGGCATAACATTAGATCAAACAATGACATGGACTACACATATTGACAATATTGTAAAGAGAATGAGTAGGAGAATTTATGTAATTAGGAGTAATGCTCATTATATGTTTCTGGAGACCAGAAAACTTGTTGTACAGTCTCTGGTCTTGTGTCATCTGGATTACTGTTCGGTTGTTTGGTCCAGTGCAGCTAAGAAAGACCTGGACAAACTACAGAGAGCGCAGAACAGAGCTGCCAGGTTGGTTCTGGGTTGCCCCTTTAAAGCTAATATCAACCAGATGCATTTCAATCTGTCATGGATGAAGGTAAATGACAGATTGGCTTATAGGACGGTTGTTTCGTTACATAAAATCTGGGTTTTACATAAACCTTTTAGCTTGTTTACAAAGCTGTAACCGACCAGTGAGAGGCATGGTTTTAACACAAGGAACGCCTCCCATGTTATCTTTACTCTTCCATTGCCACGAACCAATGCACTTAAAAAAACAGAGCAATTACATACTGGAATATCCTGCCTCCTGAACTATTAACAATAAATGTTTATGGTTTGTTTAAAGTGAATCTTAAGAAATTTGTAATTCATAAGTTTATATCAGACAACAGACATAGCTATTTCAATTAGTTATAGAGGTAATACCTTGCTATTGTTAAGATTTTATTTATTTTTAATCATTTTCACTTACTTTTATTATTATTGTGAATTTTGATTCCAGTGTTTTTTTGTTTTTTTTTTGTATTTGTAATATATGTGGAATTGGGTGTGTTTTCTTTTGTTTTTATTTCTTTTATCAAGTGGACCCCAGGAAGAATAGTTATCACTATTGTGAAAACTAATGGGGATCCTTAAATAAACAAATAAACAAAAGATTGGTTCAGTAGATGTTCCTTCAGATGTTGGATCAGTTTAATGAAGAAATACAACTGTTTAATCTGACATTAGAACCTTCTGGTTCTGGATGTGTCCAGCCTCATGTGTGAAAAGCGCATCTTTGAAGTGATCAATGCGGCCCGCCACCCGTTTCTAGTCAATCTGCATGGCTGCTTCCAGACTGACGAGCATGTCTGCTTTGTGATGGCCTACTCTCCAGGAGGAGACCTAATGAAGCACATCCACACCAGCATCTTCACCGAGAAACAGGCCCGGTGAGTTGAACACTGCACTAGCAGAACACCTCCAGAACACAGTCTGGTTCAACCTCTTACCACCACATCTCCTTTGTTTGAAGGTTTTACTCCTCCTGTGTGCTGCTTGGTCTGGAGTTCCTCCATCAGAACCAGGTTGTGTACAGGTGGGTCATTTCACAGCTGGGGTTAGACTGGTTGGTTGTGGTTCTGCTACATGATGTCTTCTGTTAACCAGGGACCTGAAGCTGGATAATCTGATCATGGACTCTGATGGATTCATTAGAATTGCAGACTTTGGTTTGTGCAAAGAAGGTTGGTTTGATTCTTCATGTCAATTTGCCTCCAAGTCTAATTTTTTCTGCCTATTTTGAAACCTCCAAACATGGCTGCCTGTGTTTCTAATGATTGAAATCATCATATTGCTCGTAGTATAGGCCGAGGAGGAGGAGTAGCAACCATCTTTCATTCAGATTTATTAATCAGTCCCTTACCAATTAATAGCTACTGTTCTTTTGAACATCTAATTCTTAGTTTTCCTAATCCAGATTGCAAAGCTCTAAAACCACTTTTGTTTGTAGTTTTGTATCGTCCACCAGGCCCCTACTCTCAATTTTTAGATCAGATCTCAGATTTCTTGTCTGATTTGGTGTTAAATACTGATAAGGTCATTGTGGCGGGGGATTTTAACATTCATGTTGACATTGAAAGTGATCCTCTCAACGTAGCCTTTAGTAATATCTTAAAGGGATATTCCACCCAACATTGAAATTTGTCTGTTGACATATTTCCCAGAGTTAGATAAGTGGGAAAAAGTATTTTGTAACCAGTGCAGTAATTCTCCTGATCTGGCAGCAGTTCGTCTGCTTTAGTTTAGTTTTAGCTTAGCATAAACAATGGAAGTGAATGGCAGGTACTAGCATGCTACCAGACAAACTGCTGCCAGATAAGGAGAATTACTGCGCTGGTTATAATATATATATATATATATATGTGTATATATATATATATATATATACTGCTCAGAAAAATTAAAGGAACACTTTTTTTATTGGGCCTGGCATGAAATCAATGAAACCTGTCTGATAATTTTCTGGTTGATTAAGCAGCTGAGGGCATTGTTAATCACTTTCAGTTGTATTGGTGTTCATGGACTTAACGACAGGTGCACTAAAGTGGCAACAATTACAAAACCCTCAAAACAGGACTGGTTTAACATGTGGAGGTCATTTCAAGTTTCTCCCTCTTGATCTTTTTTGGCTGGTTTTCCACTCGTGCTAGTTTTGGCTTGAGTAATTATCTCTACTGGCAGCATGAGGCCATTCCTTAACCCTACAGAAGTTGCACAGGTTGTCCAACTTCTCCAGGATGGCACATCCACACGTGCTGAAGCAAGAAGGTTTAATGTGTTTCCCAGCACAATCTCCAGAACATGGAGGAGATTTCAGGAGACTGGCGGTTATTCTCGGAGAGCTGGACAGGGCCGTAGAAGGTCCACAACCCATCAGCAGGACCGATACCTGCTCCTTTGTGTAAGGCGGAACAGGCTGAGCACTGCTCGTGCCCTACAGCATGACCTCCAGAGGGCCACTGGTGTNGACTGGCAGACCGGGGTGTTCCAACTACAGGGGGATCACACTCCTGAGCCTCCCTGGTAAGGTCTATTCAGGGGTTCTGGAGAGGAGGATCCGTCGGATAGTCGAACCTCGGATACAGGAGGAGCAATGTGGTTTTCGTCCTGGCCGTGGAACACTGGACCAGCTCTATACCCTTGGGGGAGTCCTGGAGGGTGCGTGGGAGTTCGCCCAACCAATCTACATGTGTTTTGTGGATTTGGAGAAGGCGTTTGACCGCGTCCCTCGGGGGGCCCTGTGGGGGGTACTCTGGGAGTATGGGGTACCAGGCCCCTTGATACGGGCTGTTAGGTCCCTGTACGACCAGTGTCAGAGCTTGGTCCGCATTGCCGGCAGTAAGTCGGGCTCGTTTTCGGTGAGAGTTGGACTCCGCCAAGGCTGCCCTTTGTCACCGATTCTGTTCATAACTTTTATGGACAGGATTTCTAGGTGCAGCCAAGGTGGTGAGGGGATCCGTTTTGGTGGCCTAAGGATCAGGTCTCTGCTTTTTGCAGATGATGTGGTCCTGTTGGCTTCATCAGAACGTGATCTCCGGCTTTCGCTGGAGCAGTTCGCAGCCGGGTGTGAAGCAGCTGGGATGAGAATCAGCTCCTCTAAATCCGAGACCATGGTCTTGAGTCGGAAAAGGGTAGAATGCCTTCTCCAGGTCAGGGACGAGGTCCTGCCCCAAGTGGAGGAGGTTAAGTATCTCGGGGTCTTGTTCACGAGTGAGGGAAGGGTGGAGCGTGAGATCGATAGGCGGATTGGTGCTGCGTCTGCAGTGATGCGGGAGTTGTATCTGTCTGTCGTGGTGAAGAGAGAGCTGAGCCGAAAGGCGAAGCTCTCAATTTACTGGTCGATCTACGTTCCTACCCTCACCTATGGTCACGAGCTTTGGGTAGTGACCGAAAGAACGAGATTGCGGATACAAGCGGCCGAAATGAGTTTTCTGCGCAGGGTGGCTGGACTCTCCCTTAGAGATAGGGTGATAAGCTCGGCCATCCGGGAGGGGCTCGGAGTAGACCCGCTGCTCCTCCACATCGAGAGGAGCCAGTTGAGGTGGCTTGGGCATCTGATTAGGATGCCTCCTGGACGCCTCCCTGGTGAGGTTTTCCGGGCACGTCCAACCGGGAGGAGACCCAAAGGAAGACCCAGGACACGCTGGAGAGATTATGTCTCTCGGCTGGCCAGGGAACACCTTGGGATTCCCCCGGAGGAGCTGGCCCAAGTGGCTGGGGAGAGGGAGGTCTGGGCTTCCCTCCTTAAGCTGCTGCCCCCGCGACCCAACTCTGGATAAGCGGGAGAAAATGGATGGATGGATGGATGGATGGATAAAAGAGTTAAAAGAACAACAAACTAAAACCAATAGAACAAGTAAAACCAGAATATAAAAACACAAATTTAAAATCAAACAAACAAGGTGGAAAAACTTAAGGATGAGTTAATGCTTTATGGTTTAGGAGTTGAAGGCCAGAGAGAAGTAGTTGGTTTTCAGGTGTGATTTAAAAATGGAAATAGAGGGTGCTTGCCTAACCTGAAGAGGTAATGAGTTCCAGAGTTTTGGGGCACAGACAGAAAAAGCCCTTTTCCCGCGGGTCTTCAAACGTGCCTTAGGGACAGTTAGGATAGGGTGACCATATTTCCATTTCCAAAAAAGACGACAGGGGATCTAGACTGTGCCTACCGATGACATTACACTATGGTAGGGTGACCAAACGTCCTCTTTTCCCCGGACATGTCCACTTTTCACCCTCTGTCCGGGGCGTCCGAGGGGGTTTCCTATATTGATGAAAATGTCTGGGTTTTCATCCAGGAGCCGGGTTTGAATTACGGGGGAGCTGGAAGCCCTCAACTTACACACCCAGGGAAGCCCGAAAGAAGATCCTGTTTAATATTTCATGGACTCTCAGCGCACTGTGGGTTTTTTTGTGCGGAGAGGACAGATAAATCTGATTGTTGAAGCGCTCCGGGCAGCTGCGCACGGCCACAGTAACATTCTCAAAGTGGCGCCACCAAAAATTATAATCACACGATTGTTCGTGTCCGTTCATGTAATCTTCTGTCTTACTTCTGTCTTTTGATCGTATCTGTTATTCGTGTGTGACGCGCTTCGCAACGGAGCGCGTAGTGTTTATATGATATCTATGGGTTGAACCTCCTGCCCCTCCAACACGCCACAGTTTTGCCCCTGTGCTTTTCCATGACCTGGAGAAATTTGTAAACTGTGAAGCCAGTTGGCTCTGTTGATGATTCTCTGCCACCATGGTTGGTGCATGAACTTTTCTCTGTTCTCTGTCCAGCACTGCTAGAAATTATGAACACCAGTCTTTCCACCTGTGTGTTTCCTCAGGCTTTTAAGAAAACAGTTGTTCAGCCCATTTTAAAAAAGCCTGGGCTGGACCAAGCAGACTTTGCTAATCTCAACCCAATTGCAAAGTTCTCATTCCTTTGAATGAATAAATGAATGAATGAATGAATGAATGAATGAATGGTTTATTCCAAGCCAGTATAAAATACTGTACACACACACACACACACACACACACTAAATTTTAGCTAAATTATTAGCCAAACCTCTATGTCACATTTTTAATCTATGTTTTGATGAGTGTCTCTATCCTGATAGATGGAAGATCTCAAAAGTTATGCCTTTGTCTAAAAATACTAAAGAACCACTAACAGGGCAAAATAGTAGGCCGATCAGTATCTTACCAGTTCTGGGCAAATTGATGGAGGGAGTGGTGTTTAATCAGATTCAGCATTATTTTAATGTGAATGGCATTTACTCTGATGTTCAACATGCTTACAGAGAAGGATTTTCTACCAGCACAGCACTGACTACTCTTACTGATGAATGGTTGGGACAGATTGATAGGAAGCTGTTGGTGGGTGTAGTGCTTTTGGATTTTAGTGCTGCATTTGACATTGTGGATCATGACATTTTACTTTTGAAACTATCAGCATATGGTTTTAAAAAAACTGCTATCAATTTTATGAGTAGTTACTTGTCTAATAGAAAACAATGTGTTATATTTAATGGTTGTTTGTCAAATATGGGCACTCTTTTGTGTGGGATTCCCCAAGGGAGTTGCTTGGGTCCTTTATTATATAGTATATTTGTAAATGATATGTCTTTTGCATGTAATGAAGCACACATGACTGTATACGCGGATGATACGACCATATCTGTTTCAGCTTCAAGTTTAGATAAGGTCAATGTTATGCTTCAACAGGAGTTGCAGTCTATCTCTGAGTGGGTAGAGGGAAATAAGTTAAAATTGAATGTATTGAAAACCAAGTGTATGCTATTAGGCTCTAGGAATATGGTAAGAAATAACCAGAAGTTAGACATTTATTTACGGGGACAACAAATTGAACAAGCAAATGAGACCAAACTGCTGGGCATAACCTTAGATCAAACAATGACATGGACTACACATATTGACAATATTGTAAAGAGAATGAGTAGGAGCATTTATGTAATTAGGAGTAATGCTCATTATATGTTTCTGGAGACCAGAAAACTTGTTGTACAGTCTCTGGTCTTGTGTCATCTGGATTACTGTTCGGTTGTTTGGTCCAGTGCAGCTAAGAAAGACCTGGACAAACTACAGAGAGCGCAGAACAGAGCTGCCAGGTTGGTTCTGGGTTGCCCCTTTAAAGCTAATATCAACCAGATGCATTTCAATCTGTCATGGATGAAGGTAAATGACAGATTGGCTTATAGGACGGTTGTTTCGTTACATAAAATCTGGGTTTTACATAAACCTTTTAGCTTGTTTACAAAGCTGT
>SSNS01000198.1:224825-245182 GCA_006937985.1 Aphyosemion australe | reverse complement strand
ACTGCTCACAAAAATTAAAGGAACACTTTTTTTATTGGGCCTGGCATGAAATCAATTAAACCTGTCTGATAATTTTCTGGTTGATTAAGCAGCTGAGGGCATTGTTAATCACTTTCAGCTGTATTGGTGTTCATGGACTTAACGACAGGTGCACTAAAGTGGCAACAATTACAAAACCCTCAAAACAGGACTGGTTTAACATGTGGAGGTCATTTCAAGTTTCTCCCTCTTGATCTTTTTTGGCTGGTTTTCCACTCGTGCTAGTTTTGGCTTGAGTAATTATCTCTACTGGCAGCATGAGGCGATTCCTTAACCCTACAGAAGTTGCACAGGTTGTCCAACTTCTCCAGGATGGCACATCCACACGTGCTGCAGCAAGAAGGTTTAATGTGTCTCCCAGCACAATCTCCAGAACATGGAGGAGATTTCAGGAGACTGGCGGTTATTCTCGGAGAGCTGGACAGGGCCGTAGAAGGTCCACAACCCATCAGCAGGACCGATACCTGCTCCTTTGTGCAAGGCGGAACAGGCTGAGCACTGCTCGTGCCCTACAGAATGACCTCCAGAGGGCCACTGGTGTGAATGTCTCTACCCAAACAATCAGGAACAGACTTCATGAAGATGGCCTGAGGGCCCGACGTCCTGTAGTGGGCCCTGTGCTCACTGCCCAGCACCGTAGAGCTCCACTGGCATTTGCTCAAGAACACCAGAATTGGCAAGTCCGCCACTGGCGCCCTGTACTTTTTACAGACGAGAGCAGGTTGACCCTGAGCACCTGTGATAGACGTGAAAGAGTCAACGAATGGTGTCTTGTGGCATTTCCTCCCAGATCTGTGTGAGGGCATCCCTGAGCTCTTGTACAGTCTGAGGAGCAACCTGGCGCCGCCTAATGGACCCAAACATAATGTCCCACAGATGTTCTATTGGGTTTAAGTCAGGGGATGGTGAAGGCCATTCTATTGTTTCAATTCCTTCATCCTCCAGGTACTGCCTGCATACTCTTGCCACATGAGGCCGGGCATTGTCGTGCATTAGGAGAAAACCAGGACCTACTGCATCAGCGTAGGGTCTGACAAAGGGTTCAAGGATTTCATCTGGATACCTTATGGCAGTCAGAGCACCATTTCCTAGGCAGTAGAGGTCTGTGCGTCCCTCCATGGATATGCCTCCCCAGACCATCACTGACCCACCACCAAACCTGTCATGTTGAACGACGTTGCAGGCAGCATAACATTCTCGTCTTCTCCAGACTCTTTCACGTCTATTACAGGTGCTCAGGGTGAACCTGCTCTCGTCTGTAAAAAGTACAGGGCGCCAGTGGCAGACTTGCCAATTCTGGTGTTCTTGAGCAAATGCCAGTGGAGCTCTACGGTGCTGGGCAGTGAGCACAGGGCCCACTACAGGACGTCGGGCCCTCAGGCCATCTTCATGAAGTCTGTTCCTGATTGTTTGGGTAGAGACATTCACACCAGTGGCCCTCTGGAGGTCATGCTGTAGGGCACGAGCAGTGCTCAGCCTGTTCCGCCTTACACAAAGGAGCAGGTATCGGTCCTGCTGATGGGTTGTGGACCTTCTACGGCCCTGTCCAGCTCTCCGAGAATAACCGCCAGTCTCCTGAAATTTCCTCCATGTTCTGGAGATTGTGCTGGGAGACACATTAAACCTTCTTGCTGCAGCACGTGTGGATGTGCCATCCTGGAGAAGTTGGACAACCTGTGCAACTTCTGTAGGGTTAAGGAATCGCCTCATGCTGCCAGTAGAGATAATTACTCAAGCCAAAACTAGCACGAGTGGAAAACCAGCCAAAAAAGATCAAGAGGGATATATATAGTTATCGCACATGCTTCATAATCTATTGCGATATAGATTTTAGGCCATATCGCCCATTCCTACTATAGAAGTATCAACCAGATTATTAACTTTGCTTTAGCACAGTAAGACACACACTCGCTTACTAACCAGTGCATAACTGATGTCCCAATTGCATCATCGTGTTTCTTCCATAAACACAAACGTAGTACCGTAACAATGCCTATAAACTGGTGAGCTGGCCGTCCTTTCACACCTAGACTTCACCACGGGTTTCTTTTTGTCTACAAGACATCACTAGGCAAGACAGCACTCTATCACTCTGGCTTTTGAGTGACCTTTGGTTGATTCTTCTCTGCTACCTTCTCTTCATGCTGCTCTGTCTACCATTTATGATCCACTGATTACCCTTTGCTTTATTCCTTTTGCCTTTTTTCACATCCTTTTTTAGTCACAATTTTTACTTTTCCCTTTTTTGATATTTTTTATCGTTTTTTTATTTTTATTTTACTTTTTGTTTTTGTGAAGCGCCTCGGGATTTTTATCTTGAGAAGCGCTTTATAAAAGATAATTTCTTCTTCTTCTATCTACCCTCTCTTCTTCTCTTATATTAAGAAGAAATTATTTTTTTATATAGCACCGCTCAAGATAAAAATCACAAGGTGCTTCATAAGAAGAATCAAAATTTTAAAAATGGAGAACAATCTCCAGTTCAGAGCGTGACAGAATGGGACTCAGCTTCGCAATGTTCCTGAGATGGAAGAAGGAAGAGCGAACAAGAGAACTGACATGAGAATCCAGGGTGAGAGCTGGGTCAAAGGTCACACCAAGATTCCTGACAGAGGGTTTGGTGTGAGAAGCAAGCTGACCAAGAGAGTCTCTGACTTTGGGAACCAGCTTGTCTGGGGCACAGATGAGGATCTCAGTCTTGTCTTCATTCAGCTGTAGAAAGTTCCCAGCCATCCAGGTTTTAATAGAGTCTAAGCAGCTGTGCAACAGCTGCAGCTTAGACATCTCATGGGGCTTGAAGGAGATGTACAGTTGGATGTCATCTGGGTAAATATGTCATCTTGGTAAAGATGGTAAGAGATTCCTTTAAAAGAGCTCAGGGTGTGCTGGAGAGGGAGCAGATAGAGGAGGAAGAGTAGAGGGCCCAGCACAGAACCTTGTGGGACACCATGGGTGAGGGAGGTGGAGGAGGACTGAAACTTGGAGACGGCCACAGAGAAGGAACGCTCAGACAGATAAGAGGAGAACCACTCCAGAGCAGTTCCTGATAGGCCTACCCAGTCTCTCGGCCTATCCAGTAGCAGGTTGGTCAACAGTGTCAAAGGCTGCAGTCAGGTCCAGCAGAACCAGAACAGAATTAAGCTCATCACCCCCAACATCTCTTCTGTCTGTATTTCACGATGCACTGTGATTGATAAAAGGATATTTACATTAAGGAATGCTGTGATATGCTTACTCTTTGTAAGATTGATGGAATAAACTCTGTCTCACAGTCTGACCAGTTCTATCCAAAGCATCCAACATAAAATGCTAAAGCATGGATGAATTAGTGGCAGTGAAGCCGTCTGTCATCATGGCCACTTCTCACATCTCATATGGGATCCCTTCAAAACAAAAATGTGAGATTTGGGAGAATGTACACAACAACATTGTACAAAGGAGGTCAGACCTATTTTGTTCATGTTCTTACCATTTTATTCCAATTTTTCTGTTTACTTAAACCTTCATATTTCTTAGAACCATGCCTTAACAAAAACCTGCATATCTGTGCTAATGAACCAAAGGTGCTGGAAGGGTAGAACCAGAAAAAGTTCTGCAAAGCAGTCCTCTTTAGCATGTTAGCATGGCAGCGTTGGCAAACTATTCTCCAGTCAGAGGAGAGGGTCTGAGACATGAAATCTAATACCAGTGAGATTTCTTTGATTTCTACAGCAGCATTCTTGTGTCAGCCCTAATCTAAGTCAGTGTTTTGGAATATCTGATAAATGAAGTCTCCGTTAGCCTTCATAGTCAGGGTAACACCAGCAGTAAACATGTAGCTAACGTTAGCTGGCTAAAAGGTGCTGGTGGACACAAATACAGTACAGGAATATATTTACAAAATACAAACAATAAAAATGGCTCAAACCCCAAGTCCTCCTCTCAAGAGTCTGCTGATCTGAACAAGAACACAACGCACAGCACTCGGGCATCTTTATTACTGCTGCTGTTTTGGTTGGTGTCTGCTGATAGGGAGACCGGTCCAAGATGGTGGCTGCATTTACTGCTACCAAGCAGCCAATGCGGGGTAATGTCTGTCGTCTGTAAAATTTACTTCCTGTCTGTAACCAGTACTTCCTGTCTATAGCCTGTACTTCCACCTGTACTGTATCAGAAAACCTCTCCATGTCCAGGAATGGGCCATGGTGACCGCACCTCCACCTTCTGTGGAACACCTGAGTTTCTAGCTCCAGAGATTCTGACGGAGGACAGCTACACTCGCAGTGTGGACTGGTGGGGTCTGGGCGTCCTCCTGTATGAGATGCTGGTGGGGGAGGTCTGTAGAAACTATGTCAACACAAAATGGAGTCTTTGTTTTTTATCTCAATGAGAACTGATGCAGTTTGTGGTGCTGGTTTCCAGTCTCCATTTCCTGGTGATGATGAGGAGGAGGTGTTTGACAGCATTGTAAATGATGAAGTCCGATACCCACGTTTCCTCTCTCCAGAGTCAGCATCTCTCATTAAGGAGGTTTGTTGTGACGGAACTTCTTCATGGAGCTTAAATACATAAAGTTTGTGTTCTGATCGTGTTCTGATCCATGTTACAGCTGCTCCAGAAGAATCCAGACCTGAGGTTAGGTACTGGACCGGAGGACGCCTCAGCCATCAAACAGCACAAATTCTTTAAGGTCTTGTTTCTGACTTTATCTCCTTACTCCAGAAACGACTCAATGACCTTTGCAGAAAGCTGTATTCACCCTCAGGTGAGGATGAAGATGTGGGAGTTCTGGACTTCTTCCATGGGAGGTGTTTCAGACATGGAGGAGACTTTGGAGCAGACTCAGGATCCTCCAGGATTTGGTCTGTGAAGACCTTGGAGTCCCTCTGGAGGAGGGAGCTGTGTTTAGCATGTTGCCCCCACAACCTGGTTCTGGTTAACAGCAGATGAATGGAGTCTGTTGTTTCTTTGACATAAATTGGTATCGGCCCTCCAAACCACCATTGGTGCATCTCTAGCTGTGGTCCAATCAGACACATCTCTCTCCATCATCATTGACTCCTCCTCCTTCTGATTTTCATTGGATTCTCCTTCAATGAAAGTCTTGAGTGATTTCTAATTAAACTGGATCATTTGATTAAAATCTTGTTTTTTTAAAGTAGTTCTGACTCGAACCAATGTTTTGCTCCAAACAGGGAACCAACTGGGATGCTCTGCTTAATAAGAAGGTGAAGCCGCCCTTCCTGCCGCAGATCAAAACATCGCAGGATGTCAGTAACTTCGACCAGGAGTTCACCAGGTTGAAACCGGTCCTCACCCTCCCACGAGAGCCACGCCCCCTCAGCGCTGAGCAGCAAGAGATCTTTAACGACTTTGATTTTCCTCTCATCAGCTGATTTCACTTTCCTGTGGTTCCGACCCGTCCTGCCTTCTCTGGGTCAGCCATGACCTTTCAGTCCCTGCACGTTTACACTCTGAAGTTGTTTTTATAAATGAATCTGTCCTCCAGATGAGTCCAAGTCAACATCTGATGTTCTAAAACCAACAAGAACAAATAAACACTCAAAAATCATTTATTTATTTTTGTTGTTTCATGTTGTTGGAGGTAAAAAACGTGACAGAATTGCATAAATCAGGAGAACACAACATGTTTAATCTCGTTACAGCGCCACAATTAATCAACACTTTTATTGCTCTAACGGTTCCTGTTGCAGCAGAACCTTTTCATGTTCCAGTAACCAAACGGGTTTAAACTGGTCCCGTACATCACGGTCCACCTCAGCAGCTGGACGCAACACCGAAAAACACCGGGTCTACTTCATCAGGCAGGAAGTGGAAAGTAAAGGCTGACGGACCGGACCACTGATCCAGATGTGTCGGGTGCTGACCCCCCAGGTCAGGAAGAAGAAATCCCATCAATGACACCTGGTGTGTTTTTATAGACACACCCTCAGATCACTAAAGTCAAACAGGTCCAGTTCGGCTCGGGTCTAAATGTGCTTCTGTGTAAAACTCAACAATAGTTCCTGTCTCACCCGTTAGCTGCCTGAACAGCCTCTGTTGAGAGAAATGTAGTTCATTTCCTTCCAGACTGATGAGCTAATGGCTAGGCCAAGAGGAGACCAAAGTGTGTTCCTATCGTCTGAAACCAGGTCCGGTCTGCACATCAGAACCTTCACATCAGAATCGTCTAACAGATGTGGAACTGACAGCGGCGCAGAAAGAAGGTCACGTAAGTCGATTCGGGAAGATGGAAACGCGCTCTGGTCCTCAGCTCATCGGTCCTGAAGGATGTAATCTCCATTTCACTGAACAGAGGCTGATCTGAGTTCAGTGTTCGGACTCATGAACAGAACCAACAGAAGTAGAAAGATGGGTTCTGAACTGGTTTCCTGTTAGAAACCATGAACTGATGCTGGTTTCAGAACCGCTGAGGTGCTGCTTAGCAGTCACATTGAACTGGTACCAGTCCATTCCAGAACCAGTACCTGTAATGAGTTTGGATCAGAGGAAGTCTGCTTCCTAAACCGGGTCGCTGCCCTCCCTGAAGTAGACCTGCTCCCAGACCACAGTGCCCCACATGCAGAAGAAGCCCCAGAGGTTCTGGAAGGTTCCACGGTCAAAGGGGTTCTCATCAGCGCCGCAGTGTTTGAGGTAGGAGATGCGATGGCGAGACATGAACTCCCAGGTGGTGGTGTTCAGGGAGATCAGGTACAGGTGTGACCCGAGCAGCAGCAGCACAATGAGAGCCAGCAGAACCAGCAGAACCAAGACCGTCAGCAGCACTCCATTGGATCGGAGCCATGGAGACCAGCCAGGGGAAAAGCTGAAACCCGTCCTGAGGAAACAGGACAGCTATTAGATCTGACCTGTAACCTCTGACCTCTACAGACTCATACTCACCAGGAGATGTGCAACCCCCACAGCAGAACCAGTAGCTGGACCGCCAGGTACAGAACAAACCACCGGTGGTTCCGCTCACCCACACAGTTCTCGATCCAGGGGCAGTGATGGTCGTAGCGCCGGACGCAGTGCTGACACGTCTGACAGTGCTTCGATCTCATTGGCTGCTGCTCAGATCAAAGAGAGACCTGGTTTAGACCAAAGCAATACGTAATCAGATCTGGACCAACACGTTCTGGACCAGGACCAACGTTACAACTTCTCCTCCATGTTGGAGTGATGTCACTGCTCCAGACTGTCTTTGTTCTGATGATAGCTCTGTTAGCCTAGCAAGCTATCCTATATGTGAATATATATGAGGGATCATGTCCTGCTGCTCCTTCGTCACTCCCAGACATGCAAAGCTAAATTATTTTACTTCGGCAAATGACGGTCTAGATTCTAGGCTAGTTAGCTGTGATGTTAGCTCTGTTGTTAGCTGTGATTGGGCAGCAGTAGCTCAGGAGGTAGAGCGGGTTGTCCAGTAATCGGAAGGTTGCCGGTTCGTTCCCGGCTCTGGCCAGAGAATGCTGCTGTGTGTCCTTGGGCAAGACACTTAACCCGCCTTGCCTGCTGGTGGTGGTCGGAGGGACTGGTGGCGCCAGTGCTCGGCAGCCTCGCCTCCGTCAGTGCGCCCCAGGGCAGCTGTGGCTACATCGTAGCTCATCCCCACCAGCGTGTGAATGGGTGAATTGAGTTGATTGTGTTGTGAAGCGCCTTGGGGGGTTGTAGAACCCTAAGAAGGCGCTATACAAATACAGACCATTTACCATTTTACCATTTAGCTCAGATGTTAGCTGTGATATTAGCTCTGATGTTAGCTGTGATATTAGCTCGGATGTTAGCTGTGTTATTAGCTCTGATGTTAGCTGTGATTAGCTCTGATGTTAGCTGTGATATTAGCTTTGATGTTAGCTGTGATTAGCTCTGATGTTAGCTGTGATATTAGCTCTGATGTTAGCTGTGATATTAGCTATGATGTTAGCTCTGTTATTAGCTGTGATTAGCTCGGATGTTAGCTGTGATATTAGCTATGATGTTAGCTGTGATATTAGCTATGATGTTAGTTGTGATTAGCTCTGATGTTAGCTCTGTTATTAGCTGTGATTAGCTCGGATGTTAGCTGTGATTAGCTCTGATGTTAGTTGTGATATTAGCTGATGTTAGCTCGGATGTTAGCTATGATGTTAGCTGTGATTAGCGCTGATGTTAGCTGTGATTAGCTCTGATGTTAGCTGTGATATTAGCTCTGATGTTAGCTGTGATATTAGCTATGATGTTAGCTGTGATATTAGCTATGATGTTAGTTGTGATTAGCTCTGATGTTAGCTCTGTTATTAGCTGTGATTAGCTCGGATGTTAGCTGTGATTAGCTCTGATGTTAGTTGTGATATTAGCAGATGTTAGCTCGGATGTTAGCTATGATGTTAGCTGTGATTAGCGCTGATGTTAGCTGTGATTAGCTCTGATGTTAGCTCAGATGTTAGTTGAGATCATTGACATCCTTATTTATTTGTATGGCACCTTAAACTGTCACTGATTGACCAAAGTGCTGAAAACTACTTGACCAAATTTAAGACTAGTTTCAAACCAACAGAGTAACAAGCATTAATGATGGAAGAACAGTTAAAAGGACGTCAGACTAAGGAGGGAAGTTCAAAAGAATGCTTAGTTAAATCCAGGTGGACTTTTTTTGTAAACTTTGTAAATTTCTGTAAAAATATCTGTAAACCCTAGAGATGGTTGTTAAAAGTTAAAGTCCCAAGTCATCATCACATACTGGTGAAATTACATCTCTGCATTTGACCCATCCCCATGGTGGGGAGCGGTGAGCTGCAGCTGTGGCTGCGCTCGGGAACTATTTGGTGGTTTAACCCCCCAATCCAACCCCTTAGTGCTGAGTGTCAAGCGAGGAGGCATTGGGTCCCATTTTTTCAAAGTCTTCGGTATGACCCGACCAGGATTTGAACCCCCGATCTCCCAGTCCCGGGGCGGACACTCTACCACTAGGCCACCGGAGCTGGTGTGTGACAATCCCAGAAGATCAGCAGTTTCTGAAATACTCAGACCAGCCCATCTGGCACCAACAACCACGTCACGTTCAGAGTCACTTAAATCACCTTTCTTCCCCGCTCTGAAGCTCGGTTTGAACTGCAGCTGATCGTCTTGACCATGACAACATGCCTACTGTGGGGGAAATGTGCTCGGGGCAACTTGGTGTAAACCGTGAAGGAGGAGCACATAATCGGATGATTTTACTTTATGATCGTTGAAAACCCAGATCGTAACGGAGATTAAAATTTGATCAATTGGCCTGCTCCACTCAGACCCAATAAAACAAGAATTTAAGAGACCGGCTGTCTAGAGCTAAGGAGTAAAAACGAGTCTTCGTCGAGTCTTGAAGGTGTGGATGAAGGCGCTTGTCTGATACTTGACGTGAGGTCATTCCTGAACATCTGGGCCAGGACTGAAAGGCCTTGGGAATGCCAACAGAGCCTGTTGGGATGACCGAAGGAGACGAGATGGAGCAGATCTGCCACACACGAGGGCCGATACCGTTTAAACAAACAGCTGATTGTGTCTGTGGCACCGGGACCATCTGTGATAATAAAGCAACATTAACCAGGTGTAGCGTGTCACCTGTTCCAGGTATCAGCTTACTAATTATGTAAGCAAACAAGCACACAACAGGAAGTGGGAGGAGCCTAACTCAGACTGAAAACACCCAAAATCCTTCATTCAGCTCTTCCACCCTGCTGATCTCCCAGTTCTACGTCACTCTGAAGGTCCTGGTGGTTTGGACCACAGGACACCTGGTTCAGGAGCAGGACAGCGTACCTGGAGCAGGCAGTGACCACAGCGGCGCTGGCGCAAGGACTTGGTGCAGCTGGGGGGGATCATGTCCTGCTGCTCCTCCGTCACGCCCAGAGTGAACTGGGACACAGAATCAGAATCAAAAGGGTTTTATTGCCATATGTGTCAGAAATCACAACATTAGGAAATTGCTGCGGTACTTGGTGCAAAAAGAAAGATAAAAAATAAGAGATAAGCAAATATAAGAAGTAATAATATACTCATGATAAAATAATTATTATAAAAAGCAGCAATAACTAGAGAAGCAGCTACTATATACACAGTGCAGGTACTAGTCAGAGTGGATCAGCTTAGGTACAAACACAACACCGGGTCATGTGACTGGGACCAAGCGACTGGAGTGGGCAGCCCTAGGATTGACATTCATGAGTCCAACAGCAGAGGGGAAGAAACTGTTCTTGTGGCGAGAGGTTCTGGTCCGAATGGATCTGAACCTCCTGCCAGATGGGAGCGGGTCAAAGAGACAGTGTCCAGGGTGAGTCGGGTCAGCTGTGAGCCGACCTGCACGCCTCAATGTCCTGGAGGTGTACAGGTCCTGTATGGAGGGGAGTTTGGAGGAGACAGAACCAGAACCACACATCAACAAGGTGGACCCAGGTGGAGAAGAGGTTCACACCTGAGCCCCATCAGCACCACTCTGGCTCATCCCTTGAGTTAGAGCCTTTTGGGTCTGAATAATTCAGAGATCAAAGGTCCAAGTTCAAAACATTCCTCAGGAAATGTTCTGGTACCAAAACGGGAAAATCAGCTGAAGTACAAAGGAACATGACTTCAGAAGGTCTGGAGAAGATCTGGACCGGATCAGAGGTTCTGGTGTGGACACCGTAAAATCTAGTAAACCCGGTTCTGACCCACGCTGCTCTGGTTCTGGCTCACCTGTAGGTCGCGCTCGTCAGACAGGACGAAGCCCGGGTCCATGAGGGAAACCGCGAAGTAAAGCAGCACCGACACCAGAACCAGAAGGACGAACAGAACCGGCTGGACCAGCTGGCCCGTCTCCTCCTGCTTTCTGAGCTCTGTGAACAGAACACACGCTGTTGATCGGAACCGCGGACCCGGTTCCCGCTGCTGTGGAAACGGACCCACCTGTGTCATGAAGGAACAGAATCAACGTGACGACCCAGGTCAGGATGACGTGAGCCGTCCTCACCACGAACCCCGAACCGAACACATTTTTAAACATGGTCCTAGCATATTACATCATCCATCAGAACCCTCGTACGGACCAGAGAACCAACAGAACCGAGCTGCTAACCAAACTAAGCGGTAGGACCGTTAGGCGGGTCTGAAACGAGCGGTTCCGTTCAGATAACCGACTAAAAGCTCCAGACTAAAGCGGTAAACCATAGATTTGTTGTTTATGGCGGGAATCCGTAAACATTCCGTCGTTAGCGGCGACGCGAGCTTCGTTCCGATGGATTTGTTGTCATCCGTTCAGAGACAAGCGGATTGGTCAGTATCAGTCACGTGAATGCTCAACATAGGAGGGAGGGGCTTGGGAGGAAAGCTGCTCTTCGCGCCATCTTGCTCAGGGGGGTTCTTCATTTTTTATCTCAAGTCAAGTTTATTTATAGAACATAAAAATGGCAACAGCCGTTAGCCCAAAGTGCAGAAAAAATAAAAGCATTAATATCATAAATGACAATTAAAATCAGACAACCACGACGAAAGGCATACCAAGTTACAAGAGAATCAAAGGTTCACAAAAATAAAATTAAAAGATTAAAAAAGAAAAAAAGGACTCCTGTGGCCACTTATTGCTGAGCTGCCAAAGTGTACAGATGCATTTTAGACAGTCACATCCAGGGGTGAACCAAACTCCCCTCCATACAGGACCTGTACACCTCCAGGACATTGAGGCGTGCAGGTCGGCTCACAGCTGACCCGACTCACCCTGGACACTGTCTCTTTGACCCGCTCCCATCTGGCAGGAGGTTCAGATCCATTCGGACCAGAACCTCTCGCCACAAGAACAGTTTCTTCTCCTCTGCTGTTGGACTCATAAATGTCAATCCTAGGGCTGCCCACTCCAGTCGCTTGGTCCCAGTCACATGACCCGGTGTTGTGTTTGTACCTGAAGCTGATACTCTGATTAGTATCTGCACTGTGTATAGTAGCTGCTTCTTTAATTATTGCCACCCTTTTATAATAATTATTTTATCATGAGTATATTATTACTTCCCATATTTGCTTATCTCTTATTTTTTCTTTCTTTTTGCACCAAGTACCGCAGCAATTTCAGAATGTTGTGATTTCTCACACATCTGGCAATAAAACCCTTCTGATTCTGATAGACATTGATATATATCAATGATAAATATCAATATATAATGTCTATGGGGTAAACCCATCACAGAGAAGGCTCTAGCACCCTTAACCGAAAGCTGCGTGTCACTAGCAGATGGAGATCTGCTGATCTAAGCATCCTGGACGGAACGTACGGCTCGATAAGGTCGCACAGATATGAGGGAGCCACCATGCATTCTGGAACTTTAATCATCTATAAACAGGAAGTTCTGCTCTGAGCTCCAAAGGGAAACATTTCCAACCATGAAATCAGCCCCAAAGGCATCATCTTTGGGTTTTAATGACTTCATAGACCTAGGGTGTAAGTTAACCGTTACCCTGGAGTTACTTTATGACATTAGCTAATGGTGCTTCATGAGAAAAGGTTATCATCTAACAGGCCTGATCTGGTGCAATAAATTTCATTTGTATTGCATTTTACATTTGTTACGCCTATGATGGAATTTAGATATTTCCTGTTCAGCTCTTTTGCCCCCTAGTGGTTAGATATCTTCTGTTCAGTTGTTTTGCCCTCTAGTGGTTCTTTCGTGTATGTCATTCCCTCAAGATCTACCCAGAGGCAGTCACACTTGTGTTAATCTGCTGCCATCCATGCCTTCACAAGTTGTTAAATGGCATCATCTGTAAGTAAATTTGTTGGTTATTGTTTAAACAACATGTATACATCATTATTTGTTTTTGGAAGAGATGTATTTGATGGTTCAAATCTAATTTAGTTTGTGTATAAGCTGAGCTAGTTTTGGTTGGTTTAGCTAATATGCCATGTGGTTTCTGGGATGCTTTGATCATACATGCATCTAGATCAATATAATTTAATTTGATGTTTTACTTTGTGGAGCCATTTAGCAGAGACATTTTATGTTTTATGGATGTATAGCTTATCTGCTGTGTATATATATTGATGCAATGTTTATTGATCTTATTTCTGTTTTGTTAACAGTTTCACACTTTATTCTAATTAAATCATCCAACTCAACACACCAGCCTGGTTTTTGGATTTTGATTAGGAGAGTGTTTAGCTGTCTGTATAGCTGAGTCTACGTTCATGAGGACAACACTCAGTGAGGACAGAACAGTGAAAAGATGGACCATCACAACAGCTGTGAAGAAATATCAGCAGCACATTTCTTAGCCACAAGTCACCAGTGAGTAAAAAAGGCTGCTCCTGCTACTCCATTGTTGTTCCGTGTGAACTGAACATTAAGTCAACTGCCCATATTAAACAATGTATACCTCAAATTCTATTGACCGTGACACTCAGAACTTGGAAGTGAGGTCAGAGTGTGCTGCCTCAACTACACCTTCTAGACAAAGTTCGAAAATATCGTCAGCCAGTGCTGCTGCTGCTGCTGCCGCCGCTGCTCGTGCCAAAGCAGAAGCTGCACGCACACGGGGGCAGCTTATGCAAAACGTCAAATAGACATGGAAGTGGAGAAGGCACGCATAGTGGCGTCATTAAATGCGCTAAAAGAAGAGTGTGAAGCTGAGGCTGCCTCAGCAGAGGCTCAAGTGTATGAGGCTGCTGCAGATATGGAGAACTGTGACCTTGGGAGTAAAGTCAGCCATACACAAGCATCGAAGCAGTCACTACAGCGCACTAGTGAGTTCATCCAAGCACATTTCTCTTCAGGACAGAGTCATGTCTCATCTCAAAATAATAAAGAAATAGAGTCTGCTGTTGATGAATCTCAGCACAGACACCCCCCAGACGTCAAAGTTCATCATGTCAGTTGTGACACACAATGTCCAGATCCTCCTACTTGTTCTGCTGAAGGTCTACAGCCAAACATCAGTAAAACTATTTCTGTTTCTCAGCCTTTTCACACAGATGGGAACGCTCCTACCACTCACACACATTGTTGCAGAGACTCAACAAACCAATTTCCACCCCATTCGCCATCAGAGACTCAAGGTGTATCTGAGCTAGCTGTATATCTGGCACGTCGAGAGCTTGTCACAGCTGGATTAAAAGTGTTTGATAACCAGCCTGCTAGTTATCGGTCCTGGAAATCTAGCTTTGTTAATGCTGTGGAAGGACTTAGTTTGAAACCCAGTGAAGAACTGGACCTGCTCATTAAGTGGCTTGGTGGGGAGTCACTACATCATGCCAAGAGGATAAGAGCAGTTTACGTTAACAATCCCTTTGTGGGTTTGACCATGCTTTGGCAAAGGTTAGACAAGTGCTATGGCTCTCCAGAGGCCATTGAAGCTTCTCTCTTCAATAGATTGAACAACTTCCCAAAGCTTTCAAATAGAGATTACCAGAAACTTCAAGAACTTGGAGACCTGCTCCTAGAGATTGAAGCAGCTAAGCAAGAGGGCTATTTGCCAGGACTCAGCTTTCTAGATACTGCAAGGGGAATAAATCCTATAGCAGAGAAACTGCCCCAGAACATCCAAGAACAGTGGATAACTCAGGGATCTCGNAGGTGGAGTTGAAGCCTGCCGTTTCTCTGTGCGAGTGGGGAATGTGTGTTTGTCAACAGCTCAATTCTCCAACAGACAATCTCCGAGCCGGGGGGTAGGGGTGCAGTTTGTGTCACTGCCACAGTGCTCTCTGTCCACCAGGCAACACCTCCTTTTGTCACATTTTTCAAACAGGAAGTGTGAGTGAAGTTTGGTGGGAGGGGACTTGCTCTTTAATATAGTATATAATGAAAATAAGTTTGTTGTGAAAAGGCTTTTATATATTTGTTGTTTGTGTTTTTATACCACATTTACAGGAAGTTACATCAGTGTGTATATTATAAAAAGCAGATTTTTATTTTTGTATTTCTGAAATAAACTCAAATAATCTGATCTAAATCTTTGTGTGTTATTGTCCATCCAGCTGCTGTTTGTAGATAATTACACAATGCAGTGAGTGTAAACACAGTCAGCTGTTAGATAATTAGTTGATCAGATTTTTTCAGAACAGTTTAGGTGCTTTTTATGCTGGTAAAGAACAGATTTCAGTGTAAAAACCCAAAGGACTCCATTATAATAAACTAATAACAAAAGGCTCTCTAAAGTTCCTAGACAACAGTTGCCTCAAATCAACAAATCTAAATCCTCTCAGGTCCAGATTCAGGCTGACCACAGTAAATAAAATTAGGTTCACATTAAAATCCAAATAGGTCAAACTGTTTCTAAATAAACCAGTGTAGAACCCAGTCCACCGTCTGGACCAGCAAAGAAACCAGTCACTGTCTGGACAACACTGTCAGGCTGACTGGGCTAGTGTGGTGCTAGGATTTCACTGGAAGTGTTGTAAATTTTGAAGATGGAGGAGAGTTACAGTCCTGCAGCTCAGGTAGGCAACATCATTTTTAAAGGTGTGGATCTCTGAAAAAACATTTTTAAGCAATTTCTTATAATCAGTCACTCTGAGTTTTTCATTCAGGCTAAACATGAAAATAGTCCAACCTTATTTCATGCGTTAGCTTCTGATCGAAAATAGACGTTGACATGGTAGGATTTGAAAAGCCTGACAGATCTATGTCACACTGTCGCTTAACATTCATGGATTCACCCATCTTGGCTTGCAACGGGGAAGGCAATTGTTGGTTTAGCGTCCAGCAAACAGCAGACAACATCTCGGCTAGTAGAAGCTAACCGTTAGCATTAGCAACTCCAAAAAATGGCAGAAGTCCTTCAGGCTTGTGTTATTTGTGGAGATAAAACATCAACATTACAGAGCAAACAAAGTCAGTGGTAGAGTCACATTGTTGTTATCTAATCAGAGGAAAGATGTCCAAATATCAGGAAATAAAACTCCAAATCCTTCCATCTGAAACTACTTTCTCTCCCAGCTGACTTGTACTTCCGCACCCACCCCCCACACATGGATTGGCCACCAGAGTCCAGACCTTAACCCCATTGAGAATCTTTGGGATGTGCTGGAGAAGGCTTTGTGCAGCGGTCAGACTCTACCATCATCACTGCAAGATCTTGGTGAAAAATTAATGCAACACGGATGGAAATAAATCTTGTGACATTGCAGAAGCTTACTGAAACAATGCCACAGTGAATACTAAATCAAAGCTAAAGGCAATCCAACAAAATATTTTGGCTGGGCGGTATGATGGAATTTAGATATTTCCTGTTCAGCTCTTTTGCCCCCTAGTGGTTACATATCTTCTGTTCAGTTGTTTTGACCAGCTCCAGTGGCCTAGTGGTAGAGTGTCCGCCCCAGGACTGGGAGATCGGGGTTCGAATGCCGGTCGGGTCATACCAAAGACTTTGAAAAAATGGGACCCAGTGACACTCAGCACTAAGGGGTTGGATTGGGGGGTTAAACCACCAAATAGTTCCCGAGCGCGGCCACAGCTGCAGCTCACCGCTCCCTGCCACGGGGATGAGTCAAATGCTGAGATGTAATTTCACCAGTGTGATGATGACTTTAACTTTTGCCCTCTAGTGGTTCTTTCGTGTATGTCATTCCCTCAAGATCTACCCAGAGGCAGTCACGCTTGTGTTAATCTGCTGCCATCCATGCCTTCACAAGTTGTTAAACAGCATCATCTGTAAGTAAATTTGTTGGTTATTGTTGAAACAACATGTATGCATCATTATTTGTTTTTGGAAGAGATGTATTTGATGGTTCAAATCTAATTTAGTTTGTGTATAAGCCGAGCTAGTTTTGGTTGGTTTAGCTAATATGCCATGTGGTTTCTGGGATGCTTTGATCGTACATGCATCTAGATCAATATAATTTAATTTGATGTTTTACTTTGTGGAGTCATTTAGCAGAGACATTTTATGTTTTATGGATGTATAGCTTAACTCCTGTGTTGTATATATATTGATGCAATGTTTATTGATCTTATTTCTGTTTTGTTAACAGTTTCACACTTTATTCTAATTAAATCATCCAACTCAACACACCAGCCTGGTTTTTGGATTTTGATTAGGAGAGTGTTTAGCTGTCTGTATAGCTGAGTCTACGTTCATGAGGACAACACTCAGTGAGGACAGAACAGTGAAAAGATGGACCATCACAACAGCTGTGAAGAAATATCAGCAGCACATTTCTTAGCCACAAGTCATCAGTGAGTAAAAAAGGCTACTCCTGCTACTCCATTGTTGTTCCGTGTGAACTGAACATTAAGTCAACTGCCCATATTAAACAATGTCAACCTCAAATTCTATTGACCGTGAAACTCAGAACTTGGAAGTGAGGTCAGAGTGTGCTGCCTCAACTACACCTTCTAGACAAAGTTCGAAAAAATCGTCAGCCAGTGCTGCTGCTGCTGCCGCCGCTCGTGCCAAAGCAGAAGCTGCACGCACACGGGCAGCTTATGCAAAACGTCAAATAGACATGGAAGTGGAGAAGGCACGCATAGTGGCGTCATTAAATGCGCTAAAAGAAGAGTGTGAAGCTGAGGCTGCCTCAGCAGAGGCTCAAGTGTATGAGGCTGCTGCAGATATGGAGAACTGTGACCTTGGGAGTAAAGTCAGCCATACACAAGCATCGAAGCAGTCACTACAGCGCACTAGTGAGTTCATCCAAGCACATTTCTCTTCAGGACAGAGTCATGTCTCATCTCAAAATAATAAAGAAATAGAGTCTGCTGTTGATGTATCTCAGCACAGACACCCCCCAGACGTCAAAGTTCATCATGTCAGTTGTGACACACAATGTCCAGATCCTCCTACTTGTTCTGCTGAAGGTCTACAGCCAAACATCAGTAAAACTATTTCTGTTTCTCAGCCTTTTCACACAGATGGGAACGCTCCTACCACTCACACACATTGTTGCAGAGACTGAACAAACCAATTTCCACCCCATTCGCCATCAGAGACTCAAGGTGTATCTGAGCTAGCTGTATATCTAGCACGTCGAGAGCTTGTCACGGCTGGATTAAAAGTGTTTGATAACCAGCCTGCTAGTTATCGGTCCTGGAAATCTAGCTTTGTTAATGCTGTGGAAGGACTTAGTTTGAAACCCAGTGAAGAACTGGACCTGCTCATTAAGTGGCTTGGTGGGGAGTCACTACATCATGCCAAGAGGATAAGAGCAGTTTACGTTAACAATCCCTTTGTGGGTTTGACCATGCTTTGGCAAAGGTTAGACAAGTGCTATGGCTCTCCAGAGGCCATTGAAGCTTCTCTCTTCAATAGATTGAACAACTTCCCAAAGCTTTCAAATAGAGATTACCAGAAACTTCAAGAACTTGGAGACCTGCTCCTAGAGATTGAAGCAGCTAAGCAAGAGGGCTATTTGCCAGGACTCAGCTTTCTAGATACTGCAAGGGGAATAAATCCTATAGCAGAGAAACTGCCCCAGAACATCCAAGAACAGTGGATAACTCAGGGATCTCGCTACAAGGAGCACCAAGTTCCATATCCACCTTTCTCATTCTTTGCAACCTTTGTGTTTAACTATGCAGAGATGAATAATGATCCAAGCTTTGCCTTTGTTACCTCCAGTTCAGCTGCAATAAAAGGTGATGGGTCCTTCTCCAAACAATGGAAATCCAAACCCCCTGTATCAGTCAGTAAAACTGAAGTAGGAAGTCTCCCCTCCTTTCGTGCATCCGAAGGATTCGCCCTGGATCTAGCTAGACAGTGTCCTCTTCACAAGAAACCTCACTCACTCGGGAAATGTCGAGGCTTTCGGGAGAAATCAGTCCTGGTTGGGATCTAGTTACAGATACTCTGACTTTCCGTGTGGCTGATGCAGAAAAACCCTTTACACGTCGAGGTGTGTTATCTACAATCAACAGCCTCTTTGACCCGTTAGGGTTCGCTGCTCCCTTCAGTGTACAGGGCCGTTTCATCTTGAGAGAACTAACCTCTGACACCTGTGACTGGGATGCACCGCTCCCCCTTGAGAAGCTTGAAAAGTGGCAGAGGTGGTGCGCCTCTCTTCAAGACTTAAGAGAACTAAAGGTCCCAAGAGTCCTCACTACCATCCCGTTCTCCACAGCTCAGAGGAAGGAGATCTGTATTTTTTGTGATGCATCTACCAAAGCCATTGCTGCTGTTGCTTATCTGAAGGTCACAGATACTGCAGGACACAGCGAAGTTGGATTCCTGTTTGGGAAAACCAAGTTGGCCCCCAAGCCTGACATCACCATCCCAAGGCTTGAGCTCTGTGCAGCAGTTCTGGCGGTGGAACTGGCCGAAGCTATGTCTGCAGAGTTGGACAGTCAGGTAGATGACATCAAGCTTTTCTCAGACAGCAAAGTTGTACTTGGATATATATTTAATGACTCCAGACGGTTCTACGTCTATGTTCATAACCGAGTACAGAGGATCAGACGTTCAACCAACAAAGATCAATGGAACTATGTTCCTTCTGATATCAACCCAGCTGACAATGCCACTAGAGCCATTCCAGCTAACCAGCTTGCAGCTTCCTCTTGGTTGTCTGGACCAGCCTTTCTTGTAGACAAGCAACAGTGCCCATTACAACAGGAAGCTTTCAGCCTAGTTGAACCCGGAGCAGATGTGGACTACGTCCAGAGGTAGTGACATGTGCCACAGAATGTTCACATCAGCTGGGCAGTGAACGCTTTGAGCGTTTTTCAAGTTGGAGGTCACTTGTCAGAGCTGTTGCTCGACTCTGTCACATCGCTCACTCCTTTACAAGTACAGCAAAAGAAGGTCCCTGCCATGGTTGGCACAACTGCAAGCTGGTTTTCAGTCCTGAGCAGCTACATCATGCAAGGGTCAGAATTTTGCTCACTGTCCAAAGGCGGGTCTATTCAGAGGAAATCAACTGCATACAGAAGGGAGAACAGGTTCCAAAACCAGGGGCGTCGTACTGGGGGGAAAAGGGGACCTGATTATCCAGGGCCCAAGAGGGGAGAGGGGCCCATGTTTCCCACGATCCCCACCCCCCGTTTTTATTTAGAAAACATTGTGTCCCCTTTGTGTCAATTTGTTTCATTATATTGTTTCCAACTAAATATGGGAAAATCGAACCAGACTTTATGTCAGTGTTCGTTTTCCCCAAAGGAGGAGACCCCCCCAGGAGACGTAAAATGGTTTATTCCACTCAGCAGCGGCGACAGGCTGCAAGCGGCAAGCCCAGACAGGCCAGACCACAGTAGGCTTGACTCGAGGCATCATCATGTTGCCCAAAAAGCACCAATCAGGCCATCAGGGAAAAAAACTGAGAGAAGAAAAGGAAAGAAGGCAAGAAAAGCTGTTGACTGCTTTCTTTCCAACAGGTGAACTACTTTGCTAATAATTTATTAGAATTATTACCGTGGCCGCCGCCAATAAAT
>SSNS01000198.1:158274-219296 GCA_006937985.1 Aphyosemion australe | reverse complement strand
GTTGACCAGCTTGTGTCTGCAGGATGATGGAAGGTGGACCCCCATCACCTGGGCTGTGGAGTACAAGCACAAGGAGGTGGTTCACCTGCTGCTCAACAAAGGAGCTGATGTTAACATCAGGGATAAGGTCAGTGTCTGCAGCAGTGGTAGCTTATGCAACCGTTTGAGTCCAGGCTACCTCACTTCAAGAATGGTGCAGGTTTGAATCCTGGCTATGGCCTTTTAGCATGGAGTTGGCATGTTCTCCCTATGCATTAGTGGTTGGCAATAGTGTGCCAGCTCCAGGAAGGTATGAACAGAAACACAAACAACAAAGGCTGCACAGCAAGAACAATGTACACTATAAATAACAAATATGGCTCTGACATAGAAAACGACATGCCAGTGAAGGTGTAAAAGTGCTGTTTACATATTGGGACATTTGGTTGTTTGACCTCCATTTTCTAGAAACGGTATGATGATGTAAAAGTCCTGGAGATGGCCTGACCATTAAGGGCTCCAGCTGTCCTCTGGTTGTGATTCCTTGTTTCTGTCAGGATTTGAGCAGCAGCATTCAGCAGCACATGTAGATGATGAAGAGTAGAGCTTTATCTTCACTAGAGCTGACTCAACTGATCTGTTTAAGTAAAAGGGCAGCACTGGAGATACAGACTCCTTACATCAACTCCATGTACAGTCGTGGGACACAAATATGGGAAATTGGAAAAGTTGCTGCTTAAGTTTTTATAATAGCAATTTGCATATACTCCATAATGTTATGAAGAGTGATCAGATGAATTGCATAGTCCTTCTTTGCCATGGAAATTAACCTAATCCCAAAAAAAACGTTCCACTGCATTTTATTGCTGTCATTAAAGGACCTGCTGAGATCAGTTCATTAATCGTCTTGTTAACTCAGGTGAGAATGTTGACGAGCACAAGGCTGGAGATCATTATGTCAGGCTGATTGGGTCAGAATGGCAGACTTGACATGTTAAAAGGAGGGTGATGCTTGAAATCACTGTTCTTCAATTGTTAACCATGGTGACCTGCAAAGAAACGTGTGCAGCCATCATTGCGTTGCATAAAAATGGCTTCACAGACAAGGATATTGTGGCTACTAAGATTACACTTAAATCAACAATTTATAGGATCATCAAGAACTTCAAAGAAAGAGGTTCAGTTCTTGTTAAGAAGGCTTCAGCGCATCCAAGAAAGTCCAGCAAGCGCCAGGATCGTCTCCTAAGGAGGATTCAGCTGTGGGATCGGAGTGCCACCAGTGCAGAGCTTGCTCAGGAATGGCAGCAGGCAGGTGTGAGTGCATCTGCACATACAGTGAGGCAAAGACTTTTGGAAGATGGCCTGGTGTCAAGAAGGGCAGCAAAGAAGCCACTTCTCTCCAAAAAAACATCAGGGACAGATTGATCTTCTGCTATAAGCATGGTGAATAGACTGCTGAGGACTGGGGCAAAGTCATATTCTCCGATGAAGCCCCTTTCCGATTGTTTGGGGCATCTGGAAAAAGGCTTGTCCGGAGAAGAAAAGGTGAGCGCTACCATCAGTCCTGTGTCATGCCAACAGTAAAGCATCCTGAGACCATTCATGTGTGGGGTTGCTTCTCATCCAAGGGAGTGGGTTCACTCACAATTTTGCCCCAAAACACATCCATGAATAAAGAATGGTACCAAAACACCCTCCGACAGCAACATCTTCCAACAATCCAACAACAGTTTGGTGGAGAACAATGCATTTTCCAGCATGATGGAGCACCGTGCCATAAGGCAAAAGTGATAACTCAGTGGCTCGGGGACCAAAACGTTGACATTTTGGGTCCATGGCCTGGAAACTCCCCAGATCTTAATCCCATTGAGAACTTGTGATCAATCCTCAAGAGGCGAGTGGACAAACAAAAACCCACTAATTCTGACAAACTCCAAGAAGTGATGATGAAAGAATGGTTTGCTGTCAGTCAGGATTTGGCCCAGAGGTTGATTGGGATCATGCCCAGTCCAACTGCAGAGGTCCTGAAAAAGAAGGGCCAACACTGCAAATACTGACTCTTTGCATAAATGTCATGTAATTGTTGATAAAAGCCTTTGAAACATATGAAGTGCTTGTACCGTATTTTCCGCACCATAAGGCGCATTTAAAAACCTTTGATCTTCCCCTTAACCGGCAGTGCGCCTTTTAATGCGATGCGCCTTTTATACGGACGTAAGTGAGGCCAGCCTCACCTGCGTCCGCAGGCAAAGGGCCGGCCCGTAGCACCGCCCACCCTCATCAAATAAAAGGTGTGGCACTACTCCACGCAGGTATACCGGTAACCAGCCATGGCACCAACAAAGAGACACGCGTACGAGGCAGAATTCAAGCTCAAAGCCATCGCTCACGCCGTTGAGCAAGGAAACAGAGCAGCAGCGAGAGAATATAACATTAACGAGTCGATGGTCCGCAAGTGGAGAAAGATAGAAGACCAGCTGCTGCAGGTGAAGAAAACGCAGCGTAGCTTCAGAGGCAACAAGGCAAGGTGGCCGCTCCTTGAAAACTGAGTTGAGCAGTGGGTCGCAGAGCAGCGAGCAGAAGCGTCTCCACCATCTCCATTCGTCTCAAAGCTGAAGCGGTTCGAACTTTCACCAAGGCCGGGATCACAACGGGAGAGCCGAGCAACGACAGTGACATTGACTCTGACGGCAATGAGCCGGGCGCGTCGGAGCTGAGCACGCTGGGTTCAGTGCTGGGTCAGCTCTTCATGTCAGACACGGAGGATGAGGATTTTGAGGGATTTATGGACGACGAATGAAAAAAATGTGAGTAAAAATAAAGTTTGATTTTTGATCTAACTCCTTTGTTTGGCTTATTGTACCAATTGCTGGGTGCGCCCTATAATCAGGTGAGCCTTATGTGTGGACCAAACCTTTAACTAGGACGCTGATTGGCTGTGCGCCTTATAATCAGGTGAGCTTTATGGTGCGGAAAATACGGTAATTATAATTCAGTCCATCACAGAAACAACTGAAACAAAGATCTAAAAGCAGTTTAGCAGCAAACTTTGTGAAAACTAATATTTGTGTCATTCTCAAAACTTTTGGCCATGACTGTAGTTATCAATCAAACCTTAACCATAGAAACATCTAGATTCACTGAAGCAGAAGGCTTGGAGAAAGCCAACACTTGGGCCAGGACTGCACATTAGTAAGTAAATGTGTGCTGATCTCTGGTCTCCTCTGTGTGCAGGAGGAGAACATCTGCCTGCACTGGGCAGCTCTGTCAGGCTGCGAGGAAATCGCTCAGGCGCTGCTGGAGGCTCGCTGTGACCTCAACTCTGTCAACATTCACGGGGACACAGCTCTTCACATCGCAGCCCGAGAGAACCACCTGGAGTGTGTGATGTGAGTGTGTGCTACACACTTTCATTTAGCTCAGATCAGGCAGACGGTTGTTTAGCATCTATTCTTCTGCTTTATTGAGACGATTCAGGTCACAACACACCTTCTGGTTATAGCCGGGCTTGAGTCCATGCTGTCAGTGATATTCTACTGTCAGGATGTCTCAGCCTTTTATCCTTTCTATAAATACAAATGAACACAGGTGCAGTCCAGGACCCACAGAGATGTTGGAGGTCCAGGTGGAGAGGTCCACTGATTTTCTGATCATCACCACTTACAGTCTGCCACTGTCACTCCTCCTGCAGACCCAGTCATTAATGAAACAAAAAGATGTCCTCCTGTTCTTTAGTTTTAGACACTCTCGTCTTATTTTTATTACCAACTTGAGGTCTACTTTCCAACCTGTCCCTGCCTGCTTCAGCCCAGTCCCAGTGCAGATGAAGTACCAGGGTATGAAGGTGGTGGTAATTCTCCTTCAAAGCAGCGTTATTTGTTTGAAAGGAGGTGTAGATGTTTTTGTCCCCAGTTCTGTAGATTTTTCTTCCCTGGTCTTACCTGCAGGTTGTTCCTGTCTCGTGGAGCTGATATCACTCTGAGGAACAAGGAAGGAGACACGGCTCTTGACCTCAGTACTGTCAGCTCCAAGGTGTGGACAGCCCTCAACACCAACAAGAAGCTGACTGAAGCTCGGAGAGGACGCGACTGCCAGGGAGAGCGAGTGCTCAGCAGGTAGAGCGTTTGTTGTTCTGTGTGGTTGTGTTAGCTAAATGTGTTTAAGATACGACACAAGTCAGTGATACACACATCACTCGCGTTTACATGCACATCACACTTTTGCCCTAAATAGACTGATGTTTTTTTTAAATGGTAAATGGCCTGTATTTGTATAGCGCCTTCTTAGGGTTCTACAACCCCCCAAGGCGCTTCACAACATAATCAGTCATCCACCCATTCACACACACACTCACACGCTTGTGGGGATGAGCTACATNGTGATTTGACATCCTAGGGATGCCAGGTGGGGAGTATGATGGAATTTAGATATTTCCTGTTCAGCTCTTTTGCCCCCTAGTGGTTAGATATCTTCTGTTCAGTTGTTTTGCCCTCTAGTGGTTCTTTCGTGTATGTCATTCCCTCAAGATCTACCCAGAGGCAGTCACACTTGTGTTAATCTGCTGCCATCCATGCCTTCACAAGTTGTTAAACGGCATCATCTGTAAGTAAATTTGTTGGTTATTGTTTAAACAACATGTATACATCATTATTTGTTTTTGGAAGAGATGTATTTGATGGTTCAAATCTAATTTAGTTTGTGTATAAGCTGAGCTAGTTTTGGTTGGTTTAGCTAATATGCCATGTGGTTTCTGGGATGCTTTGATCATACATGCATCTAGATCAATATAATTTAATTTGATGTTTTACTTTGTGGAGCCATTTAGCAGAGACATTTTATGTTTTATGGATGTATAGCTTATCTGCTGTGTATATATATTGATGCAATGTTTATTGATCTTATTTCTGTTTTGTTAACAGTTTCACACTTTATTCTAATTACAGTTTTTCTCCATTGGTTTGGCCCATTTCTTGAAACAGAAATGACATTCTCAAAATAACATGGACAAACCTCCAAACCTCTTGGCAAATGTTCACAACACTATAGCTCACCTGCAAAAGCTCATATCTCTTCCAGAACTGTTAGGTCAGGCTTCAATCTAAATCCCTTTCTCATTTAAACAGTCAGTGTCTCCAAAATGGCAAAGATCCTTCTCAATAGCTTTGGCTCATTTCTCCACACAGATCGGACATTCTCATCATTCTTGGTGCTTTTGTCAAAATCAACCTGGATGGTTGATCACAACAACATGGTTCACCTGCAAAAGCTCATATCTCTCCTAAAACAGTTCACTCATGTGCCAAAACTACATTCCTTACTAATCTGAATAGTCAGTGCCCCCAAAATGCATCGTCCCTTTGGCATTGTGTGAGTACTGCCATACAAAATGTTTAGATGTTTTGTCACTATGGCAGAGGACCAACAATAGACAATGATGTATGATATAAGTATCATAATGATAATTGTATAATACAGTAAACTGCGGTTTTCTGTTGAAATTGTTGAAGTCAGATGAAGCAAATACTGACTCTGAAATCAGGTAAAGGAGGTATTGAAACCAAATAAGTGAACTACTGCTTACTGTGCTTACAGGTAAGGTTATAATGAGAGACAACCAGTAACTGACTTACATTTACATACTGGTACCGCAGCTCCTTCACTCTGTCAGAGTTCCTCTCAAATGGTACCTTGTAGATTTGTTTCATTGTCATCTGATGCTTCTTCAAAACCTGCTCTATTGTGGAGATGCTTATTGTGTTTATATTTATAGTCTAGTTTCTCCTGACTGTCAGTGACTGTCATCAATGTATCACATATTCAAAGACATTCATATATGGTATTCATGGTACTATGATCTTGACCAATTCTGACAATTGAACAGACAGTTGTGCATGCGAGTACTTATACAATGAAATCATGCTGACATGTTTTGGAGAGAATGATCATTGGACTGAGAATCAACTAATCAGTCTACAAGATCTATTCATTTGGAAAATGTGCTAAATGTGGGCTAACTGTATAACTGTAGGCTACTTGTACTTAATCATTTGCAAAGATGCACTGAGACAATTGAGACATGTACTAAGGCATTTGCCGTTTGATTAAATGAATGAGAAATGCCATTCTGTTGTGAACATTTACCAAGAGGTTTGGAGGTTTGTCCGTGTTATTTTGAGAATGTCATTTCTGTTTCAAGAAATGAGCCAAACCAATGGAGGAAAACTGTAAATCATCCAACTCAACACACCAGCCTGGTTTTTGGATTTTGATTAGGAAACAAAGTCATCTCACTTTTGAATGACAACACAACATATGAAGCTCTGAAGAGGGACCCGACAAGTGGATACAAGAAGAAAATCACGGACCATTTACAGAAGCTGCTAAAGGACAAAGTAATCGACCGCTCATTTTACTACAAACTCTATCCAGGAGAAGCCACCCCATGTATATATGGTCTTCCAAAGATTCACAAGGAAGGAACACCACTCAGACCCATCGTCAGCAGCATCAACTCGGTCACATACAACATTGCAAAACACCTCTCCACCATCTTGGCCCCCCTGGTTGGAAAAACCCCACATCACATACAGAACTCAGTGGATTTTGCCAATAAAGTTCAAGATCTCAAACTGGCTCCAGGTGAAACCATTGTCTCGTTTGACGTCACTTCACTCTTCACTTGTATACCCACAGCTGAAGCAGTAGAAGCGGTCAGGAATAGGCTGGAACAAGATGATTCCTTAACCGATAGGACAAAACTGACTCCAGACCAGATCTGCACCCTCCTAGACCTTTGCCTTTCCACCACCTATTTCAAACACAATGACAAGTTTTACCGGCAGAAACATGGATGTGCCATGGGCTCCCCAGTATCACCTATTGTCGCCAACATCTACATGGAGGAAGTGGAAACCAGAGCCTTGAACTCCTACAATGGAACAACACCAAGCCACTGGTTCAGGTATGTGGACGACACATGGGTCAAAATTCTCACGCAGGAAGTAGAAGGCTTCACCAGGCACATTAACGCTGTGGACAAGAACATCAAGTTCACCAGGGAGGACGCACACAACAACACACTGCCCTTCTTGGACTGTGCTGTGCAAATTGAAGAGGATGGAAGTCTCAGCATTGAAGTCTACAGGAAACCGACCCACACAGACCAGTATTTGCATTTCGACTCACATCACCCACTGGAGCACAAAATGTCAGTTATCAGGACTTTACACCATCGGGCAGAGAATATCCCCACAAAGACTGAGGGAAAGCAAAAGGAAGAGAAACACGTTAGGAAAGCGCTCCAAAACTGCAGATACCCCAACTGGGCCTTTGTGAAATCAACAAAGAAGTCTAGAAAGGAATCCACAGCAGCAAACAGCATAGAGAAGGACAACAGGCGCAGAGGTACCATCATCCCATATGTGGCAGGAGTCTCTGAGAAACTGAGAAGAATTTTCTCCAAACATAACATCCCTGTAAACTTTAAACCCAACAATACCCTCAAACAGAGGCTGGTCCATCCTAAAGACAAGACACCCAAACAGAAGCAGAGCGGCGTCGTATATGCAGTCCAATGCAGTGAGGACTGTCCAGAGCTTTACATAGGGGAAACTAAACAACAACTACACAAGCGCATGGCACAGCACAGGAGAGCCACCTCTTCAGGCCAAGACTCTGCAGTCCACCTACACCTGAAGGACAAGGGCCACACCTTTGAAGATGACAAAGTCCACATTCTGGACAGAGAAGATAGATGGTTTGAGAGAGGAGTGAAGGAAGCCATCTATGTCAAAATGGAGAAACCATCATTAAATAGAGGAGGAGGACTCAGGTTTCACCTTTCCAGCACCTACAATGCAGCTTTGAACCAAGTTCCAAAACAGTTTCAGTCCAGTTCACACCCTCCTGCATCTAATCAAAACAACGACTCACAAACAATAGAGGCTAACGAGGCTAACGACTCATCAAGAGGTAGGGAGGAGGGGCATTCACAGGCAGATGCTGCTCGTTGAGCAACAATAGACAGCTACAGTTTATAAGATCGACCCTCCCATATTCCAGTCAGAATTGACAAAGCTCCTCGGATGAGAAGCGAAACGTCTTCAAGAAACCAAAGAAGTCCAGTTGCCTTCATTTGAACCCCTTGGATTACCATGACCTGGATGACTGAGAACCTTCACCAGCATTAGGAGAGTGTTTAGCTGTCTGTATAGCTGAGTCTACGTTCATGAGGACAACACTCAGTGAGGACAGAACAACGCCCCTCTGCTTCATCATTGGTCTGGCTGTAATCAATCAGTAATTACTGAGTGGCTGCACCTGTGGTTGCAGCATAAAAGACTGCATGGTGCAACTTCAGAAGAGGGAGAGACTGATCAGATCACACCTGTGGGTGCTTGTTGCCTGTGTGGCATTTTGAGTGCAGCCTTTTGGAGGCCGTTTTTAATCAAATACATCAAAACTCCTGTTTTAGCTTCCCTACATTGGCTGCCTGTTAAATTCAGAATAGATTTTAAGATCCTCCTCCTCACATATAAAGCTCTTAATAATCAAGCTCCATCATACATCAGTGATCTGATTGTTCCATATGTTCCTAACAGAGCACTTCGCTCTCAGACTGCAGGTTTACTGGTGGTTCCTAGAATATCTAAAAGTAGGATGGGAGGCAGATCTTTTAGCTATCAGGCTCCTCTACTGTGGAACCAGCTCCCAGCGTTAGTGCGTGAGGCAGACACCTTGTCTACTTTTAAGACTAGGCTCAAAACCTTTCTATTTGACAGGGCTTATGGTTAAATTCTGATGTTAGTCCAGGTTTAGACGAGTGGGGAGCAGAGGGAGGTGGAGTGTACTGAGGGGACTACTGTCGTTAAAGGGTGAGTAACACCATGGGCGGAGACTTATTCCAAGCAGACTTCCTGTTAGAAAAATGCCTGCAAAATAGGCGTCACCTGGAGGACCGAGGGAGCGGCACTGAGGCAGTGATTGACAGCACCACCATCAACCACCCCACGTGGGCTCTCGGAGTTTCCCAGTCGGAAAAACTAGTCATTTACAAGCGCGTGCGCACTCGCGCGTGTACAGGAGCTCACAAACAAGCAAACCTAGCGCTCAGGAGAACAAGCAGACTCAGAAGCACCAGCAGGTTGGAGGATTTACTGTCCACCGCGATCACCAGAAAAAAAGGGGAGGAGGAGGTTTTTTTTTCAAGGAGGCGAGCGGCTCCGAGCTCTAACGTGTCATATCGGCAGGTGAGTGGTTGCGCCAGGTGGAGGTGCGGCCGACTCAGCTGGAGTCCAGTGCAGCGCAGCCACGTAGTAAGGTAGACAACGTCACCGTGTGCTGCATCTCTACAGCAATCAGCTGGGGCTGATTCTAAATCAGTGTGGAGCAGAGTTTTGACCTGAAGGTGGAGATATAATTATGGTTTTTGCCTGTAATATTNTAGGCTGGTTTAAATCTTATTTATCTGACAGATTTCAGTTTGTTCATGTACATGAGAAATCTTCTTCATTCTCTAGAGTTACTTGTGGAGTACCACAGGGTTCAGTACTTGGACCAATTCTTTTCACTATATATATGCTTCCAATTGGTAAAATCATTAGACAACATGGGATAAACTTCCACTGTTATGCTGATGATACTCAGTTATATTTATCCATAAACCCTGATGAACCTAATCAGTTAGGTAGACTACAGGCTTGTCTTGAAGACATAAAAATCTGGATGACTCTAAACTTTCTGCTGCTAAATCCAGACAAGACTGAAGTTATCATCTTTGGTCCAGAACCTCAGAAAAGGAAACTGCTTAGTCAGTCACCTGATCTAAACGGTATTAAATTAGCCTCCGAGAACAAAGTAAAGAACCTCGGTGTAATCTTTGACCAGGACATGTCATTCAAATCCCACGTTAAACAGGTTTGTAGGATTTCCTTTTTCCACCTTCGGAATATTGCTAAGATTAGAAGCATCCTTTCCAGGAGTGATGCTGAAAAACTGGTTCATGCATTTATTACCTCAAGGTTGGATTACTGCAATTCATTACTATCAGGAGGTCCACAGAATGTAGTCAAAAGTCTTCAGCTGGTCCAAAATGCTGCAGCTAGAGTTCTGATGAGAATTAAAAAGAGAGACCACATCTCTCCTGTTTTAGCTTCCCTACATTGGCTGCCTGTTAAATTTAGAATAGATTTTAAGATCCTCCTTCTCACATATAAAGCTCTTAATAATCAAGCTCCATCATACATCAGTGATCTGATTGTTCCATATGTTCCTAACAGAGCACTTCGCTCTCAGACTGCAGGTTTACTGGTGGTTCCTAGAATATCTAAAAGTAGGATGGGAGGCAGATCTTTTAGCTATCAGGCTCCTCTACTGTGGAACCAGCTCCCAGCGTTAGTGCGTGAGGCAGACACCTTGTCTACTTTTAAGACTAGGCTCAAAACTTTTCTATTTGATAGGGCTTATGGTTAAATTCTGATGTTAGCCCAGGTTTAGATGAGTGGGGAGCAGAGGGAGGTGGAGTGTACAGAGGGGACTACTGTCGTTAAAGACTTCTCCCTGGCCCTGCCTCCCACATGCCTCCATCTGAAAGGCTAGGTTATCCTGAGTTATCTCTGTAGTTATGCTGCTATAGGCTTAGACTGCTGGAGGACATACTGACCACTTTCCACACTCTGCTACTCTCTTCTACCACCACTCTCTAATTGCATTATTTCCTGTTATTCCAGCTGTTAACTTTATTTTCTCTCTAAGTGTTTTTCTCCCCAGAAGAAGCTACACTGGCGTTCTGCTGAGCTGTGGTGGCCTCATGGAGGGGGCCATCGGCTGGCACACTGCTGCCAACCACTGAACATTCTCCCTCTCCTGATATTACATCTTACTTTCTTTAACATAGAATGTGCTACTATTAGTTCACCTATTGAATTAATTATAGATTCACTCAGATAAAGACAATAAAGTTTCTCTTACTAAATAGAACTTCTACTAAGAAATCACAGTGTAGCCATAGAAACACTACTTGATATATGTGGTGTGTGTGTGTGTGTGTGTGTGTGTGGGTGTGTGTGTGCCTGCTCTGTCTTCTCAATCCCCAGTGAGCCGTAGCGGATGGCTGCTCATACTGAGCCAGGATCCTCTGGAGGTTTCTTCCTGTTAAAAGGGAGTTTTCCTTCCCACTGTCGCTAAATGCTTGCTTAGTATGAGGATTGTATCAACACAATGACACTAGTCAGTGTCTTGATGCAATCTGCTGGGTTCCTTATATAGGAAACTTTTTTACTGATTGGCTTAATGAACTGAACTGTATTGAAATGTTTACTTTGTGAAGAGCCTTGAGACGACTCTTGTCGTGATTTGGCGCTATAGAAATAAACTGAATTGAATTGAATTGAATTATTGCTGTTAAAACTGTTCCAGGCTGAAGCTCATCAACTAAACCTGTTTGTTTTCTTTTCTAGCCGCTCTGATTTAGTTGTCTGTCGAGTTTAAATAAAGACGTGGATGTTTTTATTGTTATTTATCTGCTGCAGCCGCCGCCTCCAGATGCCAGGTCACGTTAGCCGTTCCCAAACTAAATACGCCCCACAGGGTGGTGGTTTTACTTTCCACATCTTGAAAGTTGGAATATAAGATTCTACAATAAAGAGATAAAACCCCCAAAGACTATAATGTATATATAATATATGGACAAGCTGAGCCTCTGGTGGTTCTGCCCTGACCCAGTCTGTTCTGGAGGATCCATGTTGGTGCCATTTTTAGTAATAAAGAACGTGAGACTCAGACCACAGCAGCTTCAGGAGGACGAGCCTTCAACAGCCAACAAGAGAACTGACATGAGAACCCAGGGTCAAAGGTCACACCAAGGTTCCTGACAGAGGGTTTGGTGAGAAGCAAGCTGACCAAGAGAGTCTCTGACTTTGGGAACCAGCTTGTCTGGAGCACAGATGAGGATCTCAGCTGTAGAACGCTCCTAAACTCAGACAGGTTAGAGTTTAGGCTCCTAATAACTAGTTCAGAACCTTGAAGTGGACCCATCTGGACCAGCAGCCATCTCTGTCTTTTAGCAGCTTGTTTGTGGCTCAGGAACAACAACAGAAGAACTTTGGTGATTCACTTTGCTGCTGATTTTAGTGAATCTGAGGCCAAACGAAGGAACCTCCATGTTTGATCTCAGCTGATGAACAACACTGAAACGTCTGCCACTCTTCGTGCTTCTGTTGTCACCAGTGGCTTTGTTCAGCAGTGATGTGTCAGTCCTCCACTCACAGCGTCTCTAGAAGACAAGAAGACAGACGGGATGGAGAGAAGGCGATGAAAGGAAAGAATCTGTCCCAGACTAATGAGAACAGCACGGTGAGATGTTTGACTTTTCTACTGCTGAGTTACAGTAAAACATGATTCAGCTTCGTCCTCCAGACGGGGAAATAAATGTAAAGAGGACGGGTCTGAATGAGCCATTAGGACTTTTAACTGAGAAGATCTGGGATCAAAAGGCTGCAGATGCTGATCGGTCTTCTCAAAATAATTCAGTAATAAATAGTAGTAAAAAAAAGGCCCTGTACTTGTCCACGTACGGGGACCCAGTGTGTTCTCGGTCTCAGGAGGACACGCCTGTAGGACCTCTCCCTGGACTTGAAAATCCACTCTTCAGGTTGGAGTCCAGAACCCTGTCCTTGGATTTGGAGGTNTGTGTGCCTGCTCTGTCTTCTCAATCCCCAGTGAGCCGTAGCGGATGGCTGCTCATACTGAGCCAGGATCCTCTGGAGGTTTCTTCCTGTTAAAAGGGAGTTTTCCTTCCCACTGTCGCTAAATGCTTGCTTAGTATGAGGATTGTATCAACACAATGACACTAGTCAGTGTCTTGATGCAATCTGCTGGGTTCCTTATATAGGAAACTTTTTTACTGATTGGCTTAATGAACTGAACTGTATTGAAATGTTTACTTTGTGAAGAGCCTTGAGACGACTCGTGTCGTGATTTGGCGCTATATAAATAAACTGAATTGAATTGAAAACCTTTTACCATGTGTCCAGTCCTCCTCCATTTGTTGCAGTCCCACGAGCCGGGTTGTAACACATTTTAAAATCTCAAAGCGCTTACAGAATCTTAGTTAATTAGTCACATGAATATGAAAGTTTTTAGTCCTTTCTTACCAGAACAGATTGTGTTCTAGCAAGGATGTTACATTACGTTCATGAACACGAGTCCCCGTGACACCAAAATGTCCCCACTGAGGGACAGGACATCATTTATTCTACATGAGTTTGTGTAGATGCTGTCATCCAGGACATGATCATCTGAGTTTTAGTTGAAAACTACCAGACTTGCTTATCTTGAAAATGTTTTTTCTCTCATCCAACAAGCTTCTTCAGTTCCAGAAGTTGAGTTGGGATGTGATCAGAAACAGACAACATGAAGGGGTGATAGGACCGACCAATCATACACAGAGCAGTTTTCTGTAGAATAAAATTTGGACTCAAAAATTTTATTCCAAATCTCCAGTTAAAAATGAACACATTTTTTAATATTGCTGAAATAAAACCCATCTGATTTATTCGTCTGAGACCCTTTCAATCAAAGTTTGTAAAATGTTTATTTCATTTGATGGTTTATAACAATTTTATAAGAACTCCCATCATGCTTCGCTGATCCCCGATCAGTGTTTAACCCGTCTTCCCTCAGATTTTCCATCAGATGAATTCATACTTATATCCACTAAAGCATCTCTGGGTTCTGGTGAGACAGACTGACCTGACCTCTGACCTGATTAAATGAACTCTACAGGCCCTGAAGCTCTTTGGCTCGTTTCTCATCCAGAATAAACGGAGTGTTTATCTTTTTCCCTTTGAGCAGCTGCTCCAGGCCCTGGAATCAAATACAACAGATCTTTTTCAGCCTTTCTAAGATATAGAAACTCATTTAATGTGTCTGGTTTGATCATCACTCTATAACGGTTTTACTGCTGATGTCTCTCACCTCTCCGAAGTACGAGACCAGCGGAGAAATCTCACACTCGGCAGGACGTCGATCAGCTGATGAACTGTGGAAAGAAAACAGTCGTGTATTACTTTAGTTACTCAGAGTCTGAGTAATTTAACAGATACTGGGTTGAGCCAGCTCCTCCGGGGGAATCCCAAGGCGTTCCCTGGCCAGCCAAGAGACATAGGGTGTTTCTCAATGTCAAGGGACCTTGCTTATGAGGACACTGTCCTTCCTTGGTCAAAGACAACAGTTAAATGAAACAGATTTGTCCTACGTGACCGCGGCCGGCCAGACCCTGCCCCCTGCTTACGCACACATCTGTTTGAAAATACCGTGCTGCATTCTAGGAAATTTTTGACCAAGAGAAGGCAACAAGGCACCTCTCGTGTATCCTTGGTCAGTTAGCTAAATGGCAGACAAACGGAGGACAGACGCCTCGCTAGCACATGAACATTGGAACCGATTGGAACACGCCTTGGCGGTTCCTGATGACACATCTCCTAGGCAACCGGGGTGGGACCAAAGCATCAAGGCGAGGTTCCTTGCAATTGAGAAATACCCTTCGTCCCTCCAGCGTGTCCTGGGTCTTCCTTTAAGTCTCCTCCCGGTTGGACATGCCCGGAAAACCTCACCAGAGAGGCGTCCAGGAGGCATCCTGACCAGATGCTGATCTTCATATTTTTAATCTCTTTTGCCAGCTCTGTTCCCACCTGACAACTAACTGGTGTCTACATCTGTAAGTCACTTTGGATAAACGCTTCATCAAGGTAGACATAAACGTATCAAGTTTATATGAAGAGTCTCTGACCCAAATGCAGGCATGATGACGGTTCCATCTCTGTCCAACAGAGTGGCTCCAGCTGAGGAAACCCAGCGGAAATGCTGACTCAGTAAAGAGTTCCTGGCAGCAGTCGGAGTGTCTGAAACCGCTCCGTCGGCGTTCTTCAGAGGAGAAAACTCATCCTCCCTGACAACCTCGAACACCACGAAGTTCCTTAAAAACACAAATCACCCTACAGGTCAGAAACTAGAGATAAATGGTCCTACAGGTCAGAAACTAGAGATAAATCATCCTACAGGTCAGAAACTAGAGATAAATCATCCTACAGGTCAGAAACTAGAGACAAATCATCCTACAGGTCAGAAACTAGAGATAAATGGTCCTACAGGTCAGAAACTAGAGATAAATCACCCTACAGGTCAGAAACTAGAGATAAATGGTCCTACAGGTCAGAAACTAGAGATAAATCATCCTACAGGTCAGAAACTAGAGATAAATGGTCCTACAGGTCAGAAACTAGAGATAAATAGTCCTACAGGTCAGACACTAGAGATAAATTGTCCTACAGGTCAGACACTAGAGATAAATGGTCCTACAGGTCAGAAACTAGAGATAAATGGTCCTACAGGTCAGAAACTAGAGATAAACAACCTACAGGTCAGAAACTAAAGATAAACATCCTACATGTCAGAAACTAGAGATAAACATCCTACAGGTCAGAAACTAGAGATAAATCATCCTACAGGTCAGAAACTAGAGATAAACATCCTACAGGTCAGAAACTAGGAATAAATCATCCTACAGGTCAGAAACTAGAGATACATGGTCCTACAGGTCAGAAACTAGAGATACATGGTCCTACAGGTCAGAAACTAGTGAAAATGGTCCTACAGGTCAGAAACTAGAGATAAATCATCCTACAGGTCAGAAACTAGAGATAAATCATCCTACAGGTCAGAAACTAGAGATAAATGGTCCTACAGGTCAGAAACTAGAGATAAATGGTCATACAGGTCAGACACTAGAGATAAATGGTCCTACAGGTCAGAAACTAGAGATAAATAGTCCTACAGGTCAGACACTAGAGATAAATTGTCCTACATGTCAGACACTAGAGATAAATGGTCCTACAGGTCAGACACTAGTGACAAATGGTCCTACAGGTCAGAAACTAGAGACAAATCATCATACAGGTCAGAAACTAGAGATAAATGGTCCTACAGGTCAGACACTAGAGATAAATGGTCCTACAGGTCAGACACTAAAGATAAATGGTCCTACAGGTCAGAAACTAGTGAAAAATTGCCCTACAGGTCAGAAACTAGAGATAAATCATCCTACAGGTCAGAAACTAGTGACAAATGGTCCTACAGGTCAGAAACTAGAGATAAATGGTCCTACAGGTCAGAAACTAGAGATAAATGGTCCTACAGGTCAGACACTAGAGATAAATGGTCCTACAGGTCAGACACTAGAGATAAATGATCCTACAGGTCAGAAACTAGTGAAAAATGGTCCTACGGGTCAGAAACTAGAAATAAATCATCCTACAGGTCAGAAACTAGAGATAAACATCCTACAGGTCAGACACTAGAGATAAATGGTCATACAGGTCAGAAACTAGAGATAAATGGTCCTACAGGTCAGAAACTAGAGATAAACAACCTACAGGTCAGAAACTAGAGATACATGGTCCTACAGGTCAGAAACTAGAGATAAATCATCCTACAGGTCAGAAACTAGAGATAAATGGTCCTACAGGTCAGAAACTAGAGATAAATGGTCCTACAGGTCAGACACTAGAGATAAATGGTCCTACAGGTCAGAAACTAGAGATAAATGGTCCTACAGGTCAGACACTAGAGATAAATGGTCCTACAGGTCAGAAACTAGAGATAAATAGTCCTACAGGTCAGAAACTAGTGAAAAATGGTCCTACAGGTCCAAAACTAGAGATAAATCATCCTACAGGTCAGAAACTAGAGATAAATGGTCCTACAGGTCATAAACTAGAGATAAATGGTCCTACAGGTCAGACACTAGAGATAAATGGTCCTACAGGTCAGAAACTAGAGATAAATAGTCCTACGGGTCAGAAACTAGTGAAAAATGGTCCTACAGGTCCAAAACTAGAGATAAATCATCCTACAGGTCAGAAACTAGAGATAAATGGTCCTACAGGTCAGAAACTAGAGATAAATGGTCCTACAGGTCAGAAACTAGAGAATAAATCATCCTACAGGTCAGAAACTAGAGATAAATGGTCCTACAGGTCAGAAACTAGAGATAAATGGTCCTACAGGTCAGAAACTAGAGATAAATCATCCTACAGGTCAGAAACTAGAGATAAACACCCTACAGGTCAGAAACTAAAGATAAACATCCTACATGTCAGAAACTAGAGATAAACAACCTACAGGTCAGAAACTTGACATAAATGGTCCTACAGGTCAGAAACTAGAGATAACAACACCCTACAGGTCAGAAACTAGAGATATACACCCTACAGGTCAGAAACTAGAAATAAATCATCCTACAGGTCAGAAACTAGAGATAAACATCCTACAGGTCAGAAACTAGAGATATACACCCTACAGGTCAGAAACTATAAATAAATCATCCTACAGGTCAGAAACTAGAGATAAACACCCTACAGGTCAGAAACTAGAGATAAACACCCTACAGGTCAGAAACTAGAGATAAACATCCTACAGGTCAGAAACTAGAGATAAACATCCTACAGGTCAGAAACTAGAGATAAACAACCTACAGGTCAGAAACTAGAGATAAACAACCTACAGGTCAGAAACTTGACATAAATGGTCCTACAGGTCAGAAACTAGAGATAAACACCCTACAGGTCAGAAACTAGAGATAAACACCCTACAGGTCAGAAACTAGAGATATACACCCTACAGGTCAGAAACTATGGATAAATCATTGTACAATTCAGTAACTACAGGTACTCAGTACCTTGAAAACGGAAAGACATCAAAGACAAATTTTTCCATCTTTATCCCGTTTGGTTTGGTGGGTTTCACCTGATTCCCACTTGAGTCCACAAAAGGAACCTTCTTTATTGCCACATGTTGCTTCAGCTGGTCCATGAACTTCCTGGGGTGAAAAAAAATGACAGGAAATCAGGTTTTTACATTTTGACATTTCAAAATAAAAGTCTGAACCAGTAAATGAATAATTGCTGTAAACTGATCCTGTTGCTGTGGATTCTCCGATCACTCGTCCGTTAATTAAACATGACTTAAACAGTGTTGGATTAACTGTTAGCATGTTTTAAATTCTGTTTTCAGGTCAGATTCTTTTCATTAATCTGAAAATAAAAACAACAGTTTTAATGTAGAAGGATCAACATCATCGTTAGACTATGTTACTGGTCCAGTTCTATCAGGAATGTCCGGGAACATGAAGAGGATTTTATTTAAAGTCTGAGTCAAGTTGTTTGAAAAGGAAAGGTTTTAATGTGTCACAGAAAGGTCACCTGACCAGACCCTAACGCAGGTGTAGGCAGTCCTGGCCCTTGAGTGCTTCTATCAGCATGTTTTAGTTGTTTCCCTACTCCAACACACCTCATTTTAATCAGCAGGTGTCTCTAGAGCACAATAACCTGGTGAACAGGTGAGTCAACCACTGAACAAGCTGGACAGCAGCACTTGAGGACCAGGATTACCTTTGACCCCCCCCCCCCCCGTGTCTCACTCAGCCACATCCTGCAGGAAGGTTCTGGTGAAGAAGTGGTTGCAGATGTTTCCGGCGCTGTAGACCAGTTCCCCGTTAGGACCTTGGAGTTCTGCTGTCTCCTTTCGAACCTCGCTGTACTCCACCACCTGCGGGACCCCTCGGACCCTGCAGACCACGCCCACCGGCTCCGCTGGGCGGGCCTTCTCCACCACCTGAGGGTTCAGAGGTGACGCGGTCAGAATGTTCTGGTACGGCTGACGGGTTCTGAAACTTGTTTAAAGTGATTCTGGTTTCAGAACCTTGGCACCGCAATCAGCCCCTCTGCTCACACAGAACCCGATAAAAACCGGGTCGGCCATCTTCACGAGGATGTTGTCCACACAGTACACATGTAGGAAGTCCACGGACCTCCGGGCCAGGTCCTCCAGAACCCTATTATCCACCAGCGCCTGGTACAGGCCTCCGTTTCCATCTGAAACACAGAACACAGTCAGAACCAAACCAAGCCCAGAACCACCAAACCTAATGGCAGAACCAAACCCACCTGGCGCCATGGCAACCTTCCCTTTCCCCTCCAGGATGATCTTTCCATCAAAGGTCACGGCCGGAACCATCCTCTGCTCGAACAAGATGATGTTAGCCGGATCCAGTCCAAAGTACTGGTTCTCCTTGAAGAACGTCTGGGTCGGCGTCAGCGTGAACTCACTGGTCATGATGTACCTGAGCAGGTGAACACAGAGACCCAAACAGATCAGAACCACACGGTTTGGGTCAGCAGTAGGTAGTTCTGCTGCTGTGGTACCGGTCCACTTCAGCTAATAATGGTATTAAAACATGACAGCATCAACGGACAAATCCTCAGACAGGTTCTGCAGTGAAATGATCTCACCATGGAACGGTGCAGCTGGACCCATGTCTGCTGTTCGCCAACTGCTGGATCTTCAGGATTCTCTCCGCTTGGATCTGATACAGAGTTTTTCTGCTGGGAAGCCCGACGTCAAACATCCCTTTAGGATACGGAACTCCAAGTCGGGTCCCCTGACCTCCAGCCAGGAGCAGAACTGCAACCCGACTCTTGGAGATCTGCAGAAGTCCTGTTTGAAAGGAAAAAGAAGCCCTTTTTATAAGACACACCGTGCCGGCAAATCAGCGCAATATTACCGCAACGTGTTTCTTATGAACGCGCCATGGCGGTATCACGTTGCGGGAATTTTGCGGCATTCGTTCCGTCACGCTTGGTAGTAATATTGCGGTAATATTGCGGTAATATTGCGGCTTCGCCGGTCTTATAAAAGCACATTAAGCGTTGGCGCAACAGGGGGAGGTGTCATGACCATGTGATGAATTAATGCCGAGCTCCGGCCGGGAACTATAATGAAAATGAAAGGAAACATGCTTAAGTTGCGGTGCTCCGGGAGCTTCTCTCCGTTAAGGCTGGTTTATACTCGGTCCGTCTGCGTGAAACGGACGCACGCACCGCCATTTTGCGTCGGCGCAAGGGCTCTCCGACTGGCGCACGGAGGGTGACGGAGACATGCCCCAAATTTTAAACATCCGTCGAAAGTGACGGAGACCGCAAGCTTGTGATTGGTCAGGATGACGCTTCCTGTAACTTCGTCACCAGCACCGCCGTTGCTCCGTTAATAAGTAAAAAAATATTTAGCGGCAGACCCAGAATAGATTGAAGAACGCATCGCGGAAAAGTCCGAAAATATGAACGTTTATTCACCCGTGACTTAAGGAGTACAAAATACGGAGCAAACGTGGACGGAAACGACGGGAAACGTGGGTTGGTGGCGACTGGATGAAGAGGTGGAGGAGAATGAAGGACAAATTAGTCCGTGTTAAAAAGTCTCTGAAATACATTAAAACAATGTAAACACATGAGTAAATACACTATCGTGAACCGGTTATATGAGTGTCATGGTGGCAGGATATCACAGAATAGCGCTACGCCCTCTGTTGTCCTGGCGGGGAATTGCTTTGCAGCACTCCGCTGCCTGAACAGAAGTTCAATGTGAAAACCTTTCCGACGCTCCGTGTGCGTCTCTCCGCTGCGGAGCTCACAGAGAGTATAAACCAGGCTTTAGATCTGCAGCTCAGATCATGTGACAGCTCACAGGGACGGTGGAGGACACACCTGTAGCTGGTTGTTAAAATAAAAACTTAACGAGTGCGGCTTCGATCGCAATAAAAGGCAAGTTATGTCCAAGATAAACGGAAGTCCGCGACAGTGCAGAGACCGCCCCCATACCTCCTTTTTGCCGCCATCACGAAATCTTTTATAAAACGGACATGATTGCGCAACATTACCGCCACGGTCTGAGCTATTATAAACGACCTAACGCTCCCTGATGCCGCATCGGCGTTGCGGCAAATTGGCGGCTTTGTTTTATAAAAGAGGCTTGAAAGAGTGGAAGGATGGCAGGAGTTTACAGCTGATGCACCGACTGTGGTTTTCAGGACCGATGCCGATCTGTGATTCCTGCTCCGGGCAGACCAGAAAATTATTTTATTTTCTAAATGACCTGAAAATCTGATTGTGGAAGTGAAGCGCTTCCACATGATTAGGTGTTAGCATGAATTAGCGCCTAGCCATGCTAATCTTCATCAGGATTTCATTTAGCTGACAGTTCTGTCTAAGTGGGCGGGGTTTCAGATCAGCCCTGGAACCAAATTTGGGTAAATGAATCCCGGATCGATCCCGGTTTATGATAGCTAGCTTCAGCTAACCCTGGATTTGTTAAGCCCAGAACCCAGTTATCTGGTTCTGTTCAGAACTTTGAGTTGTTTTCAGTTAGCAAATAAAGAAAACTGTGTTTAATGTGAGGCTCAGAGACACCTGAACAGGTCCAAATAGAACCAGAACCATCTGATGAAGGACAGGTTTTGAGTTGGGTGGAAGCTCTGATTCCATACCTTCATCTTCCCACCGGGTCAGAGAGTTCGGGTCGCTCCTCCTCACGCTGCCGGTGATCTCCGGTGGAACCGGTTCCATGTCCCGGTCCAGGCTGCAGGGCGGGGCGGCTGCTGCCTCCGCGGCCGCCTGGCAGTGCTCCCTGAGCCGCTGCAGGTCCAGCAGCAGCAGCTCCTGCAGGAACTCCTCCTGCTGCTCCTCACCGAGCTCCGACCAGAACCGCAGGACGTGGACCTGTCCCGCTGCTTCCAGACTCCGCTTCACTTGATCCAGACGGGACATTGTGGAAAAACACAGTTCGACTACATCCGAACCGAACCGCTGCTCAATCAGGAAGTGACGCCAGAAGAACTCATGACTGTAAAAAGTTTTGTGCCGAGTCAGCTGACCATCAGCTGACAACACGATGATCCGCGGTTCGTTTAAACGGAACTGGAGGTTCGGAAGAAAACCAGCACTGGCTTTTCAAAATAAAAGTGGAATTTTTAGACTCAGTCAGAACCAAAACCAGCTCCAGAACCCAAACGGACCTGGCTTTGCAGATGACCTACAGATCTATCTTCCACTCATCCCTAATTCAGTTTCCTCCTTAATGGAAGATGTGAAGCAGTGGATGTCAAACAATTTTATGAAACTAAATGATCAAAAAACAGAGATTTTAGTCTCTGGCAGTCAGGACCTTTTAACTGGGCTTGTGAGTCCACTGGGTCCTACATCAGCCTTTGTAAAGCCCTATGTGAAAAACATTGGTTTTTATGGATGGTTCTTTTAAACTTGATAGACAGATAAGTGCAGTGGTCCAGTCTGGTTTTTATCATTTAAGGCAGCTGGCAAGAGTCAAACAATATTTACCTGTTCTGGTCTTTGAACATGTTATCCATCTGTTTGTCTCCTGTCGGTTGGACTACTGTAATTCCCTGTATTATGGCCTGGCACAATCCTCTTTAAATCGCTTACAGCTGGTTCAAAATGCAGCAGCCCGACTTTTAACAGGTACTAGGAAGCATGATCATGTCACTCTGGTGCTCGCTTCCCTTCACTGGCTTCCTGTATGTAACAGGATCCAGTTTAAATGACTGCTTTTTGTTTTTAAATCCCTCCATGGCCTAGCCCCACCCTACATAGACGATCTGCTGACAACCTACACTCCTGGCAGGAATCTGAGGTCCAGTTCCCAGTCCCTGTTAGTTATCCCAAAGGCTCGTCTGAGGACCCGAGGAGATAGAGCTTTTCAGTGGCTGGCCCTCGGCTCTGGAACAGTCTTCCCTTACAGCTGAGGACCTCTCAGAGTTTGGAGCAGTTTAAGTCATTGCTTAAGACTTATTTCTTTGACCTGGCTTTTAATGTTGGCTGATCTGTCTAGCTATTCTTTTACTTTTTATCTGGTCTTACTGTGTTTTTATTATTGGATCGTGTAGTTGTTGTTTTATTGAACCTCTCATTTTGTTCATGGTTTTATTATTTTTATTGTCTACTTTTATTTTTTAACATGTTCATTTTCTTGAGTGTGTTATGTGGTTTTGCTATGTGCAGCACGTTGGGTTGCGTGAGCAACAGTAAGTGTGCTATAGAAATAAAGCTGACCTTGACCTTGGTGTTCCGGTCCAAGTCCACACCTAATTTTCTGCTTACCACCTGACCTTTGACCTCTGAGGCACCAAAGATGCTGCAGTCAAGAAAAGTTCTGGTCGGCTCTGGATCAGAACCAGGAGCTTTTAAAGCATAAAGAAAACATCAGATTCAGTCAAAAGTTCTTTAATCAGAATAAATAAACACACACACACACACACACTACCTGGATCTGGACCAGAACCTAGACCGGGTCAGCCAGCAGGGGGTGCTACAGCTCAGACATGCTGCTGAAAGTCTCAGTCCACCAGGACCTGCTTATCCCAGAGGCTCCAGAACCAGACAACTGGACTTAATAGCTCAGAACCAGAACATCTCCAAGGAAGGTCCAGTTGGCCGGTTCTGGTCACAGGTGTGTCCAAGGTGCAGCGGGGGGGACATTTGTGCCCCCAGTGGGCTTTCGTGATCTTCAGCTGAATGCTGGATCCAGGGTCTCCAGTCCTGGTCCTGGTTCTGGTCCTGGTACTGGTGAGCTCTTATCCAGCAGGTTTTAGTTTTTTCTCTGCCCCAACACACCTGTCCAGTCCTGCTGAAACCTGGTATTCACCAGAACCTGGACCAGAACCAGGATTTGTACAGATCATAAACTCACCAAAATAATAATTTTATATTTTTATAAAATCAAACATCACCGACCAGAGATAATCGGGTTCTGGTTCTGGACCAGTGACAGGAGGTTCCTTCAGCTGATGATAAAAGTAAAACTAATCAAACTGAGTCCTGGTTCTGGAGTTAGTGCTGAACTGGACCTGAACCCGGTCTCCAGTAGGAACACCAGATCTTCGCACAAACTCCCCCTCCCAGACCCGGGGTCGGTTCTGTAAACTCTAGCGATGCTGAATTAAGACTACGAGGTGCTAAAGACCGACCCACTACAACAGGGGTGCCCAATCCTGGTCCTGGAGGGCTGGTATCCAGCACGTTTTAGTGGTTCCTCTGCTCCAACACACTTGATTCAGTGGTTGAATCACCTGAGCTGCAGCTCATCAGGCTCTGCTGAAGCCTGTTCATCACCTGCTGATTGAAATCAGGTGTGTTGAAACAGGGTTTAAACCAAAACATGCTGGATACCGGCCCTCCAGGACCAGGATTGGGCACCCCTGCGCTACAAGAACTCATACAAATAAAAGCTGCTTGGGTCCAGCTGCCCCCCCAGGTCCAGCCATCTCCTCCCTGGTTGTCCCGGTTCCGGCCGGCGCCGCCTCACTTGGATTGGACCCCCAGCCTGATCTTGAGGTACTCGTAAACGACGTAGCTGATGCTGACGGACGGGATGACCTTCATGAAGTTGGGGGCGAGGCCCCGGTAGAGTCCCGTGGGTCCTTCGGTCCTGACGATGTGTCTGAAGAGACTCGTCATGTTCATCTGAGGTCCTTCCTGAGACGCTGCAGACAGACACCAGCGGTTAGCACGCACGTCTTCAGAACCTTCAGCTGTGTGCAGAGACCCACCTTGAGCCTGCATCCGGGTCCGGACCAGCGCCAGCGGGTAACTGGCCAGTTGACCACAGGTGCTGGACGTGGTCCCACAGGCCAGCAGGACAAAGACTCCCGGGTCGGCGCTTTCCGTGGCGAACCGCTGCAGCCAGTAGTTCTTCAGAGTCTGAAGGTAGAGTGGGACAGAAACCGGATCAGAACACGTACAGACAGGTGTCCTCCTCGAGCTGAGTCCGCTCACCTCGTACACAGCCAGGTCGATGCCGGCGTACGGGATGATGCCCAACATGTTGGGAACGTAACCTTTGTAGAATGTGGCCACGCCCTCCTTCTGGAAGATGTGTTTGGCACAATCCACGATACCGGAGTACTGACCGGTTCTCCTCAGGGCCAACCGGGTCTTCAGAACCTGACAGGGCAAGATCAGCCAGACTGAGTTCAAAGTTACAGAGCCCTTCCACCTGCAGATTCTGGTTGCGTTAAAAGTGATGTTATCAGTGTTTGGACTCTGCTGCTATTGGACCAGAACTTTCACAGAACTCAACATCTGAATCAAATCTGGAAATTTTTGCCTTTTGAGCTGCTGAAGCTTCTACAGACATAAACATCCTCCTCAACGTTTGACCTCTGACCCCCCCACCCCAGCTCCCAGTCTCACCTCCATGGGATAGATGCTGCTCTGAGCAATCGCTCCGGCCAAAGATCCCGACACAAACCTCTCCGTGATTCCCAGAGTCTCCTGGTCGCTTCCGATGAGCCGTTTAATCTGACAGATGGAAAACCAGACAATACCACCTTAAACCCAGAGCCACTTTAAACCCGGAGCCTCCTGGAGCCTCCTTAAACCTGGAGCCTCCTTAAGCCTAGCGCCTCCTTAAAACCAGAGCCACCGTAAACCCGGACCTGACCTGCTCGTATGCCATGAACTTGATGGCGGACTCCGGAGCGATTTTGATGACGTTGATCCCGTTTCCTCTCCAAAGCGACCTGACTCCGCCTTCTCGGATCATCTGGAGGAAGCCTCCAGTGATCCTCATGTTGTTGTTTTTAGAGGCGTGAACCTGAAAGAGGACAGATCCAGTCTGAGAAACTCTGCGCCCTAGTCCAGCTGCTCCAGGTGAATGGTGTGTGTGTGTGTGTGTGTGTGTGTGTGTGTGTGTGTGGGGTGTGTGTGCCTGCTCTGTCTTCTCAACCCCCAGTGAGTCGTAGCGGATGGCTGCTCATACTGAGCCAGGATCCTCTGGAGGTTTCTTCCTGTTAAAAGGTAGTTTTCCTTCCCACTGTCGCTAAATGCTTGCTTAGTATGAGGATTGTATCAACACACAGTCAGTGTCTTGATGCAATCTGCTGGGTTCCTTATATAGGAAACTTTTTACTGATTGGCTTAATGAACTGAACTGTATTGGAATGTTTACTTTGTGAAGAGCCTTGAGACGACTCTTGTCGTGATTTGGAGCTATATAAATAAACTGAATTGAATTGATGTGTTCTACCTGCATCAGAACTTTGAGCCTGTCCAGCGGCGCCGTGCAGGTCCGAGACGCGGCGCCAGCTCCTCCTCCGGCCACTAGGTGTCGCCACCACATGCCTGATTTTCGCTCCTCCGCAGTGAACTCATCCGGTACGATCAAACTCTCGCCGACATCCAAGATCTGAGGAGGAGGCAGCTGTTTATGTGTGTGTGTGTCTCTGTGGGTGTGTGTTTATGTGTACTACATTCTGGGGGCAATGTTTCAGGCTTAACCTACATTGTGGGGACATCTGGCAGGTCCCCACAGTTGTAGTTACGGTTAAGGTTAGAAATTGACCAGTATCGGTTATGGTTAGGGTATAGGTGTGTGTGTGTTTATATATGTGCGTGTGTGTACCGTGGAGTGCTTCCAGTACAGGATAATTTCAGGAATGTTTCCTGCTGGATGCAGCAGGTGATAATCCCTCCACTCATCCCAGTCGATGCTCATGGTTCCGTTTTTATCCATGCTGCAGAAATGGAAACAGGAAGTGGGTTCAGGAGCACTGACACCCCAGCTGCTCGCATGCATGAGTGATCTGGATCAGGACTTCCTCCTGAAGAACGCTAAGCTGCAACTCAAACAGCTAACATCCAGGAACCCGCTGGTTCTGCCAGAATATTCAAATAAGCAAATGAAAGCCTTTCAGCTCCAAACAGAACCAGACCCAGACAGGAAGCAGGAGAAAGAGCTGTGCAGGCAGATTGCAGAAGATGCTACTTACTACAGAACCGGGGTCCAGATGTGACCCATCCTTATTCTGGGATGGGTCAGCGGGTGTGGGGTGTGGGGGTGAAGGAGACAGACAATAGTCACGGGTCAGAACATGAAACAGGAAGTACACACAGTCAGATGGGTAGAGGTCCATCATGGATTCTGGTTCTGAGGGCTGGTACCAGCTCTGATACTGATTTATTTGAGGTCTGAGTAACTCTCTGATCCGAAGTTAGCTTACACTAGTGCTAGCAACGATGCGTTCACAGACCTGGTAAAAAACGAAGTTCAAATGAAAATAAATACAATAGAGCTGGGCGATAAATCGAAAATTTATTGTTATCGAAATTTCTGACTCTAACGGACATCATGTTTCCCATGTCAATAAATTTAGTAATAAAAAAATGAAAAGATGTGTGTAGGTTGGCGAAGTTTGTGTCCCGTTAAGAAGCTGCACCACCTCCAGTCACATGACAACGTGACTCAACATAATACCAGTGACAGCCCCATCTAGTGGACAACTTTTGTTTTTGCTCATACATGTAGTTATCGTCCACTTATCCAGGTGAACTCCTCAATATACCGTGATTCTTTTAGGCCATAGCGCCCAGCCCCTGTAACAGAACGACGTGATTGGGTCCAAAACACGAGCCGTCCACACATGAACGTCAGAAAAGATCTCAGCCAATCAAATGCCACTGAGTAAACAGAGTCTGCCAGAACATTATGACCATTATTACCAGGCACCTAAAATAAACTGGTAGTTAGGATCTGGTTAATTCTAACCCCATCGATTCAGTCTGGGATGATCTGGTGATGAGCATCATCTGCCTCACGAATTCAGGCTCTGACTTGAGATAGATAAAAAAGGTTGAGAAGCTTGAGAAACTGAACATTATTCATTAAGTTAATCATCTTAGATTTTTCAGAAGTGTTGGTCGGAGCGTTGTATCGGAGCGTTGTGTCGGAGCGTTTAGTCGGAGGGTTGTATCGGAGCGTTTAGTCGGAGGGTTGTATCGGAGCGTTGTGTCACAGCGTTTAGTCGGAGGGTTGTGTCACAGCGTTTAGTCGGAGCGTTGTGTCACAGCGTTTAGTCGGAGGGTTGTATCGGAGCGTTTAGTCGGAGGGTTGTATCGGAGCGTTGTGTCGCAGCGTTTGGTCGGAGGGTTGTATCGGAGCGTTGTGTCGCAGCGTTTGGTCGGAGGGTTGTATCGGAGCGTTGTGTCGCAGCGTTTGGTCGGAGGGTTGTATCGGAGCGTTTAGTCGGAGGGTTGTATCGGAGCGTTGTGTCACAGCGTTTGGTCGGAGGGTTGTATCGGAGCGTTTGGTCGGAGGGTTGTATCGGAGCATTGTGTCGCAGCGTTTGGTCGGAGCGTTGTATCAGAGCGTTGTGTCACAGCATTTGGTCGGAGGGTGGTATCGGAGCATTTGGTCGGAGGGTTGTATCTGAGCGTTTGGTCGGAGCGTTGTGTCACAGCGTTTGGTCGGAGCGTTGTATTGGAGCGTTTGGTCGGAGCATTGTGTCACAGCGTTTGGTCGGAGCGTTGTATTGGAGCGTTTGGTCGGAGCATTGTGTCACAGCGTTTGGTCGGAGCGTTGTATCGGAGCGTTGTGTCACAGCGTTTGGTCGGAGCGTTGTGTCACAGCGTTGTATCGGAGCGTTGTATCGGAGCGTTGTGTCACAGCGTTTGGTCTGAGCTGGTAGTTAGGATCTGGTTAATTCTAACCCCATCGATTCAGTCTGGGATGATCTGGTGATGAGCATCATCTGCCTCACGAATTCAGGCTCTGACTTGAGATAGATAAAAAAGGTTGAGAAGCTTGAGAAACTGAACATTATTCATTAAGTTAATCATCTTAGATTTTTCAGAAGTGTTGGTCGGAGCGTTGTATCGGAGCGTTGTGTCGGAGCGTTTAGTCGGAGGGTTGTATCGGAGCGTTGTGTCACAGCGTTTAGTCGGAGCGTTGTATCGGAGAGTTGTGTCACAGCGTTTAGTCGGAGCGTTGTATCGGAGCGTTGTGTCACAGCGTTTAGTCGGAGCGTTGTGTCACAGCGTTTGGTCGGAGCGTTGTGTCACAGCGTTTGGTCGGAGGGTTGTATCGGAGCGTTTAGTCGGAGGGTTGTATCGGAGCGTTGTGTCGCAGCGTTTGGTCGGAGCTGGTATTCTAACCCCCATCGATTCAGTCTGGGATGATCTGGTGATGAGCATCATCTGCCTCACGTATTCAGGCTCTGACTTGAGATAGATAAAAAAGGTTGAGAAGCTTGCGAAACTGAACATTATTCATTAAGTTAATCATCTTAGATTTTTCAGAAGTGTTGGTCGGAGCGTTGTATCGGAGCGTTGTGTCGGAGCGTTTAGTCGGAGGGTTGTATCGGAGCGTTGTGTCGGAGCGTTTAGTCGGAGGGTTGTATCGGAGCGTTTCGTTGGAGGGCTGTATCGGAGCGTTGTGTCGCAGCGTTTGGTCGGAGCGTTGTGTCACAGCGTTTGGTCGGAGGGTTGTATCGGAGCGTTTGGTCGGAGCATTGTGTCACAGCGTTTGGTCGGAGCGTTGTGTCACAGCGTTTGGTCGGAGCGTTGTGTCACAGCGTTTGGTCTGAGCGTTGTATCGGAGTGTTGTGTCACAGCGTTTGGTCGGAGCGTTTGGTCGGAGCGTTGTGTCACAGCGTTTGGTCGGAGCGTTGTATCGGAGCATTGTGTCACAGCGTTTGGTCGGAGCGTTGTGCCACAGCGTTTGGTCTGAGCGTTGTATCGGAGCGTTGTGTCACAGCGTTTGGTCGGAGGGTTGTATCGGAGCGTTTGGTCGGAGCGTTGTGTCACAGCGTTTGGTCGGAGGGTTGTATCGGAGCGTTGTGTCACAGCGTTTGGTCGGAGCGTTGTGTCACAGCGTTTGGTCGGAGGGTTGTGTCACAGCGTTTGGTCAGAGGGTTGTATCGGAGCGTTTGGTCGGAGGGCTGCATCGGAGCGTTTGGTCGGAGGGTTGTATCGGAGCGTTTGGTCAGAGGGTTGTATCGGAGCGTTTGGTCAGAGGGTTGTATCGGAGCGTTTGGTCGGAGGGTTGTATCGGAGCGTTTGGTCGGAGGGTTGTATCGGAGCGTTTGGTCGGAGGGCTGCATCGGAGCGTTTGGTCGGAGCGGGAGATTCTGATGCTCAGGAAGTAAAGGTTTTGTTAAATCTGATTAAATCATGTTTGAAGGTGACTGGTGATGCAGAAATCAGCTGTTACATCATATAAGCTGTTGGTGATGTCACGTGTGTAGCCCCACCCCCAGTTGACCCAGGTGTTTAATATATGAATTTTGGGAGACACCCACCTCTTGAGAATCTCCTCAGCCTGCTCTTCTGAGATGTTTATTCCTAAATCCCGAAGAGACTGCATGATCTCCTGGGAGTCAATCCGACCTAAAACACATCAAGGGGTCAAAGGTCAGACACTGTTTTAGGATTCCAGCCTGCAGCAGGATCAGGACTCCTCACCGTCGTTCTTCTTGTCCAGACTCTTGAAGACCAGCCGCAGCTTCTTTTCGTGGTCTCGGAGGTAATGAACGAACTCCTCAAAGTCCAGCTGTCCGTCCAGGTCTTTGTCTCCAGCTTTGACTATTTTCTGGAACAAGACAGAAGCTGGCTGAGGAACACCTAGTCAACATGAAGGACAGACACCAACCTGTTTGTGTGACCCAGCTGTTCTGATCGGTTCTGCTGACGATGAGAGGATGGACCACCTCAGACCTCTGTTAGAGTTACGGTTGTTAACTAATCCTCTGGACCGGGTTCTGTTTGGGATCAGCAACTACCTACAGGTGGGATACCTACCTGTTGAAACTCTGCAGGTGCTGCCATCATAATTAGTATCCTGGTCTTCTTGGGAACGACATCCTGCCTGATGATGTCTTTGCTACCAGCTGAGCAGGAAGTTGTTCCCTGGAGACAGACCTGCAGCGTTTTGCAGTTTCCAGTTTCCCCAGTCTGTTTGTCCTCTGGGAGCTGGTTTTCATCAGGCTTACTCTGAGCTCTGCCAAAGAGCGTCTGGCAGACAAGAATCAGGAAGTCCTGCAGCATCCTCACTCCAGCCTATCTACCGGAGAAGAGATGAAGACTCTGCTGAAGTTAACTTCAGAGCTCTAGAGTCGGTTTCTCTTACACTCGTCTTCCTGCTGCATCTCCTTCCCCTTACGCACAGACAGAATTCCAGTCTCGTGTCTATGGGAATCAGCAGGAAGAGACGAGATGTTCTGTCCCAGGGACAGGATTCATTACTTTGCAAGATTCAGCATCAGCAGCCGGTCAGACGCTGCACAGTCATCCTCCAGAAAGCTGCATCCTCACTGCAGCCCAGCCTGACCAATCAGCACCACCCACACTGACTGTGGAGGGCCCTCACCCAATAGCAGGCCAGATAGCGGCCGGAGCCAGAGTATGTGCGTCAGAGCAACAGGGAGGGGGCAGAATGCAGGGCCTCCTTCCGTACCCCCGGGGGAACAAATACCTGCCGAGTGATGCCTCAGGACCAATCAGACGGACCCTCGGTGGCTGACTCAGCTGTTCACTCCTCATCATACATCTGATGTTTTCATCCACATGGGATTCAAACCCACAACTTTAGAGACTGGTTCGACTCAAAGCATTAAGTCTTTCAGTCAGAAGAATGCGTTTGGGTCCAGACAGGATCATCTGTTCTTCTCCTGAGAGAACACTGCTCTACAGTATTGTCATTAATGGGAGAAAAACATGACCTTTGACCTCGCATGAGGACCTAGGCACAGATTGGTTCTCTATTTGCAGGTCGGAGAGCAGCCAGGTGCGTTTGTGTCACTGCTGCTGCAGAGGGAGGAGGGCAGGTCTGCTGAGGTGAAACAGCATCTAACCAGCTCGCAAAAAACACAACAAACTAAATCCCCATAAGAGATAGACACTCATAATTAGCACCGATGCACTCTCTAAACTCTAAAATCTATTTATAACAGCTGTTTGTGCCTGTATTACAGATATCTACCACTTAGACAAGAAATAGTAGTTGTAGTAGACCTCACTCATGTACTCTTTTGCTATCTGTCCTGAGCTGTGGTAACGCACAACTTTCCCCGCTGTGGGGTCAATAAGTCTTATCTTATCTTACTTGAGCACATTTTTGGCTACTCTACCCACCTCTGGTAGTTACAGAGTAATGCATTACCTCCAAACACTGATTTTAATTCTGAATATTGGATAAATTGGACAAAATGATGTTTGCTTTACTTTGTTTTGTGAATGAAGTCGCTTCTAGCACCCTCTGCTGTCTGTATGGAGAACAGCACACTTACAAATGACATCTCCAAGCTCACCCCCCAATCTTGCAGTTGTGGTGAGGTCATAGACAGTAGATACTGGACACAGCCCGCCCATTTATCTCAATTTATGAAGTTCTACAAAATGGGAGGTTCCCACCACCGCCATCTTGGCCGTGTCACACGTCTCGTCATGCCCAGACAATCCAGAAATGGGAAAAGAGGTGGAACTGGGACGGTGGGTGCTAACGAACCACTGTAGCTAGCTAAACTGAGCTAACCCCCAAAGCTAAGACGGAGTTAGGCCGCCTGGCTACCGTGCGAGGCTGTGGAGCTCTAATATAAAACAAGCAGAGCCTCAGACCGCTGCTATCAGAGCCAGGCGCCCTGGCTGCTTACATGAGCTAATGCTCAGCTCCTCCGCCACCATCAAAGATCAGTGGGACATTAGCTACATGTGAACCCGAAGCTAAGCGAGGTTTTCAAGCACTTTTAGCGAGAAAAACGCAGTTCAGTGACTCCAAAGTTAAGCAGAACCAACTCAAAGAGTTGCAGTGTTTCTGTAGTCTCCCTCAGAGAGCGCCACAGGCGACAAGCAGAGCCTCAAACCACAGCAATCAATGCTCTGCTCCTCCACAGCGGTCCGAGATCAGATGGGCTAGCAGTGCCGCGGGGCTCTAGCTGCGGCGAGGTGGCAGAGCCGGGCGGCGGGCAGCGGGGCCGCTCTCCTCCCCAGCGATCAGAGATCAGACAGGTTGATGCCACTGCAGCTGTGGCCTCGAGTCTCCCTGCCCTCCTAACACGTTATATTTCACCTCATTTTGACCAAGCAGTGTTATGTTAAACACAGCATTTCCCCCATTCAATCAGCGAAATAAAGTACAGAATGATGATCTCTTAGTGCATCAATACCACAGCTAGCCCTCTTTGTCCAATAAACTAATGATTAACATCCAAACACGAACACACAGAGGACACAACTAAAGTTCAGAGTCAAAATGGCCGAATATCTATTAACGTGTGACTGAGGCCTTCCCCCGGTGCTAGCCGCTTACGCTAGCTCTGACGCTCATGCTAGCTGTCAATCAAATCTAATTATTCATAATTTCAAGCATTTAATTAGCCTTTCGCCGAGCCCCGCCCCCCTTAGTTACTGTTACCAACTCTGACAATAAGTGGATCAAATACTGCAGCTCCGCAGATTTCCGCGATGGAAAGAAGTAGACAGATGCGTGTCAGCGACATTTTTTGGAGCAATTTCTCCTCAATATCATCCAGATCGAGGCAAAAGGGTTACAGTATGCAGTGGAGGGATATATTAGTGTCGGCTCCACTGAGCGAAGCGTAGCAGGGAACAAGGAGTTTGGAATTTGGGAGAAGGTCCGGCGTCCGGGGACGCGTGGATCCGAGGAGCGGTGGCGGCGATGCGGAGAAAAGCTCCCGGCGCTCTGCATCGCTATCATCTCAGCTGAGTCTGTTTATAAAATGTAACTTTTTATGCCCGTGTTTACTTTCATTTTTAGTTCCCGGCCGGAGCTCGGCATTAATTCATCACGTGATCATGACACCACCCGCTGTTGCGCCAAGGCTTAATGTGCGTTTATATAAGACACACGGTTGAGGTAATATTACGCTGATTTGCCGGCACGGTGTGTCTTATCTAAAAGGGTCTTGGATAGTCTGGGAGGCGGAGCTCCGCCCAGCCGCAGGTGGGGGGAGCACTCATGCTGTTGCTGGTTGAGCTCGATGAGGAGGTTCTGAAGGGAAACGAAGGAGACACGACTACTGTCGAGGCTAATGCTTAGTAGCAAATTAGGCTTAGCTTCATCATTTTGTTTGGAGCTGTCGGATAGTAACGGTTGCTATGATGTGTGATTGGACAATAGCCGTTCTGGGGGCGGGGCCGGCGAAAGGCTAATTACACCTAAACAGAAGAGTTACAAAAAACTCACCCCCCTCAGAGGTGTCATGACCAGTGTTGGGCAAGTTACTTCAAACTGTAATGCATTATTTATTACTAGTTACTCACATTTTAAAGTAATTCGTTACATTACAATATTACTGATTTTAAAATGTAAGGCATTACATTACTTTTGCATTACTTTAAGTTACTCTCACCAAAATAATATGGATTTGGGAATCTAAATGTAGCTCATGACGCTCAAGTAGCTCATCACACATCCAGTGGAAGGTGATGTGGTATCAAACTGGGCTAGGGGTTGTGGTGAAAACAGTCAGATATAACAACAGTTCTTTAGGTGTAAAGAACATTTGACTACAATGTTCTTCATATCCTTATTCGTCACAAACTTAAAGTAACGGGCGTATGCCCATCTGGAGAATGTTCTATCTAACGTTAGATCAGCTGCAGGTTCACTCATCTCTGCTCTGTCTGACTACAGGAAGTGAAACATTTTGCGTGGACGTTTCTCTTCTGCTGATATTGTGTAGCTTAGAAATCCAGACACACCGAAGCATAAGCAGAAAGATTTTGCTCTGCAGGTCCTTCTGATCACCTCCATCAGGGCTGGAGGATGATTGCCCCTGGGCATGAAAGTGTCCAAAGCTGGCCAGGACCCCAAGAAAATGAATTTGTATGAAAGAAATGCAACAGAAAGTTGTACGCTTAACATGCTATTAACTGAGCGTGTAAACGGTGTGTGGGGGGAAGGGGGTGGCTCCACCACCCTGTATTTTGCCTTGGTCCCCAAATGCCTGGATACGACCCTGGGTGTGGACCCGAGTTTTGAAAGTGATCTGAATTTTATGAAATAAATAAATATTACATGCTTATAAATTATTGCTTTATATTGTTAAACATTTGTAGTGGATGAAAATCTACCTACTTTTTCCTTTTCAAGAACTTTATTTAGTTTTCTTGTTTTTTCTTTGACTATTTTCCTGTCCTCTCTCTTATCTTGCATCTCCTCTCAATTCTCCAGAAAAACTGCTTCCTGGATTTCCTACTTTTTCACATAATGAGCTAGCCTACTCTGGGATCTGCACCGCAAAGATATAGAAATGTGCGCTGCACGCCACAGGTGTGGTGATGTCACCTGGGCACAGATGAGCTCCGCTGAGGCAGAGCGCGCACCAGGCATGAGTAAAAGAGAAAGTGCCAGAAAGCGGACATGAACGATCGCGTGTTAAATGTTTTTTTTTTTGGTGGCGTGACTTTGAGAATGTTACTGTGGTCGCGGTGCGCGCAGCTGGAGTGCATCCGATCAGCGTCTCTGTCCTCTCTGGTCTAAAGACGCCCTGGTGCGCTGGAGTTCATATAAATAAAGTCATATCAAAACTGGACCTTTATTCAGGCTCCCCATAATTAGAACCCTGAAGAAAACCCACTAATTGATTCCTGGTTGAAAATGCGTTGTAATGCACGTTACTGACATTGTACTGAGTAAAATATTACTGATTTTTTTTTCTGTAATGCCTTACATTACCGCGTTACAGACAACAGCAATGCATTACAGTAATTAATTACTTTTGTAACTCGTTACTCCCAACACTGGTCATGACTGTAAACTAGACCTATTAAACCTAGAATGTTTTTTGAACCAGGCTGGCTAAACATGTTTATCTGCTGTGAAGTTGGCATTTTTAACATGGGATTTGCTCACATCTGGTGCCAGCCCCTAGTGGATATATTTGGCACTTCCATGTTGGGAGCATTTTTTGATTAGTGGGATGCTCCTTTTGGTGAGGTAGGGTTGACTGGGGTGGTGGTGGTGGGGCGTAAAATAGGGTGTTTGCCCAGGGCACCAAACGGGCTAGGACCGCCCCTGGCTATGATGTAGCTCATCACCACCAGCCTATGAACGGATGAATGACTCACTAAAGAGTCCTCTGACTAGAGCACCGCTCATTTATTACCCATAATGCAGCTGATCCCAGGTCTGATGGTTTGGGCTGGTTCTGATCCAACAGGAGCTCCTCTGGATACTAAAATGTTCTGTGGTCTGATGTGACATCATCTGTTTTAAAGTTGGATCAAACCGGGTCATGAAACAGAACCATGATCCAGAAGCAGCAGGTCCACAACAGAACCCAGGTGTTGCAGAGGTCCAGACCAGAACCTGAATGGTTTGGTCCAAATCCAGTTCGGAACAGGACACGGTTTGGTTCTGGTCCAATGGAAACAGGAGTTCCCACTCGGTAAAACAACTGAGCGGTTCTGGTTCTACTCACCCTGAGTTCGTGTTCGGTTCGGTGGACTCCCAGCTTCTTCAGGCCGATGCTCAGGTCGTTCACGCAGATGCCCCCGTCTCCGTTCACGTCCAGGATCTGGAACAGAACCTTCAGCCGGTGCTCCTGCTCCGGACCTCCGCACAGCTCAGGGTCCGGGGGACAGTCGTGCTGGTCGTCCGAGGGGAGGTCCGGAGGTCCCGGACCCCCTCCCGGGTCCAACCCGGACCGACACTGGCAGTACACCCCACCGAGCAGCCGGGGCATTGCCGAGCCCTGTGGGTGGATCATGAGCCGGCAGAACCGAGCCGAGGGGGGTCGGTCTCTTCAGACCCCGAGCCGAGCCACCTCACCACGTCACATGTCCTCCATTAGCTCCGGGTCCGACCGAACAAAAACCGGCTCGCTTCCAGAAGGACGGACCCAAAGAGGTTCACCCGGCCCGGATAAAGTTCCGGTAGTAATGCAACCGAACCGGATCAACTCAGGTTCTTTGCAGCCTCACTTCGATGAAGCGACACCGGAGAAACGAGACGCAGCAACGGGCTCACGAACCGGGTCTGTGAGCGCCTCCACGGTCCGTTAGGACCCGTTCACAGAAACGAGCGGGTTCGGGAACCGGCCTTACGGACCGCCAACCGAAACGTAAATATTCTTCACCCGTTAGCCTTTCAATTCCCGGTACCGTTTTATCTTACACTAGCTACCGTTAACTCGCTGTCCGCCAACCGGCTTCTTCTGAAGTCTCGCTGTATACCGCGAGACTACGGCCAGCCAGCTTCGAGATTACAGGATCCAGTCAGAAACAACGGCTGTGTCCAAATCCAGGGGTTGCATGCTCATGAGTACCCGTCCTCATTGGTCTCAGGAGAACGTGTTCTTCCGTGACCACTTAGACCGGATGTTAACAGCTGTGAATGTGGACGTTCTAGCCTTAAATAAAGTCCCGTTATGGAGGTGAGGAGACCACGGAGACTACACCGCACCCGTTCTCAAAATCGGGGAAAAGAAGAACGCATTTCAAGACCGGGTGCGGTGTAGTCTCCGTGGTCTCCTCACCTCCATAATTCCCGTGATGCACTGCGGGATTGATTTCTGTGGAAACGGGACACACAGCAGTAGAGCAGCAGGACGACTAGTTTATTCAAATGTGACTGTAGAAAAAGTAAAAGCCTGAAGTGGTTGTGTTTTTAGGCCTTTCCCGTTCTCATTAGGCCTGTAATGTGTGTTTGTATTCTTGTTCGTCATTACAGTTCATAAAATTGGTAAATCATAAATCATAACATAAATTATACAATTAACCGTGAATAATCCAGCATCGTGGATCCATATTTTGTAATAGATTTTCTTTAAGCAGTTGCTAGGTGACAGGAGTAGGGGCGGGACTTTTATTTAAGGCTAGAACGTCCACATTCACAGCTGTTAACATCTGGTCTAGGCGGTCACAGAAGAACACGTTCTCCTGAGACCAATGAGGACGGGTACTCAGAAGCATGCAACCCCTGGATTTGGACACAGCCAACGTTGATCTGATGGAAACAAGCGCGTTTGTTTAGGAAGTCTGGAAACGAGACGAAAACGTTTATTTAAACAGATTCTCGTTTGTCTGGTGACCTCTGGTGACCCCTGGTAAACAGCTAGAGCCCCGGAGACAAGACAATCCTCTGGTAACAGAGTAAAAGATGTTTTTAACCCGTTCAGGTCACTAAACACATGAAAACATGTAACTGTGATAACGGCTGAGTGGCAGCCAGGAGGTTGCAGGTTCAAATCCCAGCTCTGGTTTCATTCCAAACCATAAACACATTCATCATGTTTTAATCTGTATTTTCTAAGTAAGCACATCAAACGTTTCTTTTCATCTTTCCAACATGTTTATTTCATATAAAAACAAGTCGATATAAAACAATGTACAAAAGAAAGATCTGACATGATTGACTCGGTTCTGAACAGCTGGTTCTGCTGGACCAGTGAGCTGCTGCGGCGCTGAACCCCAGTGAGAAGAGTCAGAGTACAGGATTCAGCATGCACATCTACACCAACACACGGAACGGATCAGAACCAGAAACTCAGGTCAGAACAGTGCTACACATAAAACCTGCCCTCATGGGTCAGAACCTGATCAGATCTGGGGCATCCTAAAGGTCACCTGGAGAACCTTTAGCCTGCATGAGGTCAGGTAAGGCCAGGTGAGCTCATGCTCAGGTAGTCGATGCTACTTCATCACATGATCTAAAATCACTTCACTGAAGTATCAAGCATTCCTGTTGGAATCCCACAGAATCGTTCTGGTTCTGATCGGGTCACCCGGAGCAGCTTCCGTTTAGACTCCACCTCCTCCCAAAGCTGTCTCCCAGCTCTCCTGTCTGTCTGACGGGTTCCACATGCCAAAATCACTCTGGTCTGTTAGCGAGGAAACTTAAGGTCCTTTTTGGCGTTTCGGAAATGTTCTCAGGATTTTTGTTTGTAATGTATCCCCAGCTGTTGCAGGCAGGACCCAGGTGCTACAGAACCTGCTCTGTTACCATGGAGACAGACGGGAGGGTTTAGAGCATCTGTTACCATGGTGACAGAAACAAAAGTGATACAATACGGAGTTTCACAAACTCAAGAGAACATCTGTGTGTGTGTGTGTGTGTGTAACAGACAGTTAAAGGCTGGTCAGAGCTCCGCCAGCTGCTACATGTATGAAGAGGCAGGACCATGATGAAACTGATCAGAAGAACATCTGGAGGTGTTGGTGGACTTCAGTTCATGAGTCCAAGTTCTGGTTCTGGTTCTGTTGGGGCTTTATGGACGTCCTGCTGTGTCTCTACCAGGAGGGGGCAGTGTTGGCCAGCCGTCTCATTCGCCTGTAAAAGTGAACTGTTAATTAACACGATGCATTTTTCAGGACTCCAAAGTGCTTTACAGTAATTCAGCTCTCACCCGAGTCACCTCAGGCTTTCCACAGTCTCAAGTCTAGTTTACACGTCTCCATCAGCAGGTCTGCACTCACACACGTACTGATGGAGACGTTTTCATTTGAAACTTCTTCGTGTCCGTGTTTTCTCCACCAGGACAGCAGAGGGCGTAGCGCTTTACTGGCCCATCCTGCCATCATTGCAGCAAAGACTGTATATAAAAGATTCATGCGGTCGCCACCTCTAAACCCACGTTTCCAGTCATAAACCCTGTTAGACTCTTGTGGTTTTATAAAGAACCAGGACCAGTGTCAAGGAGAGGCTGTTGGGACCAATATAAACCAGTTCTGGTGGGTGTTGACATGACTTTAGAGTCCTGTGATGAATGTGCAAATACATGGTAAATGGCCTGTATTTGTATAGCACCTTGTTAGGGTTCTACAGCCCCCCAAGGCGCTTTACAACACAATCAGACATTCACCCATTCACACGCTGGTGGGGATGAGCTACATCGTAGCTACAGCTGCCCTGGGGCGCACTGACAGAGGCGAGGCTGCCGTACACTGGCGCCACCAGTCCCTCTGACCACCACCAGCAGGCAAGGCGGGTTAAGTGTCTTGCCCAAGGACACAACGACAGCGACAGACTGAGCAGGTCGCGAACCTGGGACCTTCTGATGGTGGGGCGGGCACTTAACTCCTCTGCCACCATCGCCCAATACAATACAAATACAGATAGTATTGTTGTTATAATAATAATAATAATAATAATGATGATTCTTTATTTCTCCGTCTACAGCAGGGTTTCTCAACCCTGGTCCTCAGCGCCCCCCTGCCCTGCATTTTTTCCATGTTGCCCTTTCAAACACCAGTGTTTCCCTGCTGCCACACACCTGACACAAATGAGATTAACAGGCTTCTGCAGCCATGTGCTGAAGCAGAGACATGGAAAACATGCAGGGCAGGGGGGCGCTGAGGACCAGGGTTGAGAAACCCTGGTCTAGAGGGAGAACTTTATTCCAGCTGATGTTCTGATCCTGGATCTGTAAAATCACCTGGTTCTGAATGTAAAGGTCTCACCTGGTGTTCCTGTCCTGGTCTCGAATCTTCTTCTCCATCTCAGCATCTGTGAGGGTCTCCAGCAGGGGGCACCACTGGTCTGCATCGCCGGTGTTTCTGATGGCGATCTCTACGGTGGGGAGGGGGTTCTCACTGGAAGGATGAGAGAAACAGCTGAGTCGTCATAACCATAAAGGAGCCTCAATGGGGCCAAGGATATCCTTTTGGGTCGTGGTTCTGTCGGAACGGGCTCGGTACCTGAAGGCGTAGGTCCTCTGGTGCCAGCTCAGCTGACCACGGATGCTGTAAGCGATGGTGGTGACGAACTCTCCTCCCAGACCGAGCTCCGAGCACAGCTTCAGAGCAAACGACTCTGGGGAGTTTTCCTTCTCAGACATGTCCCACTCAAACTGGTCCACCAGTGAGATGTTCCCCACATGGATGTTCAGCTGAAGATCAGAACCAGTTCAGATGTTAACATGTAACCCAGGAAACCAGCTGGATCCACACCCATGTAGGCAGGGTCCGAAACTAAATTTTTGACTCACCGGCCAACTTGGCCGGTGGATGCTAAAATCTACCGGCCAAGCATATTTTTTACCGGCCAAAATTTTAAATGATTTATATCTACCCAAAGCACGTTATTCTATAATATGGTATTATTTTTGATTAAAACAGAGGAGTGACAACATAATTAAAACATCATTAATAAGAAAAACAACTTTTTAGTAATTTGATTTTTTTTTTTTTTTACTTTTTAAAAATGATTTTAATGAACTTTTATTGAAATCTAGTAAGACTCCTTGTTTTCTCTGTCCATGAAATCTGGCCTCCATAAACATGAGTAGGTAGACACTGGAGAGCGTAACAGCGTCACCGCCATATTGGATGGGTCCCTCACGCTCTGAACCCAACTGGAGTTGCAGGGTGCACTACTAAGCCTGTTTTTTCTACAGCCTACAGTTGCAACAACCTAGCCTAGTGAACTAGACCAATTCTTGCTTTGCAGAGTTTGGTCTAGGCACGCTTCATTGGAACCCTCGCAGCCCAAACCACTGCTGTGTCTATCCAATCACAACTCGCTATAGTTTTGGTTGGGCCAATCACAGCGCTCTATATCATGGGCCAATCACAGAGCGGGAGTAGCCGATGACGTCAGCGCTGCGGCCGCGAACCCAAGCAACATGGCGGCAACTCGGAAAACACGTTGGTTTGAAACGGCTTTGTCATCAACATTGGATTATTTAGACTCCAACGTGCGTAAGTCTGTCAGCTATACTTAGCGGCTTCTTATTTTTATCAAACAAAGTAGTGCAATGTCCCAGTACACCTGATATTCGCGTGTTTTTCATACAAAAACGACAGAAATCATTGAAGCTAGACGCTATTAAAGCCTCCCGCTTTTCCGTCGCTGTGATTACGTCAAATTGCGTGCTGACATTTTGAAAGACAACCGTAGATCCCGCCTCACGACTGAGAGCCGTCAGTGGTTCGTGGCCAGACTATATATACACATATATAGGATGGCTTGCCAGGCTAGCAACAACCGGCTCACTATTGAAAACAGGTCACGTGGGACTTTTCTGAGACTTTTCTAGCCTATCCGATGGGATTTTATATTTTTATTTATTTTGTTTAATTGTGTTTTAATTATCATGCCATACCATGTGTCTGATTTTGTGAAAAGGTTTGATAAAATGTGTTTTTTAGTTGGGTAAGCACCTTCCTCAGTAGAAATAAATGCACTGGGGGCGAATGGAGACCCATCTAAGATGGCGGCCGGCCACTACGGCAGCACCCGTCCACGGAGCGTCTACGTCTATGTCTGTGGTCCCTGATCTCTGGAGAACACAGCTACACCATGAGAATATCTTGTAATGATAAGAACAAATAGAAGTTGTCTTATTTGTCTGTTCGGTTAAGTGAGGTGAGTTATGAGTGACCTGGAAGTGTTTGTGGGCACACGGAAACGAGAGTTCCGGGGGCAACCGGCGTGCATGTATCTGTTTAAGCTAACAGATTAAAAGAGCGCCGTCTCCTCAAGATATAAAGAGTGTCGTTATTGAAGAACTCACACACACAACGCAACATATCTGAAAGTATGTCAGGGCTTATATTGGACCTCCAGTCAGTCCTATGACAAATGAATTGTTACGGTTCTTCTCCCTAGCGTGCTGGCGGCAAACGGTGCAGCTCATTTGCGCATATTCTGGTTCATAATGTAGCCACAGTTCGCCACATTTCATTAAATCTTCTGGTTGCCACTGGTCCTGGTGGTTTTATTTCCAGTTCGACGTGTTTTCGTTTTGAAGGCTGGCTGACTCTAGTAAAAACCTCCACATTTCGCCGCTAGTTTTAACACGAAGCTAACCGGCGCTCACGTTTCGCGTTCGCCTGTGTACGTCGCATGCAGACGGGAGAGCAGCGTCACAGAAATCCATCGAAGAGGACTGATAAACGTAACTAATTTGGTGTAAACATTTACTCGCATTTGGCGAGTGGCGACCGTTAATTTCGGACCCTGCATGTAGGGTTACGACAGGGGCGTTGCAAGCTTCTCAAAAGTGTGGGGGATGTTGAGATTTTCACTCACACACACACACACGCACACACACACATCTGTATTTACACACCCTGTCCTATTTTACCAGTATGCATTATCCTGAAATTGGTAACCTGAACTTATTTGGAATGCAATGCAAATTTTAAATTAGATTATTTTTCTCATTCATTTGGCTGTTTTGTTATTTATGTTGTTGCTCTTTATTTTATATGAAGCTGAAGTTGGTTCCCTTTTTAAGTTTTTAATTCAGAAAGTTTAATTCCCACTAATGTTTCCACCCCCAGTATCTTTAAGATGCTGTAATTATAAAATGTAAAATGTTTTATTTCATGGGTGACCAATCAGAACTCTTGAAATTTCAACATCAACCCATTAAATTGAAAAATATGTTACTAATATGATAATCCAAACTCATAATAAAAAAGAAAAAAGTGCCCTTGTTTGAACTAAAGTTTTCACAAATTACCACCTGGAATTGATGGATTCTGCTGTTAATGTAGAATAATCTAATCCAGGTCTGAAGAGTCTGGTGTTGTAGTTTTTACACTAGACCAGACCTAAGGTGGGTCAGATGCAATAAAGTTCTGAAATCTGCATTTTTTGAACTGTCACAGATCAAATAAATGTTTAACCAATCACAAACTGTTCTTTAAGGACTCTGCTATCAGTCTAATATAATCTAGTTAAACTCTGAATAATCTAAGTATTGTAGTTTTTAGCAGAGCCTGTTCTAATGTGGTCTACAGGTGAAACTCAAAAATGAGAATCTGGTGTAAAAGTCCACTTATGTCAGTAATCCAGCTCAGACTGAGAGACCATCTAAAGGCTCAGGAACCCTCTGCAGGTGTTCTGGACTCATCAGCTGATTAGAGTCTAGAATATTGAACCTTTTCACTATATTTTAATTGAGATTCTGAATGTGGGGTTTTCATCAGTTGTAGCCAGAATCATCACAATTATAACAAATAAAGGCTGAAACATCTGGAATGAGTCTGTCTCATAGGTTAGTTTCACCTTTTAGGTTCAATTACTGCCACTCAGGTGTTCTTGTGCCTTTGATGAGCCTCAAGCTTCACTCAGCAGAAGCAGCTGGGTTAGGGTTAAGTTCAGACTTCAGCATCGGCCCTGTTATGACCAGAAATCTATCAGACAAGCAGATTAAGATTTGTTTTGCTCTCAGTGGGAAATTATCAAATGAAATTGATGTAAATATGACTACAACAACTAATTATAGGATACTACTGGACTGAAAGGCTGTGAACCAGAGACAACAGGACAGAAGTGAAGGTTTGTGCATTTAACAAAACATTTAATAAATAATCAGCTGCTGTAAAATATTCTCCAGTCCACATCCAGACAGAATCACCGTCTCTTCTGTCTCATGATCAGCAGCAGCTGGGATGTTTATGCTCACAAAGTTTTTCTTTTTTATCAACATTCCCACTTTCAAGTGCAGCTCACTCCTCCTCTTGTTCTGACTTTTTTTCATGTGCTTATTCTCATCCGTTTGGATGCATCTCCACCTCCATGTTTCCACCTGCCTGTCGGCGCATCTGACCACTGGTTGTTCAGATGCTGCTGCTGTCAATCACTGCGGGAGCGTGCACGGTGTCGGATACCTCGTCTCTTTGTTCTCTCCTCCTGCCTGGGCTAACGGTAGCTGACGGTGATGTGTGCGCGGCGCGCAGCAGCGATGCGCCTTTTGCGCGTTTGGAGAGAATGAGTACTCGTGCGCAAAACGAGGCCCCTCATGGAGCGCGTGTTCTGCGTATCGGGAGGGGCCCACTTAAAGCTCTGGATTTGCTCAAATAAGATGTTTGAGCTCAACGAGGTTGTAGTTTTGTTGTGGTGTGAGCAGAGCGCGCTGGGAGTGCAGCTTGTAATGAGCGCGCGCGATTTTTTCAGTTCGGAGGCGCGGAGCAGCTGGAGAAACACATCAATGATGGAACATACGAGAATCTTTGACGTAACACCGGTGCGCAGAGGTGCGGGTTTCAGTGATCAACAGGAAAGGGAGGGGGAGAGGGGGAAAGAGCGAAACACGGAGGGACCAGACTGTTAGTAAAGTTTTGAGCAAAACTGCTGGAAAAGTGTGGGTGTTCAACCTCCTCATTAGAAAAAGCGTGGGTGTTAAAACACCCACATCCCCCACGGGTGCGACGCCCATGGGTTACGATTACCGCGGGGTGAAACGTGGTGGTTAATCCACGATAAGGCTTCAACACCACCCAAAAAAATCCATTGGAACCAAAGATAACAGCTCGACTGGAGCAAACACGCCAGAACCAGAACCAGACAGGGACTGCTCTTATTCCACCGAGGAAGCTCCTGAAGTCTCCTGTGAGGGAATATTCTAGATTCCCAAAGCTGCTACAGGAGAAACTCAAGAAGATGGCTCGTCCATCTGCACGGCTCGCAGAAAAAAGTCGTGACCCCCCCCAACTTGTTTCATCATATATGACATCATATTCTGACATCATCATGGAGACAAATAAGCTCCAACTGAGTCAGATGACGTTAGTGACTGAAGTGATTTAACAGTTATGCTGCGTTCACACCGGGCGTCAAACAACGCATACTTCATGCCGTTTTTGACGCCTATATATTTTTGACGTTGAAGCAGCTTGCGTTGGCGCAGCTTGCTTTGACGGTTGCGTCAGCCCCACGGGGAGGGGAAGGGAGGACAGAGCGCGTGCGCGGCTCTCTGTTGCCGGATGTTTGTAACAATGGCGGATCGTTAACGTTGAAAAAACACTCACCCGACACGCCAAGTTCTCCAGCAACCTTCCTCCAAGCAAGGTCCTTTTTATTCCGATCTCGGTAGGCGTAGCAGGTCGGGTCATACAGTTCACGGTGGTTACAAACAGCTACGATCAGTTTGTCCTCCATTGCTGAATGAATTCGCCTTCTTCCCTCGCTCTGCTGTGGCGTATCAACTCGCGCTCTGATTGGTTGACGCTTGTAAAGCGACGCAGAAAGTTCAGCTAGCTGAACTTGCTTGACGTTTGCGTTGCAAGCGACGCAGGGACTTTGAAGCAGCTCTGACGCGCCTTACCATAGACTTAACATTGAAACTTAACGCTGGCGACGCAAACGTCAAGCCCGGTGTGAACGCAGCATTAGAACAGGTGTTCTACTGAGCTAAGCTGCTAAAGCAGCGTCACTTCCGCTTCCATTTATGTGCGGCCATAGACATTAATTAATAGACCCCCTATTGGCCGCTCGGGCGCAGGAAATGCGGCCGCCATCTTAGGTCGGTCGGGCTTCCGGCAGACACGAACCATAACAGCAGCAGTAAACATGATGCCTGAGCTCTGTGCGGTTTATTCTTGCTCTAATCGGCGGACTATTGAGACCATGGCTCGGGGGATAACTTTCACAAGTAAGTTCGAGCATTTTTGTTGTTTGTATTTTGTAAATATAACTTTGTTGTACCATATTTGTGTCCACCAGCAGCACCTCCTAGTTAGCTAACGTTAGCTACATGTTTACTGCTGGTGCTCCGCTGACAGTGAAGGCTAAATGAGACTATTAATCATTTATTCCAAAACACTGACTTAGGTTACAGCTGACACAAGAATGCTGCTGTAGAAATCAAACAAATCTTCCTGGTATCAGATAGCTCATGTCTCAGACCCTCCCCTCTGACTGGAGAATAGTTAGCTAACATGCTAAAGAGGATTATGTGCAGAACTTGTTTCTGGTTTTACCCTTTGAGGAGTTTTAGTTCATTATCAATAGAAATGCAGTTTTTAGGTTAAAGAAAGGTTCTAAGAAATCTTAAAGAAGAAGTAAACAGAATAGTAGTAATAACACAAGATGAATTAAGAAAATAGCATTGACCTCCTTTGTACAATATTGGTAGACACTAATCTGCAAATTGCATGTTTTTGTTTTCTAGGTTTTCCCACAAAAGATGTGAGGAAGAAGTGTGAGGCTTCCTGCAGCTGATTTATTATGATTAGAACTGGACTGTGTCAGATGGAGTTTGTTTCATCTTCAGCTTCCTGGTTCTCCTTCAAAGAGTAAGTGTATCATAAGGCCATCAGCATTCATAAATGTACATATCCTTTTATCAATCACAAGGCAGAGTGTAATACTTATCTCCCCTACATACCTTGTCTTGATAATATTTGTCAAAAATTAATTTATTTTAATAAACGTCCTAAGAATCATGTCTAGGTGCCCCAGAGTTTTCACAGCACCAGAGGCCCCCTGACGTAAACTGAGAACCACAGGTGTGTACTATAAACAGTATATTATTGTCAAACATTATGCTTGTTTGTTTTAACCAGAAAAGTGCAGAAATACATCCAGAAGAGCCAAAGAGAGCCTGTCTGTGACCTCCCAGAGACTAACCTCAGCCTGATGATGTGAGTATTAAAACATCATAACACTAACCCTAACTTAAACCAAAAGTGTATTCACACCATACCTCTAAAACCATGTTTTAGGGTATTTTGTCATTGTGATGCTCAGCCAAATGTCCCCACAATGTGGAAATGTCCACACGCTACACGCTTAAAATTTGTTCACTTCAGCATATAAAAACAAGTACCTCAGAGAGACTCTACTTTTGCCCCTCCCACTCCACACACAATACAAAGCAAATCTTAATGTTGTCCAATTTTTGAAAATTACTGATGCAAATATATTAAATATGTTTCTATTCCTTTACAGGAGGCTGTGATTGGTGGATGATGAGGCTGGGCTGGGCCAGAAAAACCAAACTAAACACAGATGTGTAGCTGTCATGCTGGATGCCACGGCTGTCAGACTTGATCTCATTGGTTAAGTCTGTGGTTCTGAAGAGAAGGCAGCACCACGTGGCCAAACTCACCTCTCTTGAACTGCAGAAGGGGAGCTCCAGATAAAAGTTCTACAAAGCAGTCCTCTTCCAGGGGTTTTAGCTCATGTAAAGCTTTCAGTTACTATTTTAAAATATTCTCAACACAAGTAACAGATAAATTAAGACAAAAAAAATAAAATTAACTCCATTAAGCAGTTAGTTATTTTTTCTCTCTCTTTCTCCCCGTGTGCTGTTTGGCTGTAAAGTAATCAGAATTATATTGTTTTGGCTAAAGCCTGTTTATGTTGCAGTTTGAGTTTATTTTTTGACAGGGAAGGCTACAGTTGTATGTCCAAGAGAGTGTCTCTAGAGACAATGTTGCAGTTGCACGTATGTCAGTGTTCTTATTCTCATGTATGACATTTATTTTTTTCACAAAAAAACTTGTAGCTAAACTCCAAATTGTGTCTCTAAGAAAGAGACTCTGGAGAGAGTTTAATGTTTATTATTGTGTACATTTTGTGTACATAATTATTTTTATTTTAAGATTTGATTCCTTTTTCCACAGGAAAACTAGGTTTAAGGTTTATAGTTTACTAATTGTATCAACTCTAAGAGAGTGAAATGTTTGTTGTTGCACTGCAGACGTGTTGTATAGTTATTGCCACAAGGTGTTAAATATTGCACATGGCCTCAGCCTGCAATAAAACAGTGGTCAATGATACTTTCTCATCTCCTACTTTTTATACTAATAATACAATGTCAATGTTGCGTACATGAGAACACAATATTGAAGAATTTATGGATTTGACGCTGTGATCGGTAATATCGGGATCAGCAGATATTGTTTTTGGTGATCGTGATCGGCCTTCAAAATCCTGATCGGTGCATCTCTAGTGACAAGTGAATTTCCCCACTGTGGGATCCATAAAGTCTATTCTATTCTAAATATGCGGTCAAGCCAGCAGACGCTGGAGCTCGGCCGGTCTCAGGAGGATAAACTGTCGGAATATGTGGATCATCTTTTAGATCCAACCTTTGAGCGTGTCGTGAATTCACAAAGGACTTCTTCTGTCCTTACCGGAGCTAACGTGGTTAGCCATGCTGCTCCAGCCACGCTCCCAGCTCACTACGATCCTCCTCACAAAGAGTTTCCATGACTTTAATGTTGCTACATTAGACAGAAACGCGTGTAGGACTCCGAAATATGGCTCAGACCTTTTGCTGCAGCTGTAAACACGATCATCCGTAACCACTGAGAGCACAAAGCTGAACAAAGCACAGCCAATCACGTAGCAGCAGCAGCTGCCCGGTGAGACGTCTGAGTGACGTATGCGCTACACAGTTCTTCACTGTTTGGAGAATTTAGCTTTTCTATAATGATTTATGACTAAACGAATAACTGAACCCAGTTTATTTCCATATAGATGGTAACGTGTAGTTACACTGAGTTTCTACTATTTTCACGGAGTCTGGCCAGTACCTTCAAAAAACCGGATTATTTCTGATACCGCCGGTTCTGACCCACCTTGATGATGACTCTCTGATCCGCCTGCTCCTCCAGGATGCTGTCGGTGGGATAGGACTCGATCTGCTGACGGATGGCCGAGGCCACGGCCGGGACGAACGCCAGAGGGTTCAGGTCCAGATCGTCACACAGGATCTCAGCGAACATCTCCGGAGTCATCAACTTCTCTGAGGACAGGAGTCGTGTCAGCAGCTGGGAACAGTCATTCGGGGCTAGGAAACAGCTGGTCAGCTCTTACCGTTCATGTTCCACGTGAAGGCGTCTCTCAGCTTCTGTCCATCGATCTCCATGTCCAGTCGGATGGGAACGAGGGTCTCCAGCTGCGCTGCGTTCTCGTGGATCACGGCCGGATCGTGGTCGTCGAAGCTGGACGAGACGAGAAACTCAGAGTTTTATTTTGTCAGAGACGTGATTCAGATGTTGGGTTTACCGTCTGTGATGATGCTTCTCCTAACAACACAGGCCTCAGTTTAGCTGGACAACCAGTTTATTCAGAACACCATCACTGAACCAGGTCAGTCCACCTTCTGCTGGACGCTCCAGTCCCATCCACAGAGGTTCTGACTGAACTTCCAGGATCTGCTGCTGACCGGTGAGTCTGAATAAAGCCTAACCCTATCTGGACCCGACCAGGACGGGTTCCTCAGAGAAGAAGCTGAAACATCAAAACAAGTCAAAGAACAGAAGAAGACGGCATTCCCACCACAGAGGGAATGTTCTCTTCTTGTCCCGTCCGATCCGGTTACGGTTGATGGTGGTTGAAGATGGAACAGCGTCTAAGTGATGGGAGCTGTTGGGTAATGTGGGAACCCACTGGCTGCTCCTCTTCGACTTCTGCTCCCTGAAAAATAAAGGGAAAATGATGAGAAAACATTCAGTTTCATAAACCTGAAAAGGATCTAGATGCTGATGAGGATCTAGATCAGGGGTTCCCAGATGTTTTTCTTTGAGGACCCCCTTGCCCGTGTCCAAGACAAGCCAGGACCCCCAACCCCGACTCCTACCCCCGTGCTACCTGATGGTTACCTGAGTTCCCCGTGCTACCTGATGGTTACCTGAGTTCCCCGTGCTACCTGATGGTTACCTGAGGTAGGCCGGCGGCTCCGTGCTGATGGACACTGCCTTGTATTTCTCATCGTTTCCTTCAAAGATCTCCTCACACTCTGAGGCCTTCAGCAGCGTCACGCTGGTGGCTGGTAGCAGAAATAGAAACCAGCACTTCTATGATTACTCTTCAGGTGATCTCAGGTAAACACCTGCTGCCTCAGCATGGTTGAGGATCAGATGATGTCTCCATGGCAACAGACTTAGAGCATATTAAAACAGAGCTCAGAATGAACTGATAACCAGTGCTCTTTACTTCCTAACCTGATTAGTTATTTGGTTTCAAACGGACAGCTGAGTAATCTCAGACTGAACCCTCTCACCGTGTGACGACGCCATAATTTTCTTCCTCTCCTCCACAGAAGCCAGCCTCCTCCATAATGATGGATATCTTTTATAAAGCGACCCTCTGAACATCCGCAGGTAGTTTCCCACCTGGACGAAAGACAAACATGGATGTGTAAAAATACCAAAGACGTGTGAGGACACCATAAGAACATAGGACGTTCATTTAAAAACCTAATATTCATATTGTGGCGGCCCTGCCCGCTGCTAGGCAGGGGTAGCGGCCGCAAGGCATTGTGGGGGTGAGTTCGGGATTATTTTATTCATGTTTCCTTGTGTTTTGGTTAGTTCTGTCGGGTTTAGTTTAGGTTGGTGTTATTTTACTTTTATTTAGCGTTCGTTTTGTGTTGTTTTTGTCCGGTGCCAGTCGGCACCATAAGTTATGTGTGTATGTCGGGGGGTAAAGAGGGGAGCCGTTCGACTAAAAGTGATGTTGACTTGCTGCTGGTGTGTCTCCTTGGCTACCGCTGCATCCACTCCCCGCTAGGCGGCGACAGAGACCGTCACAATATATAACGTAGTGCTACCTGCTGTCCACACCAACGTCTGCATGACGTCAGCCTGTGGCTGTGAAACAATAAAAACTCTAAACTCAAAATAACATGAAATAAAAACGTGTTTCTAAGTAAAACCGCCAGATGTGACGTAGATGTGTGAATGGTGCTTTCAGGGACCGACGAAAACAACAACCATGCTAAACTCCATTCATCACATGTACATCTTGGAGAAAACACCAAAATATCTCATGAGCAGTAAAGACGCCATAATGTACATGACTGTTCTTTAGTTTCACGAGTTCATAAGTTGTTAAACAGCTGAATGACTCATGTTTGGTTTGTTTCCATAGAAAATCAAACCCTTCACTCTTACTTTCTGAGGTTAAATCAGGTTTCCAAACAGCTAACAGATGGAAAATGGTCAAAAATGCTATTCTGTTGGAACATAAAACTACTAAACTGCAGGTAAATCTGAACATGTGTTTGTTTCGGAACACCGTTTATATTGGACCTGCCGGTTGCTGCTGGGCTAGGTGCAGCCGAACCGCGATGCTCGTTTTCAGGCGTCTCTTTGTTGCTACAGTCCGTTAGCATGCTAACTGCTGCTAGCATGAAGGATGGAGTCCCGAGGCTGGTTTAAATGAAGAAAAGCGCCGAGAGTCGGTCACCACACACCCACCTACCTCCGATCCAACCATGTAGAAGTCTCCATCTTCTTCCAGCTGGAATTTAACGGGTTTCTGGCCGAATGTTTTACTCAGAGCTAGCTGCATCTCTGCGGACTCGCTAACAAGCTAGCTTCTGTTCAGACGCGTTCACTGTCTCAGAGGAAAGTTGGAAATCTGACTTTCCGAAGGAGTAAAATCTGATATAGAACAATTAATCATTAAAGGAGTCATAATTTTGAACAAATTCTATATTAAATAATGAAAATTTCAGAAACAATAAGTTTCATATTTTATTTACCAAAATGATTCATGAATCTGATGGTTTCAGTCGTCAGACCCAAATTGGACCGGTTCTCTTCTCTTCACTAGACCCCAGTTTTAGATCCTGATGACCTGATAGGTTTACTCATAATAATAACCCTGAAGATGTTCTGGACCAGAACCATTTATACGTTTGTATGAAAACAGTGCTGCTTCATGAATCTAAAGATCACTGGCTGACCTCTGCACCACCTACACTACATCACAAACCCCTCCCACCCCACTCACCTGCCCTCAGGTAGGATCTACATGCAGATTCATCCCCACATCAACCAGAACAAACTAAATCTGTCTACAACCATCAGTGAAACGAATCTGCTGCTGCTTGACACAGTCACTGATGTGCTGGGTTCATATTAGAGATAGCACCACTAGGGGGCACCCTTGTTCTATATATGTTTTTGTTAGCCTCAGCCTAAGCTTATGTTCTGTTGCTAGTCCAGATGTCGGTGTGTAGACCATTCATTAATTCCGCTTTCATGTACGAAAGGAAGAAATAAGGTCACTTCACTTGAGACTCTGTCTTCGCAAGGCTACTGTGAGTTGGCAAAATAAAAGAAACTGGAACTCAACAAGTTTGTGCTGACTCGAGTGTGGAAGCTAATTACCATCAGCTAGCCCTCAAAAACACAACGCACCATCACATGCTGTACCATCAAGGTACATTTAACACAAAACTCACCTGCTGCCTCTGGAAACACTCCAGACATTAAACATCACGGTTTGGTTTCAGGATTTCTGCATAAAATAAGTCGTTATAAAAAGTCCCCTTTTGTGATGTCATAAATAGGACATTAGCATACCCCCCCCCCTTCTGTCACCTATAAAGGTTTATTTGTCTTTACCTGCTGTGAGGAACAGGAAGTGCCTCCTCATGTTGGGTTTTTTACTCCAGACTGAAGAAACCACAGAAACTTCTGCAACACATATTTATTCTTTTAAAAAGGTGAAATGAAAAAGGGACGACCCTCTGAATGAATGTTAATATTTCATCAGACATCGTCTGAGTCCAGAGACTGTGTCCACTGTTTGTCTGAAGTCCGAAGCTGGAGTTCCTCAGAGAGACCGTCTGGTGTCCAGGAGGTTCTGGAGATGATTAAAGCCCACAAACACAAACAACAGAGCGCCAGGTCCAAACCGGTTCTGCTCCTTTAGCGTCCTTCACCACAGCTAAACAAACAGCACGTCCGTCTCCTTCACATGTCTGAGAGAAGGTCCTGATCCGACCCGGTCCGACCCAGAGTGCTGGGTTAACCTCCCAGGCGCCGGCCTTCTCCCCATGCAAAGCCTCCAGGTCGGTCCTCAGGCAGCGGGTTGTAGTTTGCATCCTCCTCCTCCGGGGAGTCGAACAGCATCTTTCTGGGAGGGGGACAAGACACGGTCAGAAGATGTTCTGGTGATCAGAACCAGCCCGTTTCAGGTCAGTGAACTCACCATGTAGAGGTTTTCTGTACATAATGAAACTCATTAATTCTAGACTGTTAGGAAGGGTCTGGGAACCAGAACTGGTGCCAGGGCCCGGTTCTGTGGTTCTGGTCATCTGGACCTGGTTCTCATTGATCTGGATGACTGAGCTGCTGAGTTTTAATACATTTCTACTAGGGACGCTCGATATTGGCCTTTTTACCGATATCCAATAGACCGATATTGTCTGACTCTTAATTTATGATACCGATATATGCCGTGTCCCCCGTGTCTCATGAAGAAAAACTAAAAGATTTTGGGTCACTAACGTCACGTTTCTCCTATCATGCTGACATTTTAAACATTTCTGTGCAAATTGACAACTACTTCAGTTTCAGTAACAGGAAAAGTGCCATGTTTAGTCGCCACCAGCAGCTGAATCTCGTTCTCCCTCAGCGCGACGCTAATATTAGTTATGTTTTTCTTCTTTTTCTGTATATTACATCTGTGGTGATAAAACATTTATAAAGATCTCCAGATAAGAAAAGCCTTGGCTGAAGTTTCTTGTTTAAGTCGTTTCTTAGCTGCTAGCTACACGTGGCTGCTAGCTACACGTGGCTGCTAGCTACACGTGGCTGCTAGCTACACGTAGCTACGTGCTGCGAGGACAGCGTACGTTCACTACACAGGGCAAATTTGTCAAATTTCATAAATTGCGCCTAATAAACTAAAATATCTCTAAAACATTAGCTCAGATTTTTCATATTTTGGAGAGAGGAGAAGCAGCTGCAGAGCTTGATGTATAACATGTACGGTAGTAAAAGTTTGGGTCTTTGAAAGACCGATACCGATATTTAATTTTAATGCCGATATCGGCCGATGTTAATGGCAGACTGATAATATCGGACATCCCTTATTTTTATAAATAAGTTTATGATTTCACTTTTCAGAGATCAGCCATAACATTAGGACCACCAGTCATCAGAACCAGTTCTGAGAGTCTGGGACCGGATCTTTGGACCTGTAGAAATACTCTGATTACTCTGAGAATTGGACTGTGGACTGGAGGACCAGGTCCTCCTGGAGTCCAGAGGAGAAAAACCAGAACCCAGACTTGTTTTTAGAGTTGTAAAGTTTCTCCTCCACGTCACGGATCAGAGATTCTGGTTCTGATGACCCAAACCGATTTCTGAGTTTGGGCCAATTCCTGTCAGCTGATTATTTAGGAGCGTCTCTGAGTGAGGGCAGGAGGACCGGAGACTCACATGATGGATGGAGTCTTCAGCCACCTTCCTCCGCCAGGCTGGTTGGGAAAAACATCCTCCAGGAAGAAGTACACGTGACCCACGGCGATCCCTAGAAACACGTTAAAAACACGTTTAACCACAGAGCAGCACCGCTGCCCCACACGCCACATCAGTCAGCTGACACCAACCCAGCAGGTCCACGATGATGGAGTTCCCCAGCAGGAGCGAGAACCCCATCAGAACCCAGGGCAGGAACGGAGCCTGGAAGTTCAGGAGGCCGAAGAAGTTCATCCTAACGTTGGGATTCCTCCGACTCCACACGTAGACCAGCATGATGGTGAAGGCCTGTCCCAGGAAGACCAGGCTCACAAACATGCCGAAGATCTGGACCCTCGTTAAAGAAGTTCTGATGGAACCATCAGCAGATTGGGGGGGGGGGGGCACAGAGCTTTTATTTTGAAGGATACAGTCATGAGCAGTCCACCGAACAGGAACATGAAGACAAAGTCAGCTGTTCGGCCCCTGAACGAGCCCTCCTCCAGCATCCGGCAGTACCTGTACCTGAGATCGGACCATTAAGGAAACAGAACCTGGTGGTTCTGAAGGACCCACGGTCCAGAACATGAGCCAGGCTCAGACGGACCTCCTGAGTCTGCCAGCGAGGTCTAGATGTTCTGAGGAGGTTTATTTGGACTGAACCCCCGAAGAACATCTGGAGAACCAATCCGGATCTCGTTAGAGCGGATCAGCGAAACTAAACAAACGAGACCTGAAACAGAAACATGCAAATGGACCTCTCCTGGGACTACAGACAACCAGAACCAGAGGATACAGAAAGATCATGTTGAACAGGAAGTTGAAGCCAACTGGACCAAAAAACAGGAAGTTGGTGATCAGACGCCATACCTACAAAATAAAAGGAGGAATAATTAGATGACATAGTAACCAGAAACAGGAAGCGGCGACTCGATCGAGTCTCACCTGGTAATTCCTCAGGATTAAATCTGGATTAAAGTAGAGCTGAAACGGTGTGATGATCTCCAGCTGCTGTGAGAGGAAACAGATCCCGTTAACAACGCCGACGTCCGTCAGAGTTCATCTCACACATCCATCCATCCATCCATCTTCTGCCGCTTATCCGGAGTCGGGTCGTGGGGGCAGCAGCCTAAGGAGGGAAGCCCAGACCTCCCTCTCTCCAGCCACTTGGGCCAGCTCCTCCGGGGGAATCCCAAGGCGTTCCCTGGCCAGCCGAGAGGTATAGTCCCTCCAGCGTGTCCTGGGTCTTCCTTTGGGTCTCCTCCCGGTTGGACGTGCCCGGAAAACCTCACCAGGGAGGCGTCCAGGAGGCATCCTAACCAGATACCCGAGCCACCTCAACTGGCTCCTCTCGATGTGGAGGAGCAGCGGGTCTACTCTGAGCCCCTCCTGGATGGCCGAGCTTCTCACCCTATCTCTAAGGGAGAGTCCAGCCACCCTGCGGAGAAAACTAATTTCGGCCGCTTGTATCCGTGATCTCGTTCTTTCGGTCACTACCCAAAGCTCGTGACCATAGGTGAGGGTAGGAACGTAGATCGACCGGTAAATTGAGAGCTTCGCCTTTCGACTCAGCTCTCTCTTCACCACGACAGATCGGTACAACGCCTGCATCACTGCAGACGCAGCACCAATCCGCCTGTCGATCTCACGCTCCACCCTTCCCTCACTCGTGAACAAGACCCCGAGATACTTGAACTCCTCCACTTGGGGCAGGACCTCGTCCCTGACCTGGAGAAGGCATTCTACCCTTTTCTGACTCAAGACCATGGTCTCGGATTTAGAGGAGCTGATTCTCATCCCAGGTTATCAAAAGTTATATTTCTCTAAAATTGGACAATAGTGAGATGAAGAGGGTTTTTATATAGCTGTTCTATAGAGGTGCTGCCCCTGGTTAGCTGCTAGTTAGCCTCTGGTTAGCTGCTAGTTAGCCCCTGGTTAGCCGCTAGTGACCACAACCAGTCATGCTCGCTTTAACCTGTGATCAGACTTGTAGGTTGGTCCGTGAACGCACCATCATTAACATCAGTTTTAATCTAAACTCAGAATTTAAACGTTAATCAGAAAAAAAACTCATTACTGTTGATTTCTTTGAGCTAAACCGGTACCGGTCCTCGGAACCAGAACCTGAAGACAAGTAGATCAGCTCAGGCTGCTCCGGTTCAGGTTGGATCTGGTAGCTGTAATGTCCAGGTGTTCAGAGGAGTCTGTGACGTAACGAACCGGTAGATTCTACCTGCAGCTTCACGACCCAGAAATCAGAACCAGAGAAACCAGATGAAAAGCTCACTGTGATCGGTCCCGGTTCTGAACTGAACCCGGTTCCGTCTGATCTCTAGAAAGCAACGAACTTCTCGATCCATCAGTTTCAGACACGAATCTCCTCCAGAACCGCAGCCGGAGGTTCTGTTCGGAGCGCAGAACCGAGCATCCGGAAGCGCGAGAAGAATGAAAGGTTGGGTTGGGTCTGTCTTACCACTGCCGCGGTGGTGAGGACGCAGGCCGTTGTGTAAGCTCTGGTAACAACAGGAATCTGTAAATATTCCTGCTGTAACGTCTGATAAGCCATTTTGGACAGAATGACAACTTCCGGGTCTTTCTGACACGTCATTCCCCAGAGCGACTAGAGAGGCGTTCATGAGCGTGGGAAAATCCACCACCTCTCACATCAACCAATAAGTTTGATTATATTCCAGTTTTCCTGCAACCTGCTCCACGAAGAAGGAGCAGAGTGAACAAAAGTCCTTCTGCTCAGTTCTGTGCGAGCAAATGGAACACAAAGTGATTTCTGCAGCTCATTCCAGTCGTTGGCAGCAGCAAACTAAAATGATGAGCAGCCAAAGAAGGTGCGAGCTTTAGGAATATCCATAGAAATTAAGTTTCTGGAACGTAAATTGCAACGGTCGTTGAAAGTGATTAGTAATGAGCAAAGATATGATGGGGTTTTACCGATGACTGTTATGTATAATGATATTATTATTATTATTATTATTATTATTATTATTATTAATGATGATGATAATAATGACGATGATGATGATGATAATAATAATATTATTTTTATTCAATTCAGTTTATATAGCGCCAAATCACGACAAGAATCGTCTCAAGGCTCTTCACAAAGTAAACAATCCAACACAGTTCAGTTCATTAAGCCAATCAGTAAAAAAGTTTCCTATATAAGGAACCCAGCAGATTGCATCAACAATCCTCAAGCAAGCATGTAGTGACAGTGGAGAGGAAAACCCCATTTTTTAATAAGATGATTTAAGTATATTTATATTTGGACATTGCTTGTTTTTGTCATCCAGCTCATTCCACAGTTTCACTCCACACACAGACACACAAAAACTTCTCATAGTTTTTACCCTTTGCATTTTGAATTTTTTGTTCCCTCGTAAATTATATTCCTCAACTATGGAAGCCCTATCCTATGGAAGCCCATTCCCGCCACTCAGATTAAAAAAAAAAAATTATCTCATAATTATGACTTAGCTAAGTCATAATAATTAGATCCTATCTCATAATTATGACTTAGTATCTCATTATTATGACTTAGCTATCTCATAATTATGAGATAGCTAATTATCTCATAATTATGACTTAGTGTCTCATAATTATGAGATACTATCTCATTATTATGACTTAGCTATCTCATAATTATGAGATACTAAGTCATAATGAGATACTATCTCATAATTATGAGATACTAAGTCATAATTATGAGATAGCTAAGTCATAATTATGAGATAGCTAAGTCATAATTATGAGATATCTCATAATTATGACTTAGCTATCTCATAATTATGACTTAGCTGGGCTCCACGTACTTCCGTTTTAGTGCTTCCGCATTTTTCAACCGGTAGCCGCAGCACACACAACCTTGGGTCGCGCTGAATGGTCAGAAAGGCTATTTTTACGCGTTTCCTGCAGGACCTCCCGAGAATAACGGTTAACGATGTACGCCGAATTGTTCATGCTTTGTCCAAAATGCCAAAATCGACTTTGGACAAAGCTTGTATTGTATGTGTCCAGCTGCAAACACAACAATGAAGGTAAGCTAGCAAACTTCTGCTCTGAGTTACTGAAGATGCTACATGCTAGCTGTCTACTAGCCAAAGTTAGCACAATTAGGAAACGTTTTGGGAGTGATAGGTTAGGGTCATGGGTGTTTATTGTGTCTGAAATGAAATACCCTAACCTATATGTTAATCTCAGCTTCAAACAAGCAGTCAGGAGAAGTCACTGTTAGGTCCGAGTGTTTCAGGTCCATGAGGAAAGACCAGAAGCCCCACTGTCTGAGCGTCAGGTAAAGTCACCCTGCAGGTTCTGTGCAGGATTGGTTGAGGTTCAAAAGAAGATGGTTCATGTATTTAAGAGTCACGTTTTTGCGAGTCATATCATTGCTTTCAGTTTGATGACAGATTAAATCCTTGCACTATGTGTGTCATGTGGAACCAGAGATATAATGTGAAAATGTCCCAGAAAGAATATATTAAGTAAAGTTTATTTATATCGCATCTGTCACAGAAAAGCAGACATTAAAATGAAAACATCTTTAAAAAACACCGAACCAAAGATCATTTAAAACAAAACAGATCATACAATACAAGCTTTGTCCATAGTTGATTTTGGCGTTTTGGACGAGGCATGAACAATTCGGCATACATCGTTAATTCTCGGGAGGACCTGCAGGAAACGCGTAAAAATAGCCATTCTGACCATTCAGCACGACCCGAGGTTGTGTGTGCTGCGGCTGCCGGTGACTTAGCTAACTCATAATTATGAGATACTATCATTATTATGACTTAGTATCTCATAATTATGAGATAGCTAAGTCATAATTATGAGATAGCTAAGTCATAATAAGTAGGCAGCAGTAGCTCAGGAGGTACCTGCGGTAAGGCATTACGTCACTTCCTGTTTCAGTGCTTGCACTCAGTGTAGCTGTTCGGTGTGTGGCTTGCTAAAATTGGTTTGATTTCTCTGTACTGAGACATTTTTGAGTTCTTGTAGTACATAAGCACGCGAAAACACACATTTTCTGTTGCACCTAGCGTTTAGGGAACCCTTTGAGTTCGCACGCAGTTTTATTTGGTGTGAAAGGTTGTTTGCCTAGTTAGCTTAGCCTCGGCGCGGCTATGGCTACTTCTGTCTCTCCCTCTCCGTCTCCTATCTCTTGCTCTGTGTGTCAGATGTTTAGTTACTCCTCTGCCTCCTTTAGTGATAATGGTACGTGTAATAAATGTAGCATTTTTGTAGCTTTGGAGGCGAGGGTGTCAGAATTGGAGGCCCGGCTCCGCGCTGTTGAAAAACCTGTAGATAGCCGTAGCTACTTAGCTAGCGCGGGGCTAACTAGATCAGAACCATCCCGTAGCGTTCCTCCAGTAGAACCCGAGCAGCCGGGACCTCAGGCCGGCTGGGTGACTGTACGTAAGAAGCATAGAACCCAGCCCGTGGGACACCACCAACCCGTCCACGTTTCAAACAGATTTTCCCCACTCGGTGACGCACCCACTGAGAAGCCGACTCTGGTTATAGGTAGCTCCATAGTCAGAAACGTGGCATTAGAGACTCCAGCAACCATAGTCAAATGTTTGCCAGGGGCCAGAGCGGGCGACATTAAATCCTACCTGAAACTGCTGGCTAAGGATAAGCGTAAATACAGTAAGATTGTTATTCACGCTGGCGGTAATGACACCCGGTTACGCCAATCGGAGGTCACTAAAATCAATGTTGCTTCGGTGTGTAAGTTTGCCAAAACAATGTCGGACTCCGTAATTTTCTCTGGCCCCCTGCCTGACCGGACCAGTGACGACATGTTTAGCCGCATGCTGTCCTTCAACCGCTGGTTGTCTAGGTGGTGTCCCGAAAACAACGTGGGCTACATTGATAATTGGAAAACTTTTTGGGGAAAACCTGGTCTGATCCGAAGAGACGGCATCCATCCCACTTTGGATGGTGCAGCTCTTCTTTCTAGGAATATGGCCAATTTTATTAGTCCTCCCTGACAACCCAGGGTCCAGACCAGGAAGCAGAGTGGTAGTTTAACCCTCCCCTCTGCAGCTTCTGTACTGTTACCCACCCACTCCCCCATCCAGACAGTGTCCTGCCCACGGCCAGAATCAAACAGATTAAAGATCAGGCTTAATAGAGCAAATCATGATAATCTCATAAAAATAAAAACAAACTCTACTGAACAGAAAACTAGAACAATTAAATGTGGTTTATTGAACATTAGATCTATCTCTTCAAAGACTTTATTAGTTAATGATTTGATTTGTGATAATCAGATTTCTCTGTTTTGTCTCACAGAATCCTGGCTGCAGCAAGAGGACTATGTTAGTTTAAATGAGTCGACTCCTTCTAATTATTTAAATCATCATATTGCTCGTAGTACAGGACGAGGAGGAGGAGTAGCAACCATCTTTCATTCAGATTTATTAATCAGTCCCCAACCAATTA
>SSNS01000198.1:112514-154978 GCA_006937985.1 Aphyosemion australe | reverse complement strand
AGCTGTTAACTTTATTTTCTCTCTAAGTGTTTTTCTCCCCAGAAGAAGCTACACTGGCGTTCTGCTGAGCTGTGGTGGCCTCATGGAGGGGGCCATCGGCTGGCACACTGCTGCCAACCACCTAACATTCTCCCTCTCCTGATATTACATCTTACTTTCTTTAACATAGAATGTGCTACTATTAGTTCACCTATTGAATTAATTATAGATTCACTCAGATAAAGACAATAAAGTTTCTCTTACTCTTACTAAATAGAACTTCTACTAAGAAATCACAGTGTAGCCATAGAAACGCTACTTGATATATGTGGTGTGTGTGTGTGTGTGTGTGTGTGTGTGTGTGTGTGTGTGTGTGTGTGTGGGTGGGTGTGGGTGTGGGGTGTGCCTGTGCCTGCTCTGTCTTCTCAATCCCCAGTGAGCCGTAGCGGATGGCTGCTCATACTGAGCCAGGATCCTCTGGAGGTTTCTTCCTGTTAAAAGGGAGTTTTCCTTCCCACTGTCGCTAAATGCTTGCTTAGTATGAGGATTGTACCAACACAATGACACTAGTCAGTGTCTTGATGCAATCTGCTGGGTCCCTTATATAGGAAACTTTTTTACTGATTGGCTTATGAACTGAACTGTATTGAAATGTTTACTTTGTGAAGTGCCTTGAGACGACTCTTGTCGTGATTTGGCGCTATATAAATAAACTGAATTGAATTGAAGGTAGAGCGGGTTGTCCAGTAATCGGAAGGTTGCAGGTTCGATCCTGGCTCTGGCCAGAGAATGCTGCTGTGTGTCCTTGGGCAAGACACTTAACCCGTCTTGCCTGCTGGTGGTGGTCGGAGGGACTGGTGGCGCCAGTGCTCGGCAGCCTCGCCTCTGTCAGTGCGCCCCAGGGCAGCTGTAGCTACGTTGTAGCTCATCCCCACCAGCGTGTGAGTGTGTGTGTGAATGGGTGGATGACTGATTGTGTTGTGAAGTGCCTTGGGGGGTTGTAGAACCCTAAGAAGGCGCTATACAAATACAGGCCATTTACCATTTATTTACCATAATAATGAGATAGTATCTCATTATTATGAGATACTATCTCAATATTATGACTTAGTATCTCATAATTATGAGATAGCTAAGTCATAATTATGAGATACAAGTCATAATTATGAGATAGCTAAGTCATAATTTTGAGATACTAAGTCATAATTATGAGATACTATCTCATGAGATAGTATCTCATAATTATGACTTAGTATCTCATAATTATAAGATAGCTAAGTCATAATTATGAGATACTATCTCATAATAATGAGATAGCTAAGTCATAATTATGAGATACTATCATTTTTATGACTTAGTATCTCATAATTATGAGATAGCTAAGTCATAATAATGAGATAGCTAAGTCATAATTATGAGATACAAGTCATAATTATGAGATAGCTAAGTCATAATAATGAGATACTATATCATAATAATGAGATAGTATCTCATTATTATGAGATAGCTAAGTCATAATTATGAGATAGCTAAGTCATAATTATGAGATACTATCTCATAATAATGAGATAGTATCTCACTACCCCCTCTCAGTTACATCGGACCAGGTGAGGAGAGAACTGAGGCGGCTTAAGAGCAGAAAATCAGCAGGTCCTGATGGAATCAGCCCCAGACTGCTCAAAGACTGTGCTGACCAGCTGTGTGAAGTGGTCACACACATGTTCAACCTGAGCCTTCGACTGGAGCAGGTCCCCATCCTGTGGAAGACCTCCTGTGTGGTTCCAGTCCCCAAAACATAACATCCCAGGGATCCAGACCACTACAGACCAGTCGCCTTGACCTCCCACCTGATGAAAACTATGGAGAGACTCATCCTCACCCATCTGCATTCAGTGGTGACCCCAGAAATAGACCCACTTCAATTTGCATATAAACCAAAAATGGGGGTGGAGGACGCCCTCATCTACCTGCAGCACCGGGCTCTGAATCACCTTGAGATGCAAAAAAGCACTGTGAGGATCATGTTCTTCGACTTCTCCAGTGCCTTCAACACCATCCAGCCATGTCTACTGCAGCAGAAGATGAGGGGTGCAGGAGTGGACGAACATCTGACCTCATGGATCACCAACTACCTCACCAACAGGCCACAGTACGTGAGGCTGCACAACTGTACATATGAGGTGGTTGTGTGCAGTACTGGAGCGCCGCATGGTACAGTGCTCTCACCCTTTCTCTTCACCTTCTACACCTCGGACTTCACCTACAACACCAGCAGCTGTCACCTCCAGAAGTTCTCTGATGACTCGGCCATCGTCGGCTGTGTGTCTGAGGGGGACGACCAGGAGTACAGGTCAGTCATCATGGACTTTGTGGACTGGTGTGAGCGTAACCACCTTCGCTTGAACACCAGTAAAACAAAGGAAATGGTGATTGACTTCCAGAGAAACACTCCTCCTCACTCACCAGTAAACATCCAGGGAGCAGACATTGAGGTGGTGGACACCTTTAAGTACCTGGGTGTTCACCTCAACAGTAAACTGAACTGGTCCCACAACACAGATGCTCTGTATAAGAAGGGCCAAAGCTGCCTCCATCTCATGAGGAGGCTGAGGTCCTTCGGAGTTAACTCCCAGCTGCTAAAATCCTTTTATCACTCTGTTGTTGGCTCTGTTATTCATTCTGCTGTAGTCTGCTGGGGTGTAGGCAGCTCTGACCGAGACAGGAAGAGACTGAACAAGCTAGCTACCAAAGCTAGCTCGGTTCTGGGCTGCCCGCTGGATTCTGTTGAGGAGACGTGTGAGAGGAGGATGCTGGGGAAGATGACCTCCATCTTAAGAAACCCCTCCCACCCACTGCACTCCACTGTGGAGATCATGGACAGCTCCTCCAGAGGTAGACTGAGACATCCCAGATGCAAAACTGAGCGCTATCGTAGATCCTTCATCCCCTCTGCTGTAAGAGTGTATAACTCCTCAGTTTAAGCTGTGCTGGTATCATCCTGGTACACAATAACACCAATGCAATATTCATGTGTTCTATTATTGTGCAATAACGGATTCTCACTATTGTCTGTGTCTCTTACATTATGCTGCATAGTGTTGGTACCAAGTTTGTTTTTATCTTTATTTGTGGTTTTTTAGTGATCTAAGATTACAATACTAGATTACTGACTATGTGTATATACATGTATCCTTGTTTTTTTATCTTCTTCTAATTACCCTTTGAGTGATGGTGCTGCTGTGACAAGTGAATTTCCCCACTGTGGGATCAATAAAGTCTATTCTATTCTATTCTATTCTATTATTATGAGATAGCTAAGTCACAATTATGAGATAGCTAAGTCACAATTATGAGATAGCTAAGTCATAATAATGAGATACTATCTCAATAATGAGATAGTATCTCATTATTATGACTTAGTATCTCATAATTATGAGATAGCTAAGTCATAATAATGAGATAGCTAAGTCATAATAATGAGATAGCTAAGTCATAATTATGAGATACAAGTCATAATTATGAGATACTATCTCATGAGATAGTATCTCATAATTATGACTTAGTATCTCATAATTATGACTTAGCTAAATCATAATAATGAGATCCTATCTCATAATTATGACTTAGTATCTCATTATTATGACTTAGCTAAGTCATAATTATGAGATACTAAGTCATAATTATGAGATAATTAGCTATCTCATAATTATGAGATACTAAGTCATAATAATGAGATAGGATCTCATTATTATGACTTAGCTAAGTCATAATTATGAGATAATATATTTTTTTTTTATTTGAGTGGCGGGAATGGGCTTCCACTGGCTTCCATACCCATCCCTCTGGTTAAAAAGGTTTTGAATGTTGGGTGGCAATAAGTGCTTGCTGGCTTTAAACATGATCTGTGCTGTGTGATAATGAACCAGGTCTTGAAGTTTAAATAATTTTGACTGTAAAAATAGAGAATTTGTATGTTCCAGATACCCAACTTTATGAATGACTCGTATCATCGTTTTTTGCAGTACTGATAGTGGGTATAGTGCATTTTTGTAATTGTTTCCCCAGATCTCTATACAGTAAGTGAAATATGGCAGAACTAATGAGCAATACAGAATGTGGAGTGAATTATAATCTAACAGCTGCTTCATTTTATTTATAATTGCAATATTTTTTGCTGCTTTGATGATGATGATAATAAAATAATAATAATAATAATGCAAAATGGAACAAAAACAAAACAAAGGTTTTTTTTATCAAATGCTCTTTCCACATCTGGAGAACAAGACTTTTGTTATTGTGTCTAAATAAGACACATCATATAAACAAGTGAATCCAATCCAACATTAAAACTGGTAAAAACAACAACCCAAAATAAAGTAAAACAACTAAATCTAGCATGGAATTGAAGGCACAGGTGCAGAGGTGGGTTTCCAGTTAGGAGCCGACATCACGAGGGGCGGTCAGACATGAACGTGTCGGATTGGATCATTCTGATCCGGATAGGAACTTTTCAGGATCACCCAATCTGGATAACCGGCGCTCAACCAGGATAGGAAATCACAATGTAGAACTATAGATATGTGAAGAGCAACAAGCAGAATAGCCAGTGTGGGGTCAATATAAGTTTATGTTTATTTGAAATGAAAACACACATTTAAAAGAAACTAACACTGCTCATTGCAGAGCAAGATGTGCAATTGAGCGTTTAAGAGGCGCTTTGCATGCCTTAACTACCTGAGAGTGGAACCACAGAAAGCATGCAACATAACCCTTGCCTGTATTGTTCTGCACAACATCGCTACTAAGGGCAATGTCCCTCTCTGTGCTGACAATGATGCACCTGAGCCCCTTGGAGACCCTGACCAACCTCCTGCATTCCACCAGAACGAGCAAACAGGACGTGCAACAAGGGATGCAATAGTTAGACACTATTTCTGATTTGGATTTGTTTTGGATTTCAAATATCAGTGATTGCCATTCTTTGCATTTTTTTGGTTATTCTGTAGTCACTGCATGCATCACTAATAAATATTCTAGAAACAACAATATTTTCGATTGTGATGAACATATATATCAATTAGTGTCAGAATAAAATTGATTGTTTTTGGTCAGTTTTGACAGCTGTTGGGGGATTATTTTATGAGGCCAAACTCTTTCTACGTTGCTGTAGGCCTCTACTGAAAGGCTGAATACGTTAAAGCCTACCTAATCACTGTAGCCTGATGGAAGAACAAATAACATTAAAACCTTATGAATAAATAGGATATCTGGTAAGATACTGCAGGATCCAAATATATTATTATTTGATACATTTTTAAAGTTTTTATAACATTTTGGGCCTGAAATCCACGCTGAATCCACCCTTCTGATGGGATCAGTTTAATCCAGATTTTTTTGGATCAAAGTGATCCAAATCCTACAAAAAAGTTCTGAAAAACCCAAACTAAAGGTTTGATCCAAATCAAAACCATGATTGGATTACGTGATCTAATCCGATTATGTAATCCGTTTTTTCTTTTGAAAAACCCATTTTCAAGATTTGATCCAATCCGTTATCCAGAATCCTAGAGGATTACTTTTGAAAAACTGGTTCTAGATTAATTATCATCTGGGACTGAATTAATCACCATCTGGTTCTGGATTAATCATCATCTGGTTCTGGATTAATTATCATCTGGTTCTAGATTAATCATCATCTGGTTCTGGATTAATTATCATCTGGGTCTGGATTAATCATCATCTGGGACTGGATTAATCATCATCTGGGACTGGATTAATTATCATCTGGGACTGGATTAATCATCATCTGGTTCTGGATTAATCATCATCTGGTTCTGGATTAATTATCATCTGGTTCTGGATTAATCATCATCTGGTTCTGGATTAATTATCATCTGGTTCTGGATTAATCATCATCTGGTTCTGAATTAATCATCATCTGGGACTGGATTAATCATCATCTGGTTCTGGATTAATTATCATCTGGTTCTGGATTAATCATCATCTGGTTCTGGATTAATCATCATCTGGGACTGGATTAATCATCATCTGGTTCTGGATTAATCATCATCTGGTTCTGGATTAATCATCATCTGGTTCTGGATTAATTATCATCTGGTTCTGGATTAATTATCATCAGGGACTGATGGAAAAACAAGACTCCAGCTCTCCTAACTGATTGATTTGTTGATAAATTCTCTTGTTCTCTTAGAGTTTGGGCCAAGTTCCTCATCTTGATGTTGGCCAGCAGCGTTAAAGGTGTGGAACACTGAAAAAATGTTTTTTTTAATGATTATTTCTGATTCTAATCAGTCACTCTGAGTTTTTCATGCATCATTTTTATCTGCTGCCCCCCAGTGGCCACAGCCAGGAGTCACATCTTTACAGGCTGTTCTGTCATGATGTGGAGTTGTTTGGACCCAGTGCAGGTGAGAGCAGTCACAGGAAGCAAGAAGCAGGTAAAAAGAACTGATTTCTTAGAATAGTGGCAGGTAGGACAACATGACAGACGAGGATCTGACACGAACCAGCAGAAACAGAGGGTTTCAATACATGAGGATAATCAGGGTAACAGGTGGGTAAGGTAACTAGGGTAGGTGAGTTCAATCAACTCTAACAAGGGAGACGAGACACCAGAGACAGGAGGCTACATTTGAAAACCAAAGAAGCTGAAACTAATTCACAAATGATCAGAAACTCTCCCAACATGTCAGTAAGTGGGCGTGGCTTCTGTGATGCCCTTGTGTTTGTTTTGGTTCTGTGACCAGACGGAGAATGAATCTAATTGACAGAAACTTACATTTTCATTTTTTTAAGATGTGAAATAAAGAAATGATCACGAGGAAGAGCTTCTTACATCAGGTTGGATAAATGTATGAATATTGTAGTTTTTTTTTTTAGATATTCTCCCTTCAGACCAGGGAGGGTGGTGCCCTAGCGCCCCCTATGGACGAGCTGCCACTGATTCACTGGCTTTTTAGCAGGTGAGAGAAAGTTGAGAGCTACAGGAGGGAGGTGAAGATCCCTCCCCAGATGTGTGTGCTCCTTGGTGATTAATAGACACCAGGATGTCTGCGTTCGGTGACCTGACCGTGATTTATGTCTGCAAAATAAAAGTGTTCGAGTCAAGTGTCTGGAAGTTCATCACCGTGTGTTCAGGCTGTTTTACAGGAAACACAACCCTCCGTCACCCACAGGATTCTGTTATCTGTGTGTGTGTGTGTGTGTACTTTTCCACACCAACACTGTTAGCCTGAAGGAAAACTGCCTTGTTACATTAGGATAAAAACTTCTGATCAATAAAATAAACAGAAGCAGACACAATGACCGTCTGGAGGAACGTAAATAACTTATTACAGCATCTAGTTTACCTCTGGTGATCATAATAATAATCGAACCACATCCCAGTGGAAGGAATCATGATGAAAGGACGATTAGTGAAACTCCAGGAATCTCTAGGACCACATCTGGGTTTTCTGTCTTCCAGCACGAGTTTAAACTGAAGATGAAGATCCACCAGAGTCATCACAGGTCTGAGCTCCTCAGGAGACCTGAACTAATCCAGAGTTAGAGAAATATTTAAATATTCAACTCATTTAAATGAACAAAACAAAAGTTGAGATAAAAATAAACTTTTTATTCTTCAGATTATTTTTGAAAACAGCAGACTGTTGCTACAGACAGAAAATCATCATCAGTAAAACAACCAAACTTTATTTAGTTTATAAAAATCACCTTTACTGGACACACACACACACACGCACACACACACACGCACACACACACACCAGAACGACCGATAGCTTATCTTTACAGGTGTTTTATGTGCAGATCGACTGATTTGAACGAGTCAGACAATTTCCCTTAGCGTCGTTGCCATGGTGACGAGACTTCTACTTCCTTGTTCATCTTTTAAAACTAAATTCACATTTTCTCTGCTGTCAGGTGTTCATGGCTGATGTGCAAACAGACAGCAGGTCTGCAGGTAAAACATTAAAATGAAGAGCAGCTGAGGGTCTGACACCAGAACAACATCAGCCTTCATAACAAAGTGTCTGATTCATGATTGTTTTCACATTAAATTACTGCACAGGTTCCAGCTTGGATAAAACTAAAGCAAGGATTAAGTGAGACTACTTGAACATTAAAACATCACCACATTACACAACCCACCACCAGCAGCCCATCCCCTAGCAACCATGTCTTCGTGTGCCAAAAAGCAGCTGCAGATGCTGGAAACCAGCAGAGTGTCCAACAACACAAACTAAAACAGTTAAAGTCAATAACTGGTATCTTCATCTAACAAGCCCTGGGATTAAAACTGCTCTGGTCCAACTAGAGTCTATGCTGCAGACCAGGAGCCTCTGTGGGACCTCATGGGTCCTAGTCCAGGTGCAGAAGCGCTCTGAGGACCAAAAACAAACCACAGCTCCCCCGTGCTCTGTGAATTGAACATTATTTATCTGAACTGGTGTCATTTAAAGTTTCTGGACTTCCTGTTAGCAGCTTAAGCTGGTCTGGACTTCCTGTTAGCAGCTTAAGTTGGTCTGGACTTCCTGTTAGCAGCTCAAGCAGGTCTGGACTTCCTGTTAGCAGCTCAAGCAGGTCTGGACTTCCTGTTAGCAGCTCAAGCAGGTCTGGACTTCCTGTTAGCAGCTTAAGCTGGTCTGGACTTCCTGTTAGCAGCTTAAGTTGGTCTGGACTTCCTGTTAGCAGCTTAAGCTGGTCTGGACTTCCTGTTAGCAGCTTAAGATGGTCTGGACTTCCTGTTAGCAGCTTAAGCTGGTCTGGACTTCCTGTTAGCAGCTTAAGTTGGTCTGGACTTCCTGTTAGCAGCTTAAGCAGGTCTGGACTTCCTGTTAGCAGCTTAAGCAGGTCTGGACTTCCTGTTAGCAGCTTAAGCAGGTCTGGACTTCCTGTTAGGTAGCTTAAGTTGGTCTGGACTTCCTGTTAGCAGCTTAAGTTGGTCTGGACTTCCTGTTAGCAGCTTAAGCAGGTCTGGACTTCCTGTTAGCAGCTTAAGCTGGTCTGGACTTCCTGTTAGCAGCTTAAGCTGGTCTGGACTTCCTGTTAGCAGCTTATGATGGTCTGGACTTCCTGTAAGCAGCTTAAGATGGTCTGGACTTCCTGTTAGCAGCTTAAGGTGGTCTGGACTTCCTGTTAGCAGCTTAAGATGGTCTGGACTTCCTGTTAGCAGCTTAAGATGGTCTGGACTTCCTGTTAGCAGCTTAAGATGGTCTGGACTTCCTGTTAGCAGCTTAAGATGGTCTGGACTTCCTGTTAGCAGCTTAAGGTGGTCTGGACTGTTAGCTGCAGTGGTTTTGATTATTATTATGAAAATTAAAACCTGAGCATTTGCGGAGGTTTGTTCGGTTCTTCTCAAACACCAAGAATAAAATCTGCCCTGGAATGATGAGGAGGTGTAGACCCCTCCCCCGTGAGCCAGGGTGGGGTTCTGGTTTGTTCCAACACTGACCCAGTCCACATCCCCACCTCACAGCAGCGATGTGCCCAGTTAAATGGAGTGGGTCGTGCCGGAGCTTCAGAAATAGCTGTTTAGTAGTACGGTCCAATGTTCTCATAGCCGGCGTAGCTCGGCCAATCAGGGAACAGCCCGTGTGAGCAGGTGGGACTGCCATAGCGATCAAAGTGGATCCCAAAGTGGGAGGAGTCCGAGCGGCAGCCTCCCTTCATGTAGGACCAAACAATCCGGTAGTTCCTGCCCTGGTTGCTGTCCCAGTGCTCGGCCCCGCCTACCCTGTAGCAGATAGCAAACTCAACGTTCTCGTTGGGCCTCAGCTCGGTGGGAAGAGGAACATCAAAGGAGAAGGTGTCACAGTACGAGCTCGGGTACAAGTCCTTCACATACTCACAGCCCACATCTAAGTGACTCCTCCACGAATTGAAGGTCACCCGCAGCGTTACGGACTTCTCGAAGGACACGTTCTTGACTTTGACGGTTCCTGCAAAGGCCTTCTCCTTCAGCACGCAGTGCTCCAAGCTCACCAAGTTCTTCTCCAGATTCTGACGAAACAGAAGGTAATCTGAGGAAGGCTGAATGAAGTCCAGCAGTAGTTTGTTCTCTTCGCTGGATGCCAGTGTGAGTTTGGAGCTCAGCATCTCCTCGATGTTGACGGGTATTCTGATGGGGTCTGTGAACTTGGAGAAGACCTTAACCCTGGTCAGAGCCAAACCTTTGTGGTCAGCGAACGTCACATGTTTCTTTGTTTTCTTTGTGTCTCTCGTGATGATGGCTCCATCCTCTGCCTTGGTCTTGTTCACCAGGTTGGTGGGCTGGAACCGGAGGCAGGAGGTCTGGGTTTCTGTCTGGGCTTTGGAGGTGGGGGGGAAGATGAACTCCTCCTTGGAGAGGTAGAAGGGAATGGTCACGTCCATCGGCATGTCGTGTTCAGTAGGAAGCATGCAGAGAGTTCTGAAACAGACAAAGATTGGACCATTAGGTCAGAAACTACCATTAGTCCACTCCAGGTATGATGTAGCTCGTCACCAGTTTCCTTTGTAAGCAACCCCAGCAGACTGCATCAAGTCACTGACTTGTTGTGTCAGTGACTTTACAGCAACCCCATACTAAGCAAGCATGTAGCGACAGTGGAGAGGAAAACTTGATACCATATGTCAGCACAAGGTCTAACGTATGATGGCAGGAGTGGTTGGAGCTATGTATTCTTTGAGTAAAGCCAAATGAGTCTAAGCTATTACTAACGGCTACGTTGAGGCTATCACTGTCAACATCATCATGAATGTTAAAATCCCCCGCCACAATGGCGTTATTGGTATTTAACATCAAATCAGTTTAAAAAAATCAGAGATCTGATCTAAAAATTGAGATAAGGGTCTGGTGGACGATACAAAACTATAAAAAACGGACTGAAACAACAGACCCCTTACACACTCAATTTGTTTATACAGCTGCTCGCATCCTACTAGTCAGGTAGCCTAGACGCCTAGCTAGGGAAGTGAGCTACCGGTATGTTGGCCAGGTCCTCTGAAGAAGGAGAGAAAGGAGGAGGAGGATGGGTAGAGGGTAGGCAGTTCTTGTATTTGTTTTCTCAGTGTGTATGTGAGAGAGAGAGAGAGAGAGAGAGAGAGAGAGAGAGAGAGAGAGAGAGAGAGAGAGAGAGAGAGAGAGAGAGAGAGAGAGAGAGACAGAGAGAGAGAGAGAGAGAGAGACAGAGAGAGACAGAGAGAGAGAGACAGAGAGAGAGACAGAGAGACAGAGAGAGAGACAGAGAGAGAGAGAGAGAGAGACAGAGAGAGAGAGAGATAGACAGAGAGAGAGAGAGAGAGACTGCTGGACTATACAGAAAAATGTATTCTTTAGTTCTGCGCTAATTTCTGTGACCATAGAGTGGGACTCAAATGTGTTTCATGCCTTCAGGAATAAATAATACAAAAGACATAACTTTCTATTTTTTATTGTGCGTCTCATCGGTTTGGTAAAAAATTCTATAACAAGCCCAAATTTACTGGACAGAGGATTAGTGACTTCCTACAATACTTGTTAATCACTAAAAGTGAGCTACGTCTAGTCTGGGAGGCGCTAGTGATCCCAACGGTGAAGGAGACCATCTTAACGGTCGTGACTCGTCAGCAGTAGTAAAAGCAATCCCACTTAGTGATGCCACTGTGGCTCCAAGGATAGAAGAAATGTCCCTTGTTAAGTAGGAGCATGCTCCATGTCCGGCCTTTCAACATTCAGATGAAACCTCAACAGAGGACAATAACGCTTTATTGATGGCGTATATATGCTATCTTTCTGATTGTAGAGTTGCTTTGGATCTTTGCTTGGTAAGTATCGTACAACCGATGAACCATTTCCAGTGCACTGGATGAATATTTTCCAGAAGGCCAACCTCTTCAGCAGCCCTCTTGCTTGTGCCATCTTTTGGACCACTGTTTTCTTTTTTATAAATAACCTCCCACAGGTCTGTTTTAATTGTCAGATTCAGTTATATGCAGATGAAACCGTTATTTATTACTCTAGGTCTGATATTTCCTACATTTAGCATTCACTGAAGTCTGTTTTGATGTGGTTCAAAAATGATTTACCATGGGTGTGTAAGTTGAAGGCTTCTAGAGGAGCCCATCATCCTTTCAGAAGAACCGGGTTCCGCTTAACTCTCCTGTAATTTGAACCCTGTATCCAAGTTCGGATCGGGAGGTAATGTCAGACTCCGATCGAGTCTGAAAACACGTGATAGGGACCGATTTCCGATCACGTGATCGGATCTAGACATCCCTACTAGGAAGGTCATGGAGTATGTTCTGAAGCTGGATATCCCACCACCATAAGAGTGAGTGAACTGTAAAAGTTTAAACTTTGTTAATAATTCACTAGGCCCTGTTCAAACCTTCCTATAAATATCTCTACTGAACTTTAGCCTGAGTGCAAATCAGGAGAGCATTTCATCACGAAGAGCTGTTTGATTTAAAAACCTACTAAGAACTGCAGGAGCCTGAAGGTCTCGCTCTTTCTCTCTGGCCCAGTTCCGATACTCGCCTTGCACCCTACGGTCCTCAGCGAAGTGCACTTGGAGGAAGTGTGCAGTAAGGCTTTGAGTGCGTAGTACACAAGTGTGCCGGACTGGGACCGTGAGCACTGCGTCATCGACCACACCGCACGTCAGGATTCCGGTCGCTTTTTGAGCTACTTTTAAAAAAATCTTAATTAACAACTTTCAAAAAAATTATTTGACTAAATTTGCATTTATTACTGTCCACATTAAATCTTAGTCTAAAACATTCACATGGATAAATATCATTAATCGTCTTAAAATGAACTTCTTTCATATTGGGTAAAAGAGGAAATAATAAAAGTTTGGTTCGAATATTGAAGATTTGATTTTCCAAATGTTTTTTTTCCTGACTGGAAGGAAAAATCTTCTTTTTCATTTTTAATCTCAACATTTTACTGTTGACTCTGCAGTCTGTAAACTGTACAAGTGATTAAATTACTGGCATGTCGAGTCCAAAAATCCACACCAGCACCGATATCAGTTAACAATACTTAACACACATCTTTCCAACAGAAAAACATTAGATTGTAATTATATATGCACACCATAATAAATACTCAATATTTCAATACTCAAAATTACATATTTTCAGAAAAGGCACTCGAGCCATTGCTCCACCTTCTTAAAATTCCCCACGTAGCAATGGATTGTGGGTAATACCCTTTGCTGAAGTCCACATCGATGTGGACTTGGGCCAAGTGCAGATCAAGGGTGCAAAAGGGGCGTGGTCACCTTCTGCACTTAGAATCGGGACTCCCTACGCACTCGCACCCCTGGACGGGAACGCGCAACTGATGAAGGGTGCAAGTGAGAGTATTGGGACTGGAACTCACTCTCTCACATTCCATTAGCTCTCTGACTCCTAAATGCTGCTAACCTCCCCCTTGACCCTCAGCAGGCTGATGCTGACCTTTGACCCCGACTGGACGACAGCTGACTGCTGCTTTTTTTTACTGTGAGGATTTTGGATTCTCCTTCTAGAAATTTCTCTGCGTCATTGAGAGGCTGGAGACAAAACTTCCCAACAGGGATAAATAAATAAAGGTGTATTCAACATCATGGAGAACTCTCCACAGGGTCTGCAACCTGCAGCTCTGGAGCCACTGCGGCTCCAAATGATTAAAATGTGTTTTGAATAAAAATGCAGGGGTGCGAGTGCGTAGGGTGTCCCGATTCTCAAGTGCGGAAGTTGACCACGCCCCTTTTGCACCCTTAATCCGCACTTCACCCAAGTCCACGGTGATGCGGACTTGGGTGAAGGGTATTACCCACGATTCATTGCTGCGTGGGAATTTTGAGAAGAAGGCGGAGCAATGACTCAAGTGCCTTTTCTACAGTCATTGGTATTTTCAAGTGAAAGAAGTTCATTTTAAGACGATTAATGTTATTTATTCATGCTCTGAATGTTTTAGACTAAGATATAAATGTGGACAGCAATTAATTTAAATTTAGTCAAATAATTGTTTGTTTGTTTGAAAGCTGTTAATAAAGATTTTTTAAAAAGCACAAACAGCAACCAGCATCCCAGCATGCGTCACGGTCGATGACGCAATGCTCACTGTCCCAATTCAGCAATTATTTGCACACTAGTGTACTACGCATTCGAAGCCTTACTGCGCACTTCCTCTAAGCGCACTTCACAGAAGGGTGTAGGGCGCAGTGCGAGTATTGAAATTGGGCCAGTCATTCACCCATTCACATGCTGGTGATGATGAGCTACAATGTAGCCACAGTTGCCCTCTGACGAAGGTCCCTCTGACAACCACCAGCAGGGAGGGTGAAGTGTCTTGCCCAAGGACACGAGGACTGTAACAGACGGGGCTCGAACCTACAACCCTCCGGTTACGAGGCGGGCACTTAACTCATGTGCCATCGTCACCTGTAGATATTTATGGAAGAAAACATGTTTTGCAGTGGCTCTAATCCTCTCCCATAGCTGACAGCTGCAGCTCTAAACCAGTTTCATTTAGGCGGACTGAAGGGAACGCGGCTCTTTGGATCGTAAAGGTTGCCGACCACGGTGCTAGAACCAGAAAACGTTCATGGGGTGGCCAGATGGGCCCAGTGGAAACACCAAACTGAGCCGCAGCGACATTTTAAAAATCTGATTATTTACTGAGTTTATTGGTTTAACATTTACGTCTTGATGAAATTACATGTATGTTTGGTTTGTGTAACTGTTATTAAAGAACACTGGTGTGTCCCGGGACCCAGTGAGGTGGCCACCCAGTGGGGGTGCTACTGGCCAAACGACCCGTTTGGACCATCTGAACGTTAAACTCAGAACGGCCCAGCTCGGTTCTGAACCGAATCCTAATCAGGGTTACTGATGGAGCTGCCTGATTTCTGCTCTTCACAATAAAACACACAGGAAATGCTGCAACTTGTCAAAATAAGAGCACCAGGATGTCCAGAACAGCAGACTCCATCTTTGTCCACTTGGGAGCTAGAATGAAAACTTTAATCATCAAACAAGTTTTCTGATCGTATAAACCTCAGATTTCCACCTGCAGCGGTGAGCGGGTTAGTTAGGAACCACCAGGTGAGTCTGTCACCTCTGCTTATCAAAATAAAAGCATTCTTAAAACAAAAGTTTTTACCAGTCAGTTTCTCTGTAAACATCTGGAGTTGAAATTAAAATAGAATCTGTGAACGACTGGACCTCCTTCAGGTACCGGACGGGTCCAGAGAGGCCAGCTCCGATCAGGTCTCCCCCCCTCCCCACACACACGCGCACACACACACACACACACACACACACACACACACACACACACACACACACACACACACACACACACACACACACACACACACACAACCTATCTGCCATGTGGACCCGGTTCTACACCCTGGTTCCGTTCTGACTGGAAGTGAATCCAGGCTTGTTTAAACGTTCCGCCGCAAAAGAGCGTCAAACCCGCAGGTGTGAGCTGCTCCTGACTGTTAAAGCTGCGCAGATTTGCGGATGTTTGACCGGAGCACACGCGGAGGTTCTGCTGACCTTAAATGGCCTCAGACTTCTGCAGACTTTGGGGTTTTACCTGGAACAGGTGCCGAGGAGCCTCCGCTGGTTCTGGTTCCGTCCACAGCGACTCCTGAAGCAGCCAGCTGCTTCCAGTGTCCCTCCTGTCAGCCTGGACCCGAACCCGGACCTGGACTCTGCTGCAGCTGGTTTGTCTGCTCCTCAGAGCCCCACGCAGACTTCACGTGAACACGTCCCCGCAGCCAATCAGGGGGCGCTCAGCCCGAGTGATCGGGGAGGGGGAGGGGCTGTCTTTTTTGTCCCGGACCAGAACTCGATCCAAAGTCCGGCATTGGAGGAAGCCCAGTTCTGACTCAGGAAGTTCGGTTCTGGATTCAGTTTAAATAAAAACCTGGTTTAGAGAAAAAAGTCTGAAAAAAATGAGACAGAAACAGTTATGCTTTGTTGATGATGGCTGGATGGATGAAATGATGGATGGATAAACGAAATGATGGATGGATGAAATGATGGATGGATGGATGGATGGATGAAATGATGGATGGATGAATGAAATGATGGATGGATGGATGGATGGATGAAATGATGGATGGATAAACGAAATGATGGATGGATGGATGGATGGATGAAATGATGGATGGATGAATGAAATGATGGATGGATGGATAAAATAATGGATGGATGAATGAAATGATGGATGGATGGATTAATTGATGGATGGATGGATGAAATGATGGATGGATGGATGAAATGATGGATGGATGGATAAAATAATGGATGGATGAATGAAATGATGGATGGATGGATTAATTGATGGATGGATGGATGAAATGATGGATGGATGGATGAAATGATGGATGGATAGATGAATGGATGAAATGATGGATGGATGGATGAAATGATGGATGAATGAAATGATGGATGGATGGATGAATTGATGGATGGATGGATAAAATAATGGATGGATGAATGAAATGATGGATGGATGGATTAATTGATGGATGGATGGATGAAATGATGGATGGATAGATGAATGGATGAAATGATGGATGGATGGATGAAATGATGGATGGATGAAATGATGGATGGATGGATGAAATGATGGATGGATGAAATGATGGATGGATGAAATGATGGATGGATGGATGAAATGATGGATGGATGGATGAAATGATGGATGGATGGATGGATGAAATGATGGATGGATGGATTAATTGATGGATGGATGGATGAAATGATGGATGGATGGATGAAATGATGGATGGATAGATGAATGGATGAAATGATGGATGGATGAAATGATGGATGGATGAAATGATGGATGGAGGGATGAAATGATGGATGGATGGATGAAATGATGGATGGATGAAATGATGGATGGATGGATAGATGGATGGATGAAATGATGGATGGATGGATGAAATGATGGATGGGTGAAATGATGGATGGATGGATGGATGGATGGATGGATGGATGAAATGATGGATGGGTGAAATGATGAAATGATGGATGGAAGGATGAAATGATGGACAGATGGATGAAATGATGGATGGAAGGATGAAATGATGGATGGATGGATGAAATGATGGATGGATAGATGGATGGATGAAATGATGGATGGATGGATGGATGGATGGATGGAAGGATGAAATGATGGATGGATGGATGGATGGATGGATAAAATGACGGATCGATGAAATGATGGATGAAATGATGGATGGATGAATGGATGGATGAAATGATGGATGGATGGATGAAATAATGGATGAATGGATAGATGAAATGATGGATGGATGAAATGATGGATGGAAGGATGGATGGATGTCCCTCTGATGGACTCATTCCTGATCCTATCCATCCTCGTCTCTCCCAAAGAGAACCTCCAGTTCTGCTTCCTGTCTTGTGCTCATGGATGCTGTCTCTAAACCAGTGGTTCCCAACCTTTTCTCCTTGAGGATCCCGTTTCCTGTATCTAAGACAAGCCAGGACCTCCCAACCCCATCTCCTACCCCCATACACACGTTACAAGATGATATAAAACCAGATAAAAGCCGTGTTTGGGAGCCATTCTGGAAGTTCTTACGGATGCTGACCCATGTGCAAATGTAGAGAAAAGGTTAAAAGTTAAAAAGATTCAGCCTATACTGACGTCCCCGTGGAGAAACGAAGATCTCAGAAAAAAAAGGGTGTCAGAGAGAAAATGAAGGAAAAACAAAATCACAAACAAACCATACACAGAAACTCTCAAGTCATACAACAACGCAGGAAGGAATTCAAGGAATGCGTACTTCTCCAAAGTCATCTCAGACCATAAAACAAACCCAAAATCCTGTTTTCCACCATCAATAAAGTTTTTAACAAACCTCCTGATGCGTTTGCAGAAAACACCCTCAGACTCTCTCTGTGAGGCCCCTGTTGAAGAAGAGAAACTTAGATTTCAGTGATTTTAACAACTTCAGACCGATATCTAACTTACCATTTTTAAGTAAAATTTTAGAAAAACTTGTTTTAATCCAGCTTAATGATTTTATTAATGCACCTGATGTCCTTGAGACATTTCAGTCTGGTTTTAGAGTAAACCACAGCACAGAGACAGCCCTTTTAAGAGTTTTAAATGATCTACGAATAAATTATGATGAACAGAGGCTGACAGTTCTGGTTCTACTGGATTTAAGCGCTGCCTTTGATACAGTGGACCACAACATTGTTTTAACCCGGTTAAAACACATCGGCCTCTCTGGTGCTGTCCATAAATGGTTTACTTCCTATCTCACAGACAGGACTTTTATGGTAAGCTTAGATATCTGCTGTTCTAAGGCCCGTGCAATTACATGTGGTGTGCCCCAGGGTTCGATTTTAGGCCCAGTGCTTTTTAATCTGTATATATATGATACGACACAGAGTTAAGTTTCACAGTTATGCAGATGATACACAGTTGTACATCTCTGTGTCTCCCGATGACGCACGGCCATTGGATGCACTTTTTAATTTCATCTCAGGTTTACAACTTCTTCAAAATTCAGCAGCACGTGTCCTGACGAAGACCAGGAGGCAGGAGCACATTACACCTGTCTTAAACAAGCTGCACTGGCTCCCCGTACGTTTCAGGATTGATTCTTTTAATGGTTTTTAAATGTCTTAATGGTCTTTGGCCTTCTTATCTCCCAGAACTGCTTCTACCATATAAACCTTCACAGTCTCTCCACTCCTCTGGCAGCCGTCTCCTTGTCATCCCAAAAGTCAGGACACACTCTCAAGGCGAGGCGTCCTTCCAGTTTTCTGGCCCTCACCTCTGGAACGGTCTGCTAGAGGACCTCAGGGCTGCAGAGGACGTTCATGTTTTTAAGGCCAGGCTCAAGACTCACCTTTTTATTACTGCTGTCTCACACCTCACTGCCGTCTCACAGCTCACTGCTGTCTCACACCTCACCGCTGTCTCACACCTCACTGCTGTCTCACACCTCACCGCTGTCTCACACCTCACTGCTGTCTCACACCTCACCGCTGTCTCACAGCTCACTGCTGTCTCACACCTCACCGCTGTCTCACACACCTCACGGCTGTCTCACACCTCACCGCTGTCTCACACCTCACCGCTGTCTCACAGCTCACTGCTGTCTCACACCTCACCGCTGTCTCACACCTCACTGCTGTCTCACACCTCACCGCTGTCTCACAGCTCACTGCTGTCTCAAAGCTCACTGCTGTCTCACACCTCACTGCTGTCTCAAAGCTCACTTCTGTCTCACACCTCACTGATGTCTCACAGCTCACTGCTGTCTCACACCTCACTGCCGTCTCACAGCTCACTGCTGTCTCACACCTCACCGCTGTCTCACAGCTCACTGCTGTCTCACACTTCACCGCTGTCTCACACCTCACCGCTGTCTCACAGCTCACTGCTGTCTCACAGCTCACTGCTGTCTCACACCTCACAGCCGTCTCACAGCTCACTGCTGTCTCACACCTCACTGCTGTCTCACAGCTCACATCTGTCTCAAAGCTCACTGGTGTCTCACACCTCACTGCCGTCTCACAGCTCACTGCTGTCTCACACCTCACTGCTGTCTCACAGCTCACATCTGTCTCAAAGCTCACTGCTGTCTCACACCTCACTGCTGTCTCACACCTCAATGCCATCTCACTGCTCACTGCTGTCTCACACCTCACTGCCGTCTCACAGCTCACTGCCGTCTCACAGCTCACTGCTGTCTCACACCTCACTGCTGTCTCACAGCTCACATCTGTCTCAAAGCTCACTGCTGTCTCACACCTCACTGCTGTCTCACAGCTCACATCTGTCTCAAAGCTCACTGCTGTCTCACACCTCACTGCCGTCTCACACCTCACTGCCGTCTCACAGCTCACTGCTGTCTCACAGCTGTCTCACAGCTCACTGCCGTCTCACAGCTCACTGCTGTCTCACACCTCACTGCTGTCTCACAGCTCACATCTGTCTCAAAGCTCACTGCTGTCTCACACCTCACTGCAGTCTCACAGCTCACTGCTATCTCACACCTCACTGCTGTCTCAAAGCTCACGGCTGTCTCACACCTCACTGCTGTCTCAAAGCTCACGGCTGTCTCACACCTCACAGCTGTCTCACAGCTCACTGCTGTCTCAAAGCTCACGGCTGTCTCACACCTCACAGCTGTCTCACAACTCACTGCTGTCTCACAGCTCACCGCTGTCTCAAAGGTCACTGCTGTCTCACACATCAATGCTGTCTCACAGCTCACGGCTGTCTCACACCTCACAGCTGTCTCACAGCTCACTGCTGTCTCAAAGCTCACGGCTGTCTCACACCTCACAGCTGTCTCACAGCTCACTGCTGTCTCACACCTCACCGCTGTCTCAAAGGTCACTGCTGTCTCACACCTCAATGCTGTCTCACAGCTCACTGCTGTCTCACACCTCACTGCCGTCTCACACCTCACTGCTGTCTCACAGCTCACTGCCGTCTCACACCTCACTGCTGTCTCACAGCTCACTGCCGTCTCACACCTCACTGCCGTCTCACAGCTCACTGCTGTCTCACACCTCACTGCTGTCTCAAAGCTCACTGCTGTCTCACAGCTCACTTCTGTCTCAAAGCTCACTGCTGTCTCACACCTCACTGCTGTCTCATATCTCACTGCTGTCTCACACCTCACTGCTGTCTCATATCTCACTGATGTCTCACACCTCACTGCTGTCTCACAGCTCACTTCTGTCTCAATGTTCACTGCTGTCTCACACCTCACTGATGTCTCACACCTCTCCGCTGTCTCACACCTCACCACTGTCTCACACCTCACTGCTGTCTCACAGCTCACTGCTGTGTCACAGCTCACTGCTGTCTCACAGCTCACTTCTGTCTCAATGTTCACTGCTGTCTCACACCTCACTGCTGTCTCACACCTCACTGATGTCTCACACCTCTCCGCTGTCTCACACCTCACCGCTGTGTCAAAGCTCACTGCTGTCTCACACCTCACTGCTGTCTCACACCTCACTGCTGTCTCACAGCTCACTTCTGTCTCAATGTTCACTGCTGTCTCACACCTCACTGCTGTCTCACACCTCTCCGCTGTCTCACACCTCACCGCTGTCTCACACCTCACTGCTGTCTCACACCTCACCGCTGTGTCAAAGCTCACTGCTGTCTCACACCTCACTGCTGTCTCAAAGCTCACTGCTGTCTCACACCTCACTGCTGTCTCACAGCTCACTTCTGTCTCAATGTTCACTGCTGTCTCACACCTCACTGCTGTCTCACACCTCACTGATGTCTCACACCTCTCCGCTGTCTCACACCTCACCGCTGTNACCAGCGAGCACCAGCAGAGCAGGGAAAAGCTGAAATGTGAATCCACAGCAGGATTACTGCTGCTTTCATTGTTCTGCCATGGCTCTTCTCCAGATACTTTGGTCTTCACAAAGGAATTCCTGCCAACGGCACAGCAGCAAAACAAAAGCATGTTACACACATGTGGAGATCCAGCTAATTGCTAATTATTACCTTTGTTTTGTTTTGACCTAATTACTGGAGTCGCTGAGTAAACAGCATTTCTGTCTCACTCTGGTTGAAATGAAATGTCTCTAATTGAGACAGATGCATTAGTGATGATCGTTTATCTAACGACCCTCTGAAACCACGTTAACGCCCAACAATAGGCAGCATCGCACACCGTTTTCTGAGTTTGTGTAGCTTTGTATAAATGTTCAGCGTTGCTGCTGAGTCATGTGACAACAAGGTTTGGAGAACGTTTGCTGCATCAGTTTTTCTGATGGCCGTTTTCATAAAGTTCTCAGGAGCGCTCAGATTTTGACCTCTGATTTTGGATTCAGATTTCCATCTCGGCTTCCTCGACTCTCTGGCATGAACTCGTTTTCTGCTCACCTAGGATTCCTGCCTCTCTCCTGGGTCCTTAAACCAGATACCTGTCATCCTGGCCTTGTCTCTAATATCTGGTAGTCACCTTTAGACAGAACACCATTAAACCCTGTAGAGGTCAGAGGTCAACGCTTCACATAAACTATCATCAGTTTAAAGTGTTAAAATTCAGTCTGAAAGTCCTCATCTGTTCTTCAGAATTGTACTTTTAATCTGACTCTACCTTTAAAACATTCAACAATCATGCAGCGCAGCCCGCTCAGAACCGGATCAAGACCCCTCTGGTGACCCTAACCAGGACAAACGGGGTCCAGAACATTTAGAAGGAGACTCCTTTCTGTGTTTCCTCAGTCCAGCTCAGCGTTAGCTGATTTAATTGTCCTCATGATTTCGACAAAATAGGGGGAGCAAACACCCGTATGATCCCATGCTCATCTGCTCATGGATTAGCAGCTGCAAATCCGCTGCTGGTTGACCGGTTAGATCAGACAGGCAGGCCTATGCATTACAGAGTCCAGAGTCCAGAGGGAAAGGATGAAATGGATTTGATGGAGGCTCTTCAGAGTTACTTCTGTCTCTTTAATGCAAAGGCGACTAATGCACGACGGGTTTAGCCACACTCTTAGATGTTTTTAAAGCCTGTTCACACAGGGAGGAGGAGCTCTATAAGCAGAAAATCACTAGTTAATGACAAATATTTCATCTAAACAGCTCTTTCTGGTCATCCCAGAGAGCTTTCAGCAGCGTAACACAAACCTTATCCACCGCCACAGCTCTGCTGCTAAACACCAGCCCGCCGTCCCTCCGGACGACTTTCCTACAGAGACAAAAGTCCAAACAAGCCTTTTGTCCTTTTGTATCTGTAAGTTCACACAAAGCTGCTCCCCGAGGTCTCCTGCAACATAAAAATGTCACTTTGACTTTTCTTGGTTGGGACTTGAAAATCTTCTCCAGCCTTAGAAAATGAGTTGTTCTCAAAATGTTCCAGTCAACGCACAGGAAGCAATCACGTAAGAGGCTTTCACCAGAACAGCTTTTGAAGCTTAGATAAACCGCAACAGCTGCTGCAAGCTCACACTTCTCTTTCAGCCAAACGTCTGCTGACAAGAAGCTCCACACAAGTCAGCTCTGATGACGCTGAAACCAAAAGATCATTTTCCTCTTGTTCTCAGATCAGATCACACCCAAACACCAACGAGCAGCAAACACCGTGAAAAGGCTCGGTGCAGTCTGCCTGCAGCTGCAGAGCCTGAGCAGCTGGAAGTTCACCGCGGGACTTTTCCGTTAGCTTCCCACCTCCTCCTGCGCTCAGATGGGAAGCTTTACGCTAAACAAAGAAACAGCTTCGGATTTTTAACTGGCTGCTGAACTCCAAGCAGCAGAGACGTTTCCTGTGGGACGCAGATCAAACCACATTAATAATAAAAATGATGTTAAAAATAAATGTCCGGGCACATCTCAACAGACCCATGGAAGGTTCTACATCTAAACGTTTAGACTGCTGTATAATCACCATCACGGCGACTCCTGAGACCTTACACAGGGCATCTCTCTACCAGAAACGCTTCAGTGCAGATAAAAAGCAGCAGATTTCTGAGCTGAATCTGGTCAAATAAAATGTTCTTTTGGCCAACCCCCTCCACAACAATGTTCCTCCAGCCTATGTTGTTTTTGATGAATTTAAAAGTGAAGAGCTTAAGAAAAGCTTTAATGAGCTGTAAGAAACAAACAAGTTGTAACATTTATTTCTCTGGTATTAGATCATTTTACGTCCTTCACAGAGACTCCTCCTCATCGGTTCTGGGCCAGAACAAAGTGCTGTTTACGTTATAAATATGCATAAAGACAAGTAAAAGCAAAAGTGAATGATCTAAAACCAAAGCTACAGAATAAAGGTGACTGGAACAGAACCAGGGGCCCTGCCCCTCTAGTCTTACATTTCACATCAGATCAGAACACGGCCCCCCTGACTCAGACGTTTGGATCCGGCCCTGCTTTCCGCACAAGAGCGTAGAGCAGGGGTCCCCAGCCTTTATGAAGCTGAGAGCTACTTCACCATTACTGAGCCGTATGAAGGGTTACCAGGGTGATGCACCAAGTGTTGTCATGCACACAATACCGACCTTTGACCCAGAACTTAACTCGACTTCATCTTTAACATATTTTAAGGCTTTTTCAACAATATAATTTCTAATTCTATATCAGTGCAAGTGTGATAAAAAAAATCTGTTTTCTCTTTGGGCGTGTCCCTTCAGGAGTCTCCACAGCCAATCATCTGCCTCCATGTAGTCCTGTCTCCTCCACCCTCACACCAACTAACTTCATGTCCTCTTCCACCACCTCCATAAATCTCCTGTTTGGTTTTCCTCTCAGCCTCCTGCCTGGTGGCTCCAACCTCAGCATCCTTCTACCTACATCATCATTGTCTCTCCTCTGGACATGTCCAAACCTCCTTCTGTCCTCTCTGACATCTAACATGAGCTGTCCCTCTGATGGACTCATTCCTGATCCTATCCGTCCTTGTCACTCCCAAAGAGAACCTCACTGCTGTCTCACACCTCACTGCTGTCTCACACCTCACTGCTGGCTCACAGCTCACTGCTGTCTCACAGCTCACTGCTGTCTCACACCTCACTGCTGTCTCACACCTCACTGCTGTCTCAAAGCTCACTGCTGTCTCACACCTCACTGCTGTCTCACACCTCACTGCTGTCTCACACCTCACTGATGTCTCACACCTCTCCGCTGTCTCACACCTCACCGCTGTCTCACACCTCACTGCTGTCTCACACCTCACTGCTCTCTCACACCTCACTGCTGTCTCAAACCTCACTGCCATCTCACAGCTCACTGCTGTCTCACAGCTCACTTCTGTCTCAAAGCTCACTGCTGTCTCACACCTCACTTCTGTCTCAAAGCTCACTGCTGTCTCACACCTCACTGATGTCTCACACCTCACTACTGTTTCACACCTCTCATCCACTCTAACATACTTTCTGCCACTCCAGACCTCCTCATGCACCACAGCTCCTCTCAGCACCATCACACACTTTCTCTAACCTACAAAGACACGCTGCAGCTCCCTCTGACCTTCTCCTGCCACCTCTCCTAGTCACTTCCAAACCTCTACAGGTTTGTCATCAGGACCAACTGCCTTTCACCTCTTCATCCTCACTAATCTCAGCTACTTCCTGATCCACAACAGTCTCCTCTTCTACTCTACATTCTCTCTCATGGTCCTCATTCATAAGCTCTTCCCATCACACACCTGTCAGTACATCTCCATCTCTGTCCTTAATCACCCTAACCTTACTGTCCACCCTTGCACACAGGTCATCATATGTCCTTTGTTTGGTCTTTACCACCTCTACCTTCACCTCCTGGACTCCTGTCTACCCACCTTCCCTGCGGCTCACCCATGGTCCTGCCTCTTCTGTAAGAAAGTATTTACAGCAGCCGTTTCCATCCTTTTAGCAAATTCTACCCAAACTCTTGTCTTTCCTCTTCTCTCTCTGCCTGTAAACATGCCTTCCTTCTGCCCTCCGTCCACCAACAGGAGTCTAGTTTTCACCGTCACCCTGTAGGTCAACAGCACCAGCGGCGGTCGTTGTTGACCTTTGACATGTTGGGTTTCTCATCATGGTTCAGCTCAGGCACGGAACATCTCCATCCTTCTCTCACCTGCTTTTGGCAGCTGACCTTGTAAATATTAGTTAAGTGATAAATGGAACAGAGCATCCACATGTGACACAAAAACAAGCCGTTCCGTTCAAATTGGACCGCAGGTGGATTCTGACTCTGAACTCTGATGTCAGTAAAATGATCTTGGTGTTATTTGTCAGGAGTGAACAGAGTTACAAGGAAAGTTCAGGCAGTGTTCAGCTGGGCAATAAAAACAGAATTAAAATAAACCTGATGATAATGAACTACAACAGATGATTTATTTGAGATTTTATTTGGTTTATCACAAAAAATACAAAACAATTATTCATTTTCTGTATGTCTGGATTCAGAAATGAATATGTGTTGCTCTTGAAGCATTAGCAGCATTAGCATTAGCATCCTGCTGCTGCAGGGGCCATCTGATAAACATTGTTAGCATTAGCATTAGAGTAGAACCCAATCCCAACCAAATTATTTAAAGAAGCATTTCCTTTGGTTACTGCCCCCATTTTAGATATAATTAACCTATCCTTAGTAAATGGATACGTACCGCAGGAGTTTAAGGTTGCTGTAATTAAACCTCTACTTAAGAAACCTTCTCTGGATCCAGATGACCTCATGAATTATAGACCAATATCTAATCTCCCATTTTTATCTAAAGTCCGTGAGAAAATAGTGGCCAATGGAGTATGTGAGCATCTAAACACTAATGATCTGTTTGAGGCTTTAGAGTCAACGCACTGAAAGCACATTAGAGATATTCTCATGGCCTGTGAAGTCAGGGACACAACAGGTCAGTGACTCGACGCAATATTTGAAAATATTTTATTACTGATCACTTCTTCTAATCCTCGGATGCTGTTGATGTTGCTTTTGCTAATGGTTGTGCAGCAGGTGGAGTGTGAGAGAGGGATGTCAGATCTGATCTGATGGCAAATCAAATCTACCCACACGTACAAATAAAAGTAACCTTGAACTTTGGTGTGTGTGTGTGCGCTGCTATTTTAGGTGTTCAAAACAAATTTCAAAGGTTAAAAACCATCGTGCCACGGTGTGGCTAGAGGTAAAAGCCGTGCTCACCCCGCCACCCATGCATAATTATTCATCCAAGCACCTGTGGACACACCCATATCATTTCCCGGTCACCGCCACAGGTGAAACACAAGACTAGAACCAAAGAAAAGGCTCCTACATGGCTATCAACAGGAGCTCTTTGCCTTGAACATGAAGTGAAGTGACAATAGAAGAAGATTTGATGAGTTTCGGGTCACATGTGATTGGCTGCAGTTGTCTGTTGGTGTAACGTCAGAATGTTGTCAGCTGGCTGAGGGGATGTGAGGCATAGATATCATATATATCACTAGGTGGGTCATTCCAGAATTCAGGGACATTCTCTGTCCCACCCACAAAAAAAATCAAACAATACATGCACAAAACACTAAAACACTTATTTGCCTTCTAAATTATTGTTCTTCTTAAAAAAAAAGCCTGTAATTATAGTTGTTGAAAAATATATTTCAAAATATTATTCAAAATGCCATGTGTCAACGCCCCCTAAAATGCTGTTTTTCTCGTGTCCCACCTTCTTGGATGAAAAAGTTGGATGTCAAATAAAACTGTTAAAATACGATTTAAATATACTTTTTTGCCTCATTTTGTTTATATGTGTTTCTAGTAATTGTTAAAACTATTACTATAATCATCAACACATTTGAAACTAGATAAATTGCATTTCTTGCAGAAATGCGTTTGAATGCTTTATTGCTGAATATGATAGCTGAAACTGCTGAATTGAAGCTAAAACTAAGCTTAATGTATTTGAAGATTTAGGAGCAATTTTTGTTTAGGAGCAAAAATTGCTAAAAAGTTTTTAAAAGCCCGAAAAGTAGGTAGAGAACAGAGAAAAAAAATCCTAAACAGCAGAAAAATGAACTATCTAAACATAGTTTAAAAAACTTTGCTGCTAAAATGTTTAGACAGCTATAGAGAGAGATAGATGGGGAAGGGGGAATATTGATTCTGGCTTTGGTTTTGGTCAGTGTTCTGGGCCTGGTTCTAATCTATCACTGGTTCTGATCCATATGCTGGTTCTGGTCTGGACCTGGTTCTGATCCTGGTTCTGGTCTTAAACCAGATGCTGGTTCTGATACTGGTTTGCTGAAACAAGCAGACAGGCTGATAGAGAGGCCACAAGTCTCCAGTAGGATTGTACTTAAAATAGCTTTTCCGTATATCCGCTGTCAGACAGTTAAAATAGCGGGAAACGTCTGAACCAATCAGAAAGCTCCATTATCACACCACTGCTCTGCTGCTGTTAGAGATGCAGCAGGCAGGCCCCTTAATGAGGAAGGCTTTGGATCTGTACTTCAGATGTCCGATCAGAGGCCTCCAACTTCTCATCACCATTCGAAAAGTATAGCACCGATTTGAAAAATTCCAAAAGCGTCAGCATCAGAAGGCTTTGGTGGTGCTGTATTTAATTTTTTGTGTGCCTACCTAGAATATTTGTAGGAGAAATGATGAGATGATTTCTACTGTCTGGAGCAGAAAATGCCTGTTTTTTATGGGAGGAAAATGTGCCTGAAACCTCCTTCTGACGCTTGTAACTCAAGAACCGTGGCAGATACAGCTAAAACGAAGACATCCCATCGAAGCTGACAAAAAAACCTTCTGTTTTTGAAAAGAATTACGCATGAACTATAAAAGATGTGGTCGTAGCAGATTTTTCTTTAGAGAAAGTCATCGGAGACTACAGCTGATCTGCAGCTTCGAAAGTCAGATTGGAGGCCTGGAACCTCTCATCACCATTCAAAAAGTATTGCACCGATAAAAAAAATTCCAAAAGCTTCAGCAGCAGAAGGAGTCGATGGTGCTCTGTGTGAATTTTTGTGTGGCAACGTTGAATTCTGTAGGAGATATGAGGAGACAATTTCTGCTGTCTGGAGCAGAAAATGCTGTTATTTAGAATGGCAGTGAATGGGAGAAGTATCTGGCTGAATCATCCTTCTGAGGCCCGTAGCGTATGAACCGTGACAGCTACAGCTAAAACGAAGACATCCCATCAAAGCGGACGAGTAAAACTACTGTTTTTGCGTAATTGATGAGTGTATTCTAAAAAATGTGGTCGTAGCAGATTTATGTTTAGAGAAAATTATCTGAAACTGCTGTTCGCCTGATCTGCAGCTCCAAACATCAAATTGCAGGCCTCGAACCTCGCATCACCATTCAAAAACTATTGCGCCGGTTCGAAAAATTCCAAAACCGTCAGCGGCCGAAGGCTTTGATGGTGCTCTGTGTGGATTTTGTGTGCCTATCTTTAATACTGTAGGAGATATGACGAGTACAGTTTAGCTCTCAGACAGTGATCGAAGCACAAGATCTGAGAATTATTTGAATGGGTGCCAATGGGAGAAAATCAGAATCACTCCTCCTTCTGAGCCTCGTAGCACAAAAACCGTGGCAGCTACAGCAAAATCGAAGACCTCCCATCGAAGCAGACAAATAAACCTACTGTTTTTCGTAGCAGAATTTAGTTGTCTGGATTGAGATCTGGAGCTCTGACTTACAGCGTGAGACAGCATGACCATATATGGGTTATCACACCTGAGTGGCTGGAAGGAGAAATATTTAAAATATTTTCCAAACTAAATAACGCTACGACCACAATTTTTGTAGTACGTCCATAAATTATAGCTCAAAAGGAGGAATATCCGTCAGCTTTCATCCAGCGCAAATCTCATTTCCATCGGTTCTACGGTTCTCTCATGGCACTTCCTGAAGTCGAGCAAAGTCTGTTTTTGAATATATTAAGCATGTTTTTGACAAAAACATTCATCCATTCACCCATATATTACACAAACTGCACACACGCTTAAGGGGAGTAGGCTAAATCTAATCAATAGAATCCACTTTCTACAAACAGAACACCCATAAGCTGTAAATAAACGTGAGGCCGTAAAATAGACGCTACACGTATTCAGAAAAACACACAATGACACACAACGCAAGATATTCACAGAAGCAGCCGGCGTTTAGATTAAAGCCCAGACTCACAAACAAGAAGAATAGCAGTACCACTCTTAGTTCAAACCGTATGGAGCGGTGCTAGCTGCTAACGAGGCAGCATGCTGTTTCCTGAAGCCAAAAGCTAAAATGAGGCTTACCTGCAGGTTATGGCCATAATCCGTGTGGTGTAGTAAAAATAATCCACTCGGTTTGTGAAATTCTACATCCCAACGTAAAAGCTTAGCTGATCAGACTGTTTGCTGGCATTGTTCAGTTCAGTTTGTTTATTATCCCTATTGGGGGAAATTTGTAGCACAACAGCAGTCAGGATAAATGAACACCACATCACAATCCACACATTCAACTCATCCAACCAGCGACCCCATTATACCCTTTGTAAAAATCTACCCGAAATAAAAGATTCCATAAAAAATAAAAATAAAAGCAGTATACAACTTAAAAGGCAATATAAAAAAAGGTTAAGAACAGTTAAATACTATAACAGAACAAGAGAAAACAAAGACCATCTAAAATGTCTACTGCAGATTTATTGCTTTTATAGCCATAGGTACGAATGAATGTTTGTACCTATTGCATCTAATAGGAGGCAGCCTGTACCTTCTCCCTGAAGGGAGGAGGATAAACTCATCTGACAAAGGATGGTTCCTACTGGTTAGAATTATGGTTGCCTTCCTAACTAGTTGTCTGTGCCAGATGTCTGACAGGGTGCACTGTTTAGCCCCAATTATTTTACTGGATGTGTTGACTATTCCTGCCAGACGAGACTTGTTTTTCACTGTCAAGTTGCCAAACCAGGCAATCAAGCAGAAGGTTAAAACAGATTCGATAAAAGATCTGTAGAATAAAACCATCAGGGTTCTATCCACACCAAAAAGATTCAACCTGCGTAAGAAGTAGAGTCTCTGCAAACCCTTCCCACAGATTGCTGATGTATGCTGGTCAAAGTTGAGTTTGTTGTCAATGATCATACCCAGGTACTTGTAACTATGTACTGTTTCGATAGTGGACCCCTGGATTTTTAGTGGGTTAGCCTGGTCATGGGTCATCCTAAAATCTATGTCTTTAGTTTTCTCTTTGTTCAGTCTAAGATGATGCTCCTCACACCATTCAACAAAATAGTCGATTACAGGGCCATGTTGGCCATTGTTTTGCCAAAGACTATATAAGTGCCCGCTCGAGTGTTTGATGCATTCATCATTTTCCTGTTTACGTGGATTCTCTTCCTGTGATTGGTTAACACAAAAGCCAGCCAGCTGAAGCAATTTGATTGGCTCAGGTTTCACACATTGGAACCTACTAGTAGCGTTTGCTACGTCAGGTTTTGAAGCAATTAACTTTGTCACTGATGATTTCACAATTATAGCAAAGATGGCTAAAAGGTTGGACAACAAAAAATATTCAGTGGAAGTAGTGTGTTGCTGCCGTGACAAATTGGTACAGATGGAGCCACACTGTGCCATTTGAGACCTCAAGTGAATTGTGTAAACCAGTTTGTAAGCTTGTTGTTCTCCACTTTATGAAACTCAAACTCTTTACAGCTAATAAAGATGTAGGACTGAATTTATAGAGGATTAAAGCTACTGCTGCCTTTTTCAAAAGAGGTATATTCGTCTTGAAATCAATTCTTTTTCAGAAGGCAAAGAAAAAAAAACAACAACTTTATTACAATGTTCCACCATGTCCATTTACTCCTCATCAGGGACACACATATACTCATATTTACATAGGGACACATGTAGTAAAAATTTACATATCTTACCAAATCCCACAAAAATTCCCTTTAAAATTAGGCCAAAAGAAAATAGACAAATATACTTTTAGATTTTAAAAAAAGGCCTAGGGCTCAAGGAAGATTCAATCAAAGCAAAATAATGTGTTTTTTCAGTCATTTCTGAGAAAGGTGTTGACTCTTCAGTCAGAAAACACCTATCAGCAAAAACAGTGTGTTTTCAGTCATTTGTGACTGTGGCAGGGTGGAGTGCTCCACTTGCTGCCACTTACCTGATTACGGGTCAGCCAATCAGAGCCCTGGCAGCCACCACCAGATCACCCACTGTGACCACACACACGGTGCTGCAAACCAAAAAGACAAACAGAAAACTGGAGGTGCCACCACTGCAGGGAGACCGTCACACCCACTGGAAGCCCAGCTGAAATAAAAACAGAATAATTAAAACACAGAAGGTAAATAAAAGTCCATGGTGCCCATTCCCAACCCCCACAGTACTCTGGAGCATTGGATGCTCCTGGAGGTGCTCCTGCAGTCGCTGTGGCTCCGTTGGTCCCATGGCCAGTATGAAGTTCCGTTAGCAGCTCTCTGGTCGTTCCAGGCCAGACGCTTCTGCCTGCACTCCTCCCTCGGGTACTCCTCCTCGCTCACTCCAGGCCAGAGGAGTGAGCGAGGGATCTGCTCTGGTCCAGGCGGTAGCCAGGTATGGCCCTCACCAGCGTCCTTTGGCTCTGGTGGAGGGGCAGCCATCATTCATTTCCTTTAAAAGTCATGTCTATTAGCTAACAAACATACCTGGTGGAGGGGCAGCCATCATTCATTTAATCACCCCTGCCCTGGTGAGCCTTTGAAAAGGAGGCTGCCAGGGCTCTGATTGGCTGACCCCTAATCAGGTAAGTGGCAGCAGCTGAACCAGTCCACACTGCCACATGAGGAAGGTTTTGACTCTTTTCAGAGCAGGAAAGCACCTCTCAGCAAAGAACAATGTCTTTTCAGTCACTCATTTTCTGTATGTAAACTTTGCCCGTCTCTCCTACTGAGATGCAAATTTTTCAATCACTCTTTCATTGAACTGAGGCATGTCCTTTACAGGTGTCTTTTCAATGGATAGCATGGCCAATGCATTCAGGTGATCTTGTGACATAGCATTCCTGAGGAAGGTTTTTATTCTTTTAAGAGTGGAAAAACACCTCTCAGCTTCAGCTGTTGTCATCGGTGTGGTGATCAGAATCTTCAACAGTGCTAAAGTCTCTGAAAACACACCCTGGAGGTTGTTCTGGACAATGAGCTGAAACAGAGCCACAGCACCAGTGCAGTTCTTGAAATCATCCATTTTTCATTTTCTTCCACTTATCCGGAGTCGGGTCGCGGGGGCAGCAGCTTAAGGAGGGAAGCCCAGACCTCCCTCTCCCCAGCCACTTGGGCCAGCTCCTCCGGGGGAATCCCAAGGCGTTCCCAGGCCAGCTGAGAGACATAATCTCTCCAGCGTGTTCTGGGTCTTCCTTTGGGTCTCCTCCCGGTTGGACGTGCCCAGAAAACCTCACCAGGGAGGCGTCCAGGAGGCATCCTAATCAGATGCCAGAGCCACCTCAACTGGCTCCTCTCGATGTGGAGGAGCAGCGGGTCTACTCCGAGCCCCTCCCGGATGGCCGAGCTTCTCACCCTATCTCTAAGGGAGAGTCCAGCCACCCTGCGAAGAAAACTCATTTCGGCCACTTGTATCCACGATCTCGTGCTTTCGGTCACTACCCAAAGCTCGTGACCATAGGTGAGGGTAGGAACGTAGATCGACCGGTAAATTGAGAGCTTCACCTTTCGGCTCAGCTCTCTCTTCACCACGACAGACCGGTACAACGCCCGCATCACTGCAGACGCAGCACCAATCCGCCTATCGATCTCACGCTCCACCCTTCCCTCACTCGTGAACAAGACCCCAAGATACTTAAACTCCTCCACTTGGGGCAGGACCTCATCCCTGACCTGGAGAAGGCATTCTACCCTTTTCCGACTCAAGACCATGGTCTCGGATTTAGAGGAGCTGATTCTCATCCCAGCTGCTTCACACCCGGCTGCGAACTGCTCCAGCGAAAGCCGGAGATCACATTCTGACGAAGCCAACAGGACCACATCATCTGCAATAAGCAGAGACCTGATCCTTAGGCCACCAAAACGGATCCCCTCACCACCTTGGCTGCACCTAGAAATTCTGTCCATAAAAGTTATGAACAGAATCGGTGACAAAGGGCAGCCTTGGCGGAGTCCAACTCTCACCGGAAACGAACCCGACTTACTGCCGGCAATGCGGACCAAGCTCTGACACTGGTCGTACAGGGACCTAACAGCCCGTATCAAGGGGCCTGGTACCCCATACTCCCAGAGTACCCCCNAGGGCCCCCCGAGGGACGCGGTCGAACGCCTTCTCCAAATCCACAAAACACATGTAGATTGGTTGGGCGAACTCCCACGCACCCTCCAGGACCCCCCCAAGGGTATAGAGCTGGTCCAGTGTTCCACGGCCAGGACGAAAACCGCATTGCTCCTCCTGAATCCGAGGTTCGACTATCCGACGGACCCTCCTCTCCAGAACCCCTGAATAGACCTTACCAGGGAGGCTCAGGAGTGTGATCCCCCTGTAGTTGGAACACACCCTGCGGTCCCCCTTTTTAAATAGGGGGACCACCACCCCGGTCTGCCAGTCCAGTGGAACTGCCCCCGATGTCCACGCGATATTGCAGAGCCGCGTCAACCAACACAGCCCCACAACATCCAGAGCCTTAAGGAAATCCGGGCGGATCTCATCCACCCCCGGAGCCTTGCCACTGAGGAGTTTTTTGACCACCTCAGTGACCTCAGCTCCAGAGATTGGAGAGCCCAACCCAAAGTCCCCAAACTCTGCTTCCACACTGAAGGACGTGCCGGTGGGATTGAGGAGGTCTTCGAAGTACTCGGCCCACCGATTCACATTGTCCCGAGTCGAGGTCAGCAGCACACCCTCCCCACTGTAAACAGTGTTGGTAGTGCACTGCTTTCCCCTCCTGAGGCGCCGGATGGTGGACCAGAATCTCCTCAAAGCCGTACGGAAGTCTTGTTCCATGGTCTCACCAAACTCCTCCCATGTCCGGGTTTTTGCCTCCGTGACCACCCGAGCCGCATTCCGCTTGGACTGCCGGTACCTATCAGCTGCCTCCGGAGTCCCACAGCCCAAAAAGACCTGATAGTGTGAGCCCGCGCCCCACACATCCAATTATTACCACTTTTTGATATAGAAATGGATCACGCTATAGGTCAAACAATGAGCTGAGACAAAGTCTTCCCCAATAATTTATTTCTACAAGATTTATAAAACCCATAGAAACTGCCCAGCAGCGGGGAATAATGACACACTCCTGTTGCTGGAGGAGGAAGGCAAACAAACAGGACAACGCAGCATGCATCTACCCAATACACACTAAAACTGCATGCAAGCAAAACAATATAAAACCAACATGCACTCAATAATCATAAAAGGAGTTATTTATAGTGCGGGCTGCGCCCCCTTGTGCATGCGGTCCTCTACAGCCAACCTTATTGTCGCCACACCCCCTTTCTAAAACTAATGCACAGTAAAATGTTGGAAATGTCAAAAATGAGAAACAAATAAATAACTGAACAAAAACAGCAGTGACCGCGCTTTCTGTAAAAGAAAGCAGATAGTTATTAAAGTGCTGAATTCCTTGCTCTTCAATTAATCAGTACACGCTTACCTATTATGTCTCATGGAAGGTGCTCACGGACAACCGTGTAATTGGCACGTCACATCCACACCCCCCCGATCCTGCAGCGCACTTCCACACACACACACACCCACAGCGTAAAGCCTCAACCTTTCGAAATTATTATATAAAACCCAAAAGAATCCCTTACCCGTAAAATTATCTTTAATGCGCCCTTGTGCACAGCTCAGAAACGCTGCCCCACCTGTCAGGACGCCAGGTAAACGCTCTTGCGCAGCTGTACACAATTGGGGCTTTTAAAGAGCCGGCATAATTACGCAGGGAGAGGGAGGAGGAGCGCAGCACCAGCAGCGCTCCTCTATATAAGCCAAACAAACGGCTGCCGGTTACAATAGGACTCTTTCTTCAGCTTGACAACATCCCTAACCACTGGTGTCCACCAGCGGGTTCGGGGGTTGCCGCCACGACAGGCACCGACCACCCTGCGGCCACAGCTGCGGTCAGCCGCCTCGACAATGGAGTCACGAAACATGGCCCATTCGGACTCAATGTCCCCTGACTCCCCCGGGACACGTTCGAAGTTCTGTCGGAGGTGGGAATTGAAGCTCTTTCTGACAAGAGACTCTGCCAGACGTTCCCAGCAGACCCTCACAACACGTTTGGGTCTGCCAGGTCTGACCGGCATCTTCCCCCACCATCGAAGCCAACTCACCACCAGGTAGTGGTCAGTTGACAGCTCCGCCCCTCTCTTCACCCGAGTGTCCAAGACATGCGGCCGCAGATCAGATGAAACGATAACAAAATCGATCATCGACCTGCGGCCTAAGGTGTCCTGGTGCCAAGAGCACATATGGACACCTTTATGCTTGAACATGGTGTTTGTTATGGACAATCCATGACGAGCACAGAAGTCTAATAACAGAACACCACTCGGATTCAGATCAGGGGGGTCGTTCCTCCCAACCACACCTCTCCAGGTCTCACTGTCGTTGCCCACGTGAGCATTGAAGTCCCCCAGCAGAACGAGGGAGTCACCCGAAGGAGCGCTTTCCAGTACCCCCTCCAGGGACTCCAAAAAGGGTGGGTAGTCTGAGCTGCAGTTTGGTGCATAAGCACAAACCACAGTCAGGACCCGTCCCCCCACCCGAAGACGGAGGGAGGCTACCCTCTCGCTCACCGGGGTAAACCCCAACGTACAGGCACCAAGATTGGGGGCAAGAAGTATGCCCACCCCTGCTCGACGCCTCTCAGTGGGAGCAACTCCAGAGTGGTAGAGAGTCCAACCCCTCTCGAGGAAACTGGTTCCAGAGCCAGAGCCATGCGTTGAGGTGAGTCCAACTATATCTAGTCGGAACCTCTCAACCTCACACACCAACTCCGGCTCTTTCCCCACCAGAGAGGTGACATTCCACGTACCTAGAGCCAGCTGTAGCCGAGGATCAGACCGCCAAGGTCCCCGCCTTCGGCTACCACCCTTTCCACATTGCACCCGACCCCTTTGGCCCCTCCCACGGGTGGTGGGCCCATGGGAAGGGGGACCCACGTCTCCTCTTCGGGCTGTGCCCGGCCGGGCTCCATGGGTGAAAGCCCGGCCACCAGGCGCTCGCCAGCGTGCCCCAACTCCAGGCCTGGCTCCAGAGGGGGGCCCCGGTGACCCGCGTCCGGGCGAGGGAACACTGGTTCCATTTATTTTATTCATCATAAGGGGTCTTTGGGCTGCACTTTGTCTGATCCCTCACCTAGGATCTGTTTGCCATAGGTGACCCTACCAGAGGCATAAAGCCTCAGACAACTTAGCTCCTAGGATCATTGGGACACTCAAACCCCTCCACCATGATAAGGTGGCAGCCCAGGGAAATCATCGTTGTCGTAAATGACTGAAAGTTCAGTTTGTAGTTTGTTTTTGTTGAGCACCGGGTAAGCGTCAGTGGTGACTTTAACTGCTGCCCCAAGGAAACTGGCTGTTGTAGTCCCCAAACTTTTCTCCTTGCAGCAGCGTAGCACTGACCAGGTGCTTGGTGAAAGCAAACCTCTCCTTGGCATGCATCAAGATGGTGTCACAAACCTAAAAGAAAGTGCAATTTAATACAGAGTTCAACTTCTGTTATGCATTTAAAATTGCATGCCTTTAAGAGCTTCTATCTCACCTCTGAAGCTAATCTGTGAAGTTCTTCGTGGCTTGGTGTTGTGCGGCGTCTCTTGGCTTGCTGCTGCTGTTGGCTGCTGTCACGTTCATAAAGACCAGGGAGGGACTCTCTGAAAATAATGAAAATAATACAAGTTAAAGCTTTGTAGTGAGTAAAATTTATAAAAAAATTCACATAGATGTCAATATTTACCTGATCTTTTGCACATTATCCATGAAGTCCTGCAAGACTTTGTTGACAAAGACCAAGTCTATGGAGCGCTTCTGAAGATGGCTGTAGAGAACATCCACATGAGGCATGTGATGGAAGAGTTTCAGGAAGAAGCTGAATGTCTCATCCTCCAGTAACCTCACAAACCCCCCAGCTTCTCGTACAGTGGCAAAATAAAGCATTAGCGCTAGCACAGCCAGTTAGCCAGGGCTTTTTTTCATACCAGGTCCGGGAAAACGTCCTTATGTAACTTCTCCCTCTGTCCAGCGTTTGTTGTTTTATTTTAATGTCCGGCTGGTCGAGTCCAAGCTCCTTAAGGACTAATTTTTCCTGTGGTGTCCTCCTACAAAAAGGCTCGCTCTTCAACGACGCAACTGTATTGGTTTTCTGCATAGTTGAGGTGTGCACAGCAGCAGCTACAACAAACAACTGACCTAGCACGACGCGCTAGCCTGTGAAAAGTTTTCCCCAGGGCGGGGTGAACAACCTGACCAATCAGCGATCTCCTCCCCCTGGTCTGAGCAGAATTCACCCGGTGAGGCGGCGACGATCGCTAAAAGATGCGACCAACCGCTCTCCTATTCTTTCTCGTTGTGGACGGTGTGGGGAACCACTGCACATGCGCCAGTTAGCCCATATTAAGTCAATGGTAAAGATTGCTGCGCCCGCGAGAGGACACGTGACAAGTACGTCGACGATTCGGCCGTGTTAAAAGTAAAAAAAACCATTATTAAACACAGATTACACACAGCACTTAGGCCATATGGTGTATAGATCGTTTAGTTTACTTTTTATGTTTTTTTAAATATATTTTGTGATTCCTATCTTCTTCTTCTCCTTCCTGTGAGTGGTGGGGCGGCGCCCTAGCGCCCCCTATGGACGAGCCGCCACTGCTGAAAAATCACAGAAAAGGCTGAATATCTCAGAAACAGTTGAAGATATCAATACCAAAAGTCATTCCCGGAATGACCTGAACGAGCTGAACGAGCTGAACGGTTTGATAAATTTGTGTAAATAGTGTGTTGGGTATTTATTGAACCTGTAAATGAACCGAATGAAGAGACAGGAGAAATGAGTATCATTATCTCTGCGCAGAGGAGAGAATTTGAGTGTCGATAAAGTCCCAAGTCATCATCACACACTGGTGAAATTACATCTCCGCATTTGACCCATCCCTATGGTGGGGAGCGGTGAGCTGCAGCTGTGGCCGCTATTTGGTGGTTTAACCCCCCAATCCAACCCCTTAGTGCTGAGTGTCAAGCGAGGAGGCATTGGGTCCCATTTTTTCAAAGTCTTTGGTATGACCCGACCGGGAATCGAACCCCGATCTCCCAGTCCCGGGGCGGACACTCTACCACTAGGCCACCGGAGCTGGTTTGATGTATACCAACCCAGCTCTAAACTCTCTGACTGTCCTCTGTGTCTTTTTATTAAAAGCAATGAACAAAGAGTAACCAATCAGCTAGACATGAAGTAATCTGCTCTAGCCAATAACATTCTGTTGCTAGGCTTGAAGAAATAGTTTTACTGTGATAAGGCATTTTCTGTTATTCTCGGTGTAGTTTGCCAAGAATGTTCTTCTCTCATCAGCTGGATGGGAGGACTGTCAGATAAGCAGGTTGCAACTGAAAAACAAGAAGTTACGGTTCTTTCCCAGGACATTATTCATCAAAGCAGTAAAAATCACTAACATAGTGTAAAAATTGTGGCACTAGTTAGATGCCAAAAAACATACGGAAACTGAAAAATGGAGGAGGAGGAACTCTGAATGCTTTCCAAGCATTCAAACTAATAATACTAAACATGCACAGAATTTGTGTCCCACAACATGTGTGCAACCCTGTTACCAAAACATTTTTATCATAGCAGAAAAGGAGGGAAAATGGGGTGTCACATGACACAGAATATGACATCATCAAGCCCTTAGCTAACGCTATGGGTAGACCAAAGGTAAGTTCTCTCCTCTGTTTTTCATATTTTTTTATTCTTTTCAGTCTTACCTGATTGTGCCACTCTAACCAAAGCAACCCTGTTACTCATTTTTTCAGAATCAAGTTTTTCCTTGATGCTATCAGTAACTTTACATTCCACAGCTAGCATCTATTCTTGGAAAAAAGCTAATATTAGCATTGAATTTTCAACCCTGTTACTGTAATTAGAGTAACAGAGTTGCCTTTCTTTCAGTTCATTCAGTAAGGACAATCCATTATCTAGGGTAAAATTAAATTCTATGTATTATTTTGCATTGTTTACTTGTTTAAAATGTATTACTATGTTTTCATTAATGTTCAGAATTTTAATATAAATGGCTGTTTTTTCATATTTGCCATCAGGTAACATGTATGTCAGTATTGCAACAACCAGCTGGCTGGGATAATCAACTGAATGTTAATTAAACTGTTTTTAAGTGTACATATTCACATTATTTTAAACAAACATTGTGACAACTTTTAAACTGATTTCTACAGAGTTCTAGCACACCACTGAGCGCTGCAGAAAAACAAAAACGATACCGTGTCAGACGTGATGCTGATGAACAGAGGAGACAGCAGTATTTAGAAAGAGAGAGAGAGAAGTGGAGGAAAGATGTTGAATCAGGGAAGAAAAAAAGGCAAAAAGGTTGCAGCGAGAGAGCGCAGCGTACCCAGCGAAAAAAGTGGAGAGAAGCTCATAAGAGGTGTAATGCCAGGAAAAAGTTACTTAAAGGATTGAACAACCCTCCAGTCAGCTCTCAACCTCAGACTTCAAGGTCAGGACCGAAGTTTAGCTTGTTGAGGAATGCTATTTATTGAAGCACAAATCAATAATGAAAAAACTAATATTGTTACAGTTATACAATGGTGATGACTATTTTGCCACAATTGAAGTGTTTAAGTCACAATGTATTTATGTTTATGTTTAGGCAACTTGATGTTGGCAGAAGAAAAAGGAGGGCTGCCAAAGCAAAACAGAAGAGAAAGTTGCAGAAATTACAGGATCAGCTGAGGAAATTAGAAAAGCGAGCAGAAAAATACAGAAAGCGTCTCCAACGATTGAAAAAAACCCATCCATCTCCAAGATCCAAAGTCAACAAGTTGCTTTCAGACATTTCTGACACATCCTTAAAGAGAACCTTACTGTTTCACACTGCAGTAGCTAAAGAAATATGTTCCAAGTATGCATCTTCAAAGAGAGAGAGTGATAGACAAGTAATTGCAAAAATAATTACCAGCAAAATCTTGAAGAAGTACAAGTTGCAAAGATTGGCAGAGGAAATCTTTGGATTTTCAAGGAGAAGGTGGAGAAATCTCAGAAATTAAAATTTCTGCAGGTACCAGAGGAAGAAACATGAAGGAATTGCTGCCACATTGAAATCAACAGTAAGATTGTTCTTTTTACGTGATGATGTCAGCAGGATCACAACTGGAAAAAAGCAAACGGTGACAAAAGAAAAGAAAAAAAATCCAGAAAAGATTACTGATGGACTCATTGAAAAACCTCCATTTGAAGTTCTTGGCTGAGCAGACCAACCTCCGGCTATCATACCCAAGGGGGAACCCGTCTGGCTCACAAATGAGGCAAACACGCAAGTGGCAAAAATTGCAGTTCTCCCCTCATCCACTGGGGGTGGGTCCAGAAGTGAGCAAATCCTCATAGACCCCCATGTTAAAAATGCCAACTTCACAGCTGAAAAAAAGATCTTTACAGCCTGGTTCAATTTTCCATTTTGTGTTTAATAGGTCTAGTTTATAGTCCTGACAACTCTGAGGGGGCTGACTTTTTTTGTAATTCTTTCGTTTAGGTGTAATAAAATGCTTGAAATTATGAATAATTAGATTTGATTGACAGGAAGCATGAGCGTCAGAGCTAGCTTCAGAGCTAGCATAAGCAGCTAGCTCCAAGGAAGGCCTCAGCCTCACGTTAATAGATGTTCGGCCATTTCGACTCTGAACTTTAGTTGTGTTATGTTCTGGTCTCATTCACGACAGACTCCAGAATCTCTGTTTTCTACCCAACGGGGTAGCCAGTTTTATTAACACGTCAACAGCAACATACAGTCCAGCCCAAACCCATTTCCTGTGTAAGAGCCTAACCTTCCGTGTAGCAACACAACCCCTTATGGAACAAACCATCTTTTTTGGAACAAACCATCTTGCAAACAATAATTCCCATTATTACATCCCTTCTTTTTTTCTCTTTTTTTTCCCTCTTCTTTGAAACTAACACATTTCACTATTCAACCATGTACATTTCTGCAAACGGTAGTGAATATCAAATTCCGCAGAATACCCAACTCTCCCCCTCAACAATAACAAAAAAAAACTGTCAAGTCCTCATCCTGTAACATAGTCCTTGTACCGAAGAGGTGTAACCACTTTGCGGCCTGACCTTGTTCTGACACCCCCTGGTACCTTGTCAGTCGTGATCTGCTGCTCCCGGGTTTCTGATGGAGCCGACCCTGCGCCACTCAGTGCTCCAGTGTCTGTCATGGCATTTTCTTGAGCAACCTCACCTGCATGTCTCAGGTGTCTCCGATTCCTCCTCAGGACGCTCCCAGAGTCCAACTGGACCTCATAGGACCTTGGGTCAACAGTCCCAACCACCACTCCCCTGCTCCAAGTGGAATGGCGGTCAAAAGGCTGGACTCTGACACGGTCCCCTAGCTTCAGAGAGTCCATGTCTCGCGCTGATCGGTCGTAGCACACTTTTTGGCGCTTCTGTTGCATCTCCAACTCCCGGCGGGCTGGAATGACTTTTGGCCTTAGCAGGCTCGTCCTGGTTGGCAAAAGCGTCTGAGTCCTCCTGCTAAGCAGCCTCTGAGCTGGGCTGGTCTCCAGGCCTTGTGATGGTGTGTTGCGATGGTCTAGAATCGCAAGATACGGGTCCTGCCCTGCCAGTTTTGCCTTTAGCAGCAGCCTCTTTGCAGTCTTCACTGCTGATTCCGCCTTCCCATTACTCTGAGGGTATCCTGGTGAAGATGTTTTGTGCTGGAAATCCCACAGTCGACTAAATCTCTGAAACTCACTGGATGTATACTGTGGTCCATTATCTGAAACAACAATGTCTGGGATGCCCTGTCTGGCAAAGTGAGCCTTCAACTTTCTAATCACTGTGGTGGACTT
>SSNS01000198.1:98319-109634 GCA_006937985.1 Aphyosemion australe | reverse complement strand
TTCCATGTCCGTGACAGGTTATTAGAGTCCAACAATAGCGTCGGCGGCGCTTTAAGGCCCTCCATGCCTCGCGGCGGTGCTAACTCGATTAGCCGCTAGTCGCGCACACAGCTCCGACAGGCGTCTCACGGGGTCCTCTCCGGCCGTGTAGCTTACTCCGCCACCCGCACCGCTATCCGCTCCGCTGCCACCATGTTATGTTCTGGTCTCATTCACGACAGACTCCAGAATCTCTGTTTTCTACCCAACGGGGTAGCCAGTTTTATTAACACGTCAACAGCAACATACAGTCCAGCCCAAACCCATTTCCTGTGTAAGAGCCTAACCTTCCGTGTAGCAACACAACCCCTTATGGAACAAACCATCTTTTTTGGAACAAACCATCTTGCAAACAATAATTCCCATTATTACAAGTTGTGTTTTCTGCGTGTTCGTGTTTGGATGTTAATCATGGAATTATTTGGACAAAGAGGGGAAGCTGTGGAATTATTTGCACCAAGAGACCATCCAAAAAGTCTCTGGTTCATTTTTATCAGTAAGTAAAATTATATTTCTGTACTTTATTTCGCTGGTTGAATGGGGGAAGATGCTTTGTGTTTAACATAACACTGCTTGGTCAAAGATGGGTTGAAATATGTGTTCGTGGGGCTGGCTGGGTACCGTAACTCGAGCTAGGTAAGCTAACCGAGGCTAGCTGAGGCTTCGGGATGAAGATCCACGAGGTCATCGCTGCAGAATGGAGGTTTGCCGAGTTTGGGCAACGTGCCTCTCCTTTTACCAGCAGCGGCCTGCGATCAGAGATCTGCGAATGTGCCGCTTAATCCTTGTGGAGGCACACAGTCCAGCGAGGCGGGCGCCCGGCTTCTCTGCACACAAGCAGCAGCACACTCCCTCCTCCCGAGGGAGCTGGGACGCGCGGCTGCTTGACTACCGTCTGAGGCTGTGGTTGTAGCCTGTGGAACTCTCTGAGGGAGACTACAGAAACAATCCAGCTGTTTGAGCTGATCTTGTTACACTTTGGAGTCGCTCAACTGCGTTTCTCTCGCTAAAAGCGCCCGAAAAACTCCACTAGCTTCCAGTTAGCATGCAGCTAAGGTCCCGCTGAACTCCCCCGGAGTGGAGCGGGACATCGTGTAAGCAGCCAGGGCGCACGGCTCGATCGCAGCGGTCTGAGGCTCTGCTTGTATTTTTACAGTCCATATTACAGCTCCACAGACGACCAACGCTGCTGCCTCGCACGGAAGCCAGACAGCTGCGTGGTTCGCTGTCTTGGTTCTCCATCTTAGCTTCGTGTGTTAGCTCAGTTTAGCTTCCTACATTGGTTTTGTTATCGCCAACCCTCACTGCCCCACCCTCAGCTCCACCTCTTTTCCCATGTATGGATTGTCTGGGCGTGAAGAAGCGTGTGTCACGGCCAAAATGGAGGCGGTGGGAACCTCCCATTTTGAATCATTTTGAATATGTATTTCCAAATGGGCGAGCTATGTCCATAGATTTATATGTCGATGTATCATACTCACTGTTCTGTACACTTCGCCCATATGGGTTGTCCATCCAACATTGGCAGATCAAGAAACAGGCCTGTGTAAACAGCATGAAAATCTAGGCTTTATTGCCAAGAAACTTCACCAGATGCACATCATTGACACATCCAACTTGGAAAGTCTGACTCAAGCCTTCACATGTGACATAAAAAAACAATGCATGTATGGAGAATGTGAGGTATGCAGCAATAAGACCTACGGACTTACAAGCCACTACAAAGCCACAGATCGTATTACCTACCTTCAGTGGGCCACCGTGGACAAAGAACATAAAAATGATCCAGGAGCAGCCTCAAAAATCACTTTGAAAAAAACAATTTGAATCTTCCGAAGAAGAGCTGGTTGAAATGTTTGCCGTTTCACTCCAGAAGTTCAGGCGCCATCTTTTCAATATTAGGCAGCAATATGCCTTCTCACGGGCCCTGAAGATAAAACTCCCTGCAAGCGAATGAGTAGTCCATATTCACTTCTCAGAAAACTACAGCTGTAAGTACAGCGCTGAAGTACAGGCTTTACATTTTGGTGCATCACACCAACAGGCCACTTTACACACTGGTGTATACTATCTGGGTGGGGTTATCTGCTCCAACCTCCTTCTGCACTATATCAGCATCCAGACTGAAGGGACCACCAGCCATATGGCAACACATGGAGCCCATCCTGAAGGAAGTCAGACAGAGATGTCCTAATGTGACAACCATACATTTTTTTAGTGATGGTCCGTGCAGTCAGTACAAGCAACGTGGTAATTTTTAAAGTTAAAGTCCCAAGTCATCATCACACAATGGTGAAATTATATCTCCGCATTTGACCCATCCCTGTGGTGGGGAGCGGTGAGCTGCAGCTGTGGCCGCGCTCAGGAACTATTTGGTGGTTTAACCCCCCAATCCAACCCTTAGTTCTGAGTGTCAAGCGAGGAGGCATTGGGTCCCATTTTTTCAAAGTCTTTGGTATGACCCGACCGGTCATACCTCTTTAGTACTGAAATTTATAACAAGGGTTTTACAAAAGGAACCTGGAACTATTTCGAGGCCAGTCATGGCAAAGGTGCCCCAGATGGTGTGGGTGGCACATTGAAGAGAAGGGCAGACATGCTTGTCAGCCAAGGGGTTGACATCCCCAACGCATTATCCCTATACCAAGCTCTGACTGAGGGGCAATCAAGAGTGAAGTTGTTTTACATTCAGGAGCAAGCTGTGGAAGATGCAGTAAAAAAATGCCAGCTGATCTTCCAGCTATAACATCCACAATGAGAATCCACCAGGTGGTCACTCTTTCACCTGGCAAGATTCTTTACCGTGATGTCAGCTGCTTGTGCTCTGCAACAGGGAATTTGGAATGTGCTTGTCAAACCACCAAGTTCTTCAGCTTTAATCACACAGACGATTCCATGCACAGCACACCAGGTGAAGTGCAATGGGACCGTCCTGAGAATGTGGGGAAATGGTGTGCCCTGCTGTATGAACACACAATCTACCCAGGCATCATCCAGGATGTGAATGAGACTCACTGCCAGGTGAAATGTATGCACAAAGTGGGGAAAATCGTTTTTTCTGGCCATTGAGGGATGATCTGCATTGGTATCACTTTGAGGATGTGTTGACCCTCATTCCACCTCCACAGAATGTTACCTCACGCCACATGGCCATTGCAAGAGAGTTATGGGATACTCTGGCCTGCCATGAAAACTCAACCTGGACGGTTTTCTACAGCAGTAATCAGTTCATGACTATTTTGGATATTCTCATTTTCATTTATGTCAGGGTTTTGGCCTTGTGTTTTTTTTTTGTTTGCCTATTGAATTTTTGTTCAGGAAAAATTGGTTTCCTATTATTAAGTTATTTTATCCTTCCTAAACAAGTGACCCTTTATCAAAAATAGGTTAAATTGTTCAACAAGAAAACTGTTAGGTATTTTGAATGAATAAACTCATGAATTACAAGTTAATATGCATTGGATGTTAATAAATGAAATATGATGTTATTAAACAGCATTTGTGCGGTCCTTTCAGTATTTATTTGTCATTTATGTTATGATGTACATTCAAAAGTATTGTGTCCATTCAACCCTGTTACTTTGCACAACCCTGTTACTGTAATTTCAACCCTGTTACCATATCATTTTAAATAAAATTATATTAAATGAGTGTCTAAACTCTCAAGGCTTTGACCTCTTGACCTTGTAATAGTTTTACTGATTTGATGCGTAATAATTTTGAGCCAATATTTGAAAAATCATTACTGAAAAAAGTAAAAAAAAAGACATGTGAATTTGGAAAAGTTGGTCAAGCTAGATTCCAAAAGTTGCTTAAATTCTTTTGGCTTGAGCTTTTTTTGAAATTAAATAATTACTCAGTTAGAATTTGACATTATTTACATAACTATGAAGGATTTATCAAACCTTTTTAGAAAAAATATACTTTTTCAGGTTCCAGAGTATCGATAACAGGGTTGGGAAGGGCACATAACAAATAAAAGGTCTTTAAAAAAGTTTACTATTGATGCATAAGCTGGACAACTCAAATTATTTGATGGCTTGATGTTGGTTTTGTAATTACATGACAGAAAAGTTCAAATTAAATTATACATTTTTCAATGTTTTGTTACCCAAATTGTCCTCTAATTCTGGAATGACCCAGATGCCTTACACGCGCTCTTCGTCGATTGGACGGACGTCCCTACGCGGCGGCCATCTTACCTCGGACAGCTGCCCCCTTTCGTAACATTGGTGTCAATGGTGCATGTACTATTTAAATAACACTAACTTGCTCAATTTTCAACCAAATTTCAAACGGTTTGGTTTGTTATAAACGCCAGAGATGTGGCTGTAAAATATGACGGATTTGGCCCATTAATTTAAAAATGTTAAAGTATGTCCTATCAAGCCTATGTGTCATAAGGTTTGTAATAATGCAACCCGCTTGTAAACCCGTTAATATTTAATCGAGTTAAGAGTTTTTGTTTAAGGTGTTCACTCACCTTCCATCTGCTACCATTGAGAACGGAACGTAAGCTGTCCGAGGTAAGATGGCCGCCGTGTAGGGACGCTGTCGACTCCCAGTTAAGGCATCTAGTGATGTATACGTATGATATCTATGATGTGAGGGCCCTGGGTGGGCGGAGTCACTCGTAACCATGATGGGTCAAAGTCAAAGGCTGGCTGTGTCCAAATCCAGGGGTTGTGTGCTCATGAGTTCGGATTTTAAGACCAGTGAAGTCACAGCCGCGTCGAAGACTGTTATGGGATATTCATGTTAAGTTAGTAGCGCCCGTTCTCCCCCCCTGTGTTGTGATATACAATGGTATGACCCGAGTACGGTACAGCTCTGTGTTGGCTCAAACCCGCTCCATGACTCCTTCTGTTATTACTACACAAACATGGTGTCAGAAGTGATCTAAGTGAAGAAGCGAGACGGAGCTATACCGGGAAGACATCAACGGTAGCACGATGGCAAACTCGGTGTCACCACCGGGAGAGATGAAAATGTCCGGCGACCTAGCAAACAACTGGGACGAATTCAGGTCGGAGTTTGAAGATTACATGCAACGGGGCTGAATAAAAACGACAAGGAGGTACAGGCGGCGACCTTGCGACGGGTGATGGGCAGTGATTGCCGACACGTATACAAACACAATTTGGGACTTTCAAGGGAACAGGCGAAGGACCCCACAGCCATCCTTGACGCTCTGGGTGAGCATTTTAAGCCGGCCAGGAACGTGATATTTGAAAGATATGTATTCGAAAACTGCAAGCAGGACGATGCATTCGTAACACGGCTAAGGGAGAGAGCTGCATCTTGTGAGTATGGCGACCTCAAAGAGGATTTATTAAGAGACAGACTGGTGTTGGGCGTATGTGATGAAGCTGTGCATCGCCGCCTTCTTAGAGAGAAAACACTCCCTTGCATCAGCCATTGAAATATGTCGGGCCACAGAGTTGACTGACATGGGTCTGAAAGCGATGTCACATGATAGACCTCCGGAGATAGTGCATGCTACAGACAGCCGGCGGCCTTGGGCTGAACTGAGGCAGACCCGCCAGGACAGGCTGCAGAACCAGATGCCCGGGCGGGGCGAGGACACACCTTGTAGATTTTGTGGGATCAGACATCGGCGCGGACGTGAATCATGCCCCGCATATGGAATGAATTGCCGCCACTGCGGTACAGCGAACCATTTCGCAAAAATGTGCATGAAGAGAGGTCAGACCCGTAGACAGGTGAACACCGCAGACCCCGCAGGCCCAGATGATATGAGCCCATCTGACACGGAAGCGCACATATACACAACTAAGAGCATTGGGGCAGTGCAGGGGTGTGGAAAAAAGTGGTTTGCAAATATTAAAATGAAGGGAGGATATCAGAGATGTCAGCTAGACTCTGGGGCGACCTGCAACGTTATGAGTATGAAAGATATGAGGAGATTGGCACCCCATGCTGCGCTATTACCAAGCCGGACCAGACTAGTTTTATATTCAGGCCAGTCTATGTCATCGATAGGCATATTCAACACTGAGTGTGTAGTGAGAGGAAAAACCCATGAGCTGAACTTTGAGATCGTGAGGAGCAGTCAGAGACCCCTGCTGTCAGGCGACACCTGTGAACGTCTAGGATTAATACACTTTACCATACCAAAGGAACTACTTGTGGTAGAGCACAGCATCTCAGGCCCATTGAGTAAGCAGAATCTTATCAGCACCTATGAGGATGTTTTTAATGTGCCAGTCGAAGCGCTCCCTGGTGAGGTACAATTTGTGTTAGATAAGGATGTAGCGCCAGTGCAGGCTTCACCACGCAATGTTCCAGTGGCTCTCAGAGAGGCCGTTAAAGCTCAACTGGACAAACATGAGAGAGATGGGCATTTAGCCTCAGTGTCCGAACCAACAGACTGGATTAGCAACATGGTGATAGTCCGGCAGCCAGAGAAACTAAGGATTTGTATTGACCCCAAGTCACTAAACCGAGCTCTGAAGAGGTCCCACTACATAATGCCCACCCTGGAGGACGTTTTACACAAACTCCCCAAGGCCCGGGTTTTCACTCTGGTTGATGCGCGTGATGCGTTTCTGCAGTGTAGGCTGGATGAGGAAAGCAGTTATGTGACAACATTCTGGACGCCTTGGGGCAGGAAGCGCTGGCTGAAGCTGCCTTTTGGGGTGTCTGTGGCCCCAGAGATATATCAGAGAAAACAGCATGAGCTTCTGGCAGGGCTGAAAGGGGTAGAACCCATTGCAGATGATATCCTGGTGGTGGGGTGTGGGGATACGGATGAGGAAGCAGCAGCAGACCATGATATGAAACTATTGGTGCTCATGGACAGATGCAGGGAGGTGAAGCTTAGACTGAGCCTAAACAAACTGCAGTTTAAGGTCAGGGAGGTCAAGTTTCATGGACACATTTTATCAGCAGATGGGCTCAGGGTCGACCCGGAGAAAGTCAGAGCTGTCCAGGAGATGCCTCACCCCACAGATGCCAAAGCGGTGCAAATGCTTATAGGCTTTGTGACCTATCTGTCGAGATTCACTCCACATCTCTCGGAGGCATGTGAGCCACTACGGAGGCTGCTGGACAAAGACGTCCCTTGGCACTGGCTACCAAAGCATGACGCCGCTGTGGAAGAGATCAAGCGGCTAGTCACAACAGCTCCAACTCTCAAATACTATGACGTAACCAAGCCAGTCACCATACAGAGCGATGCCAGTCAGAAAGGATTGGGATGCTGCCTACTGCAGGAGGAACAGCCGGTAGGGTATGCTTCACGGGCGCTGACCCCAACAGAACAAAATTATGCACAGATTGAGAAGGAGTGCCTGAGTATCGTGTTTGCATGCCAGCGATTCCACTACTACCTGTACGGTCGGGAGGAGATCATAGCAGAAACGGATCACAAGCCACTGACCTCAATCTTCAACAAGCCCCTTCTCACAGCCCCCAAGCGCCTCCAAAGCATGCTGCTAACGTTACAGAACTACAACCTCAGGGTTATATATAAGCCAGGTACCGACATGCACATCAGTGACACGTTGAGCAGAGCCACAGTTCCACCCCAGCGGGCTGACACGAGATACACCAAACACAGCATCTGCAGCTTGCAGAGGGCGCAGGAGGACACAGAACACATAAACCAGGCTGACTATCTGAACGTGACAAGCAAGCGTCTAAGTCAGATCAGGCAACACACCGAGGGAGACGAGGCACTTCAGCAGCTGAGGGAGGCAGTGCTCCGGGGCTGGCCGGATCGCCGGGAGGACACACCCCTGGCCATCAGAGAATATTGGTCCATCAGAGATGAGATCAGTGCGCAAGATGGAGTGCTTTTATAAAGCCAGAGAGTCATAATCCCAAAGACAATGCGTGCACAAATGTTAAAACGCATCCATGCCAGCCACGTAGGAGGAGATGCCTGCTATAGGCAGGCAAAGGACACGCTATACTGGCCAAACATGCACGGGGAGGTCAAGGACTATGTGAGTCAGTGCTCAGCGTGCAACGAATACTCACACGAGCAGCAGCGTGAAACAATGATGTCACATGCACTCCCGAAGCGGCCGTGGCAAATTGTGAGCATGGATCTGTTCAGGCAAGCCGGCAAGGACCTCCTCCTAATTGTGGATCATTATTCAGATTTTTGGGAAATAGATTTGCTCCCAGATCTGTCAGCAGAGACCACTGTACTTCGATGCAAGGCCCAGTTTGCGCGGCACGGGCAGCCGGACCGTGTAATAACAGACGGTGGGCCACAGTTTGACTGTGAAACGTTCAGGAGGTTCGCAATGCAATGGGACTTTGACCATGTTATGTCCTCGCCCAGACATCCAAAAGCAAATGGAAAAGCGGAGTCGGCAGTGAAAATAGTGAAGAATCTGTGCAAGAAGCCAACATGTGCAGGTAACGACCCATGGCTGGCTATATTACAGTGGAGGAACACACCAACGGAGGGCATGTCAAGCAGCCCATCACAGAGGCTGATGTCTCGCAGACTGAGGACCCCACTTCCAGTGGCCGACACACTTCTGGAGCCAAGCGTGATCACTGGGGTTCCAGAAAGACTACGGGTCAAGCATCAAACAGCAAAAATCTGGTATGACAAGTCCGCCAGGGATATGCCGGAGTTGTGCATCGGCCAGGATATCAGGATGAAGCCTTTGCCCGGAGACAGGACAGGCAAGTGGAGAAGAGGAGTCTGTACACAGCTAGAGGGTCCCAGATCGTACCTGGTGGATGTGGAGGGCACCTACTACAGGCGAAACCGAGTCGATCTGCGGCCAGCGGAGGTGGGTGTGACAGAGCTCTGCCAAGAGCAGCGGCAGCGCAGAGAACAGCACAGCAGCCCGCAAGTTGAGCAACCGGTCAGTGTAAGCGGGGACACAAGGGGCCAAGAGAGGGGACTGCCAGGTCAGGATACACTTCTCCAGCCCAGGGAAGTTTCACCAACCACACTAGAGCACAGGACGGCCAGCGGCAGGCTGGTGAAGGTGCCGAAAAGACTGAACCTGTAAAGCCCGTAGACAGCAGTTATGTTCGTTGTTTAATATTGTTCATGTATGTGGGTTCAGGTTGTAAGGCTTTGAAACACTAAGGACACAGGAGAGCAGTTGAAGAATGCTCAGAATGCGGTCTTGAAATGCGTTCTTCTTTTCCTCGTTTTTGAGAACGGGTGCGGTGTAGTCTCCGTGGTCTCCTCGCCTCCATAAATCCCATGATGCACTGCGGGATTGATTTCTGTACCGGCAACAATGGCAGAAGAAACGGGAGACGCAGCAGCACAACTTTAAATGACAGCTCATTAAAATCTGACTGAACAAAAAGTAAAAGCCTGAAGTGGTTGTGTTTTTATGGGTTTCCTGTCATGTGTTTTTTTATTTTTGTTCTTAATTACAGTTCATAAAATTGGTGAATCAAAAATCATAAAATAACCAAGGAAAAAGTTTAAAACATGTGCGAGCTCCATTTCTGCAGCTTCTTCTTATGCGGTAGCAGTTGCTAGGCGACAGGAGGACATCTGCCAAAGTAGGGGCGGGACTTTTATTTAAGGCTAGAATGTCCACATTCACAGCTGTTAACGTCCGGTCTAACCGGTCACGGAAGAACGTTCTCCTGAGACCAATGAGGACGGGTACTCGTGAGCATGCAACCCCTGGATTTGGACACAGACTGTATATATAAGAGGTCCATTCTGGATCAGGGGATTGTGTGGTGACGTAGTTCCGGTCTTGTCCTGTGGGGGGCAGTAGGTCGTCTTGTGCATGGTCTGGAAAAGAGTGTGACGCAGACGCAGAACCGCTACTTCCTTGGCTCTGACGTCATCGTATTGTCCGGGATGTGACCGATGCCCCTCCACCGATGATCTCCGTTAAACTGGTGCAATTTACGGTAAATCCGGCGGAATATCAGCACAGCGCCCACCGGGGACCACGGCGACCGGCTGAGGGGCCTTTGAGAGCGGACAACCACACACACGGACTCCGGTAAGAGCCGACACGTCAGCGGAGGCTCGGCTGCTGCGTGGCCGTCGCCAGGTGAAGTCAGCTCGGTCAGCTGATCCAGGGGAGCCGCTGCTCGATTTGTGTTTTGACCAGTTTAATCACGACCCGAACCGGGAGGGTTCGAGTTCGGCCTCCGGTCTGGTCCGATCCGATCCGGACTTCCTGTCCGAGGTTCAGACTTCTGTCTGCCCAACCCAGTCCTGTTCAGAGTTTGGTTCTGTTCTGTCCCGGACGGAGGTCCAGATCGGTTCTGTTACCGGATGAGTGGACCAGAACCTGATGCAGCCTAGAAACGGCACCCCTAAAGCTGATGGTCCGGAGATAGCCCTGTATCAGGGAGGTTGCCGGTCCGAACCCAGGCTCCACCAGTGTCAGCCGTTGTGTCCATGGGCAAGACGCTGTTGTTGTTATTAAAGTACCTACTGGCCCAGACAGCTGTCAGTCAAAAGCTAAGGATGCTGGGTAGCGTTTCCATGGAAACCAGTTGATGCAACAATGATGGAAGGTACCGTCTAAGAACTGGATCGAGTGCGTGTGTGTGCGTGTGTTGGGGGTACTGGTTCTGGTCCTGTTGTAGGGCTGCTAACCCAGACTCAAGGTTCTGCTTGAGACTAAAGGTAGAACATTACTAAAATACTCAGATTCTTGTCTGTCTGCTCTCCCACAGGGTTCTGTTGGACCTGGCGGGTTCTGTTGGACCGGCATCAACATGAGTGGCGCCGCTCTCGGTATCGAGATCATCTTGGTGTTTTTCCTGGCTCTGTTCCTGCTGCACCGATATGGAGACTTCAGGAAGCAGCAGCGGATGGTTCTGTTCGGCACGCTGCTGGCCTGGTACCTGTGCTTCCTTATCGTCTTCATCTTACCACTGGACGTTAGCACGGTAGGAACCAGAACCAGAACCAAGCTGCTGGGTTTAAATGTTTGATTCTTGGTTATTAAAACTCAGTTTGACTTCGTTTGAACTGAAAATGTTTTTTCTGGTTTGAATGAAGTCTGCAGAACCCTGAAGCCTCGTTCACACCTGTGTGGCTTCTGCACACATCAGAGCGTTCACACCTGTGTGGTTTCTGCACACATCAGAGCGTTCACACCTGTGTGGTTTCTGCACGGATCAGAGCGTTCACACCTGTGTGGCTTCTGCACGGATCAGAGCGTTCACACCTGTGTGGTTTCTGCACGGATCAGAGCGTTCACACCTGTGTGGTTTCTGCACGGATCAGAGCGTTCACACCTGTGTGGTTTCTGCACGGATCAGAGCGTTCACACCTGTGTGGTTTCTGCACG
>SSNS01000198.1:80819-93319 GCA_006937985.1 Aphyosemion australe | reverse complement strand
ATAACCATCGCCGTTCCCAACCTGGATGGATCCAATAGTAAATAATCAATAATCCATCTTTTACTTTCCTAGAGAGGAGGAAGCGCCAGAGGATCGAGGACGGAGAGAGCAGACGGAGAGTGAGTGACAGAAACACCTGGTTGTCCCGGTTACAGCCAGGTGTCCAACAGCTGATCAGATTGACATCACGTTTATCTCATGACATTCCCTACAGACTGCTCAGTGAGTTCCCATGGTAACCAGTTCCTGTGTGTGTGTGTGTGTGTGTTTCAGGACTGGAAAGAGCGTTATGGAAACCAGAGAGACGACTTCTCAGCCAGGAACCGGAGCAACCATGAGATGAAGGAGACCAGTTACTCTGAGTCCAACAGGGACAGACGTGAGTCAGGAAGCTTCGCTTCACAGCCGAGGTTCCCGTGTCTCTGACCTCACCTCTCTGGTCTGTAGAGGCTAAATATTCGCGCTCCGGCAGTCGAGCAGAGAGGGACTGCATCGAGCTCCTTCAGGACGCAGAACCGTTGGACTTTAACTTGGACACTCTGGCTGACGAGTCCCTGGAGACCGACTCGGGCAGGTAAACATGAAGTTTCTTTTTTACTTGAGTTCCTTCGGACTGGTTCCATTCTGATTAACAGTGAGATGTGTCAGGTTTAGGTGCGTCCATGATTGATCCGGTTCTGTTTGGCTTTTCAGGCACGCCGGAGGACGATACCTATCCATGTCGTCTTCTCGGAACCGAATATTTGACGATGTTTAACTTGGTGTTTAGATTCTCCCGCAGAGGCGATGAGCTCCACCTCCTCCCAGCATGCATCTAAAAACTAAATAGCTGTGTCTAAAGCTCCGCCTCCTTGGAACGTGTCCGACCCTTTGATTAGATATCTGGACCAACTCGGCTCGGCTGGTGACTGAAGCACTTTAAAGGAACTTTGCTGCTGTCACGGTTCTTGAAGCCTCTGGTATGAAGTTGAGTTCCTGCCGACTGAGCATGCTCACAACGGTCTAGCTACTGAGCACGCTCACAACGGTCTAGCTACTGAGCACGCTCACAACGGTCTAGCTACTGAGCACGCTCACAACGGTCTAGCTACTGAGCACGCTCACAACGGTCTAGCTACTGAGCACGCTCACAACGGTCTAGCTACTGAGCACGCTCACAACGGTCTAGCTACTGAGCACGCTCACAGCGGTCTAGCTACTGAGCATGCTCACAGCGGTCTAGCTACTGAGCATGCTCAAAGCGGTCTAGCTACTGAGCACGCTCAAAGCGGTCTAGCTACTGAGCACGCTCACAGCGGTCTAGCTACTGAGCACGCTCACAACGGTCTAGCTACTGAGCATGCTCAAAGCGGTCTAGCTACTGAGCATGCTCAAAGCGGTCTAGCTACTGAGCATGCTCAAAGCGGTCTAGCTACTGAGCATGCTCAAAGCGGTCTAGCTACTGAGCATGCTCAAAGCGGTCTAGCTACTGAGCATGCTCACAGCGGTCTAGCTACTGAGCACGCTCACAGCGGTCTAGCTACTGAGCACGCTCACCAAGGTCTAGCTACTGAGCACGCTCACCGAGGTCTAGCTACTGAGCACGCTCACCAAGGTCTAGCTACTGAGCATGCTCAAAGCGGTCTAGCTACTGAGCACGCTCACCGAGGTCTAGCTACTGAGCACGCTCACAACAGTCTAGCTACTGAGCACGCTCACCGAGGTCTAGCTACTGAGCACGCTCACAACAGTCTAGCTACTGAGCACGCTCACAACTGTCTAGCTACTGAGCATGCTCACCAAGGTCTAGCTACTGAGCACGCTCACCAAGGTCTAGCTACTGCTTGTCGGACACGCTCTGGTGAAGCTCACTTTACTGTTTATTTATGTTTTATTTTCTCGTTAATCTCAACATTGTAGATTTATTTAATTGATAAATCACTGATAATTTAATCTGCACTTGATCAGAAATGTCTGAGCTACTAATTGAAGTTGACGCTGTTGTGCTGAAGGTGTGAGATCATGTGGTCAGTTTGGTCCTGGATCTAAAGAAGGTTTTTGTTGTGTTGATGTTGAAAGAAGTTCTCCGTGTTTCTGTGGCTCTTGTTGTATACCTCAGACTGAATGTATCTCTGCTCCCTGGTTTCTTTTGAGTAGAAAATCAAGCAGAAACCTGCCTGAAGACACCTGTGCAGCAGCACACCTGTAATGTGTGTTACCTGAAATGCAAAGAGGACCAAGTCAGCATTCTTGAGGAACTCCAGGAGGTCTTTGCTCTAAACATTGCAGCTGGAGGAGAAGGAAACATCTAGAGATGTTTGAAATGTCCTGTTCAGAAGTAGAACAGGTCCTCCCTGTTTTAACTTTAGGACTGATGATGATGATGAGGAGGAGGAGGAAACCAGGCTGCTGTACGTCTTTATCGGTTTCTCTCTGTTCTGTAAATTTGTATAAAATGTTTTTGTATTATACAGGCTAATGAATGATGTTTGTATTTAAGCCCAACCCCAGGTGAAGTAGCTCCTCCCCCTAGTATTGTGTGTCCCATCATTCTGGTAACTCTGGTTTTTTCTGAATCTCTGTGGTGAAACCAGGTTCTTCTAACCGTGTCAGAAAATAAAACTTTATCCAAGCAGAACAAAGTTTTGTGTAGAAGAATAAAAACGATTTGAGGTTGAAGGAACTTAAATTAGAACCAGTGAAAAAGGACATTCTACTTTTTATTAACACATAACAAAAGTTCTCTGGTCCCACATGAAGCATCTCAGCAGCGTTTCGGTACCTTCCAGAATGAGCCGTTTCAGGAAAAACAAGCAGCTGCTGGCCACGCCCACACGTCCCCTAATTGGCTGCTATGAGGTGAGGAGCTCAGATAGCTGGGAGGGGCTCTGTGTAGAGCCATGGCTCCTCTAGTGCTGACAGGTGTGTGTGTGTGTGTGTGTGTGAGAAAACATGTTTTTTCATGTTTGTAGAGGCAGTAGAGACCCACATACCAGCACAGAATGATGCAGAAAGTCAGATTTGCGTAGTATGTCCTCTTTAAAGATTTTTATATCAGTTTTCGGGTTTAATGGATAAATTCAAAAGTTACCTGGCTGGTGATTTTATATAACTAAGTTCCTCTGGAAAAGTTCCAATATAACAGCTTTAAGAGTAAATTTATCAGCGTTAAATGGACTCAGCAGGTTTTTCAGTGTACTTCCTGCTCAGCAGCACGTTTGTGTCCATAAACCCAGTTCTCCCGGTTGGTTCTGAGCTCGAGGCGCCAGGTTCTTTGATGTTATTCACATGTATAAAGGTAAGACCACACCCTGAAATTTCACCTTCTGTAAATGTGTGATGTCATCAGAACGCGTGTGAGGAGTTCACAACAAAATGTGGATTTAAAAATGAAACCTGGAGCTTTTCTTTGTTATACATCTTTTTCATGCACAAAACCAGAGAAACCAACCATAAAGGAAGAGAAAGATGAACCCTGGGTGGTTTTTTTTGTCATCGGTGCAATGGTGGCAGAAGTCCCCCCCACCCGGTAGCAAGACGGTTGTGGGCAGTGGGGGGCTCTCAGTCTGAATGGTCCTTGTTGAGGCAGCTGCTTCTAGCTGTGGCCGTGTTTACAGCGGGGACAGAGAGCTGCTAACATCAACTGAGGATATAGTCAGGTGGTGGAAAGAATACTCTGAGGAGCTCCTCAGTCCCACCGACACGTTCCAGTGGGGAACCGAGAGGTGGATCAAACAATCTCTAGAGCAGGAGTCGCTGAGATAGTCCAACACTGACACGCTGGTAAAGCTCCGGGGTTGACGAGCCTCATCCTGGGTGCCTCAGGGTTATGGATATTCTTATAGTTGACTCGCCTCCAGGGCCGGATTATGATTGCAAGGGCCCCCGGGCACAAAGTGCCCAAAGGCCCCCTCCTTGTTACTCCACAACATCCCCCACCCCACCCTCCACAGGAACATGGAGGACGTGATGGAGGTGGGCATTTGTGGGCGGTACTGTAGGTAGGAACCTTTAGCTGGAGTAAAAAGAGCGAAATGCGCACTGGGCGCCGCAGCAGTGCGGTGATGTCACCGGGACACAGATGAGCTCCGCTGAGGCAGAGCGTGTCAAGCACAAATAAAAGAGAAAGTACCAGAATATTTATGAGCAGACATGAACGATTGCGTGTTAATTGTTTTCTTTTGGTGGCGTGACTTGGTGGTCGCGGTGCGTGCAGAAGCGCATGAACCATCAGAGGTCTCTGTCCTCTCTGCTCAAAAGAGGTCCTGGTGCGTTTAGAGTCCATATAAATAATGTCATATCGAAACTGGACCTTTTTTCAGGCTCCCCTGTAATCAGAACCCCGAAGAAAACCCACTAATTGATTCCTGGTTAAAATGCTTTGTAATGCACGTTTCTGACATTTGTACCGAGTAAAATATTCTGATCTCTGCTGTAGCCGAGAGCGCGTCCGCAGTGTTAATGATTTTCCTTTGTGACTTTAAGAATGTTACTGGGGCTGTGCGTGCGCATGAACAATCGACGCTCTCCGTACCTGAGGAGACGCTGGCGCGAGCGCAAGAGAGGCGCACAGACTTGGAAAAAAGGTGGAGTAACTCCACCTGAAAAATAAATTCTTTTAATTGATTATCTTAGCAGTGTGTGTGGGTGTGTGTGTCGTGCCCGGTAGCTGAGTCAGTTACAGTATAATAAATGTCTCCCTGATGTCTTTCTGTTGGACCTGTTTTATTCCCCTTCCTAGGGCTGCTCACATGGGCCCCTAGTGGGCGTGGGCCCCTGGGCCAGTGCCCATAATGCCCATTGGATAATCCGGCCTTGCTCGCCTCTGCAGCATTGTGCGACATCGGGGGTGGTGGCTGTGAGTGACAGATTGGAGTGGTTGTCCACATTTTTAAGAAGGGGTATCAGTGGTTCTGGTCCTGGCTGTGGAACCGTGGACCAGTTCTTTACCCTTGTTAGGGTACTGGAGGGGACATGAGAGTTTGCCCCGCCAGTCCACTGTGGACTTAGGGTGAGGGTGGACTGTCCACATCATGTGTTTGTGGACCTGGAAGTTTATGACCGTGGTCCCAGGGCCACCCTGTGGGGGGGCACTCCTGGGGTACGGGGTCTTCTGTTAAGGTCTGTTCCTGTACAAAGAGAGTGTGAGTTTGGTCTGTGTTGCTGGCAGCACGTCGGAGCTATTCCCAGTGAGAGTTGCACTCCACCAGGGCTGCCCTTTGTCACTGGTGGTAGGTGGATCTCATCTTGGCTTTTTGGAGATGATGGGGTCCTCTTAACGCTACCAAACTGTGACATTCAACTCTTGGTGGGGAGGGTCGCAGTCCAGTGGGAAGCAGCTGGGGGCAGCAGGACGGAGGGACCGGTGGCGCCTGTGCTCGGCAGTCTCGCCTCTGTCAGCGCCCCAGGGCAGCTGTGACTATGCTGTAGCTCATCACCACCAGCGTGTGAATGTGTGTGTGATACACTGTAGCGTAAAGAGCTTTGGAGTCCTCTGACTCTGAAGCGAATGTGAGCACCTTCAAATTCATGGCCATGGTTCATAACCGGAAATGGGTGGGTGCCAATTCCGGGTTGGAGTAGAGGTCCTACCGGAAGTGGTGGAGTTTAAATACCTCGTGGTCTTGTTCATGATTGAAAGAAGGAGGGAGCAGGAGATCAACAGGTAGATTGGGGCTGCGTCTGCAATACAGTATAAAACAGATACTCCTCTTTAGCCTAAGAAGAAATGATTAGGATATATAAGTAAACAGAACCCAGAGCGTACCAGAGAGTGACCAACTGAACAGTGATGTAAACTTATTGACTGCCATTGTGTTTTTTGCATGGTGTTTAAGTTATCCTGAATGGTTTCTTTTGCATGTTTCAGAATTTAAAGGAACTACTTTTTGCTTTAAAATGTCTACCATGGATTTTGGTGATGCTGCTTTGACAGTTAATGTTAGTTTAATCTGTGTTTTGGGGCTATTTGAGATAACACCACAGTTGAGCACGTAATGAATATCTTACAATTAAAGTCATATATTATACTTGGCTTCCTAGAATTAGAACACTGAGATGATTCTCAAGATGGCTCGACACGGGTTGCAGCCTGTCAGAGCAGCTCTCACTTCTTCACTCTCTTTTTTATTCTTTGCTTGTTTTGTGTTGTGTGTTTTTAACCGCACGATCCACAGGAGTACTTTTGTGTCGTTTGTGTTCATTTTTTTACTTTTATCTGAACTTCTGGGGGTCGCACAAGGAAATTCTCCCGGGTCCATCCACGCACCTATTACCTACAGCAGGGACCAGCTGATGAAGCTGCGGCCACCGGCGCTCTTCCACACTGACGCGCCTGTCCTGCCCCCTGAATTGAGGAGGAAAAACAGGGGGTGCCGAGCGGGGCTTAGAATACAGCAGAGGAAACGGAGATATAAACCAGTTTTACCCTCCGTGATTATGGGAAATGTCCGTTCTCTGCCCAACAAGATTGATGAGCTCACAGCACTGACCAGACTCCAGCGGGATTACAGACGGTGTAGTTTGATGTTTTTTACGGAAACGTGGATGAATGAGCTCATTGCTGACTCTGAGGTTTCCCTGGAAGGATTTAAACTCGTGAGCGCTGACAGGAGCGCAGAACGGAGCGGTAAGCGAAAAGGAGGGGGTCTGGCTGTGTTCATTAATGAGAGATGGTGCAACCCGGCGCATGTGACCATTAAACAAAAACTCTGCACAAAAGACATTGAGATACTGGCTGTTGGTCTCCGGCCCTATTATATCCCGAGAGAGTTTTCACATGTCATAGCGTTTAATGTGTACATTCCCCCCTCGGCTGACGCAGTCGCTGCATGCGAGCTGCTCCAAAGTTCTGTGGAGAAGCTGCAGACAGCTCATCCAGACGCGCTTGTTCTCATCAGCGGGGATTTTAATCACGCCTCTCTCTCCTCCACTCTGCCCACTTTTACACAGTATGTTAAGTGTCCCACAAGAAATTTCAATACAATTGATCTTCTGTATGCTAATGTCAAAAACGCATAAACTTCCTCCCCCCTGCCGCCGCTCGGCCGCTCAGACCACAACCTCATTTACCTGAAGCCTGAATACACACCCAGGGTGATTAGGGAGCCTCCTCAGAAAAAAACTGTGAAAGTGTGGAATGAGGAATCAACAGAAATTCTGAGGGACTGTTTCCAAACCACTGACTGGGAAACACTCTGCAGCGCCCATGGTGATGACCTTGACAGCCTGACCCACTGTGTGACTGATTATGTAAACTTCTGTGTAGAAAACACCGTCCCAACACGAAGTGTGAGGTGTTTCTCAAACAACAAACCTTGGCTGACCACAGAGCTGAAATCCCTGCTGAATGAGAAAAAGAAAGCTTTCATGTCTGGAAATAAGGAGGAGCAAAAACGTGTACAGAAAGAACTTAAACACAAAATAAGACAGGCTAAAGACAGCTGCAGGGGGAGGCTGGAGAATCAGCTGGGGCAGAACAATGCTCGTGGTGCCTGGAGAGGCCTCAGGAACATCACAGGTCACAGTGGGAGGAGTGGTGCCAGTGGGTCTGCTGACGGGGACCAGAACCGGGCCAATGAGCTTAACCTGTTTTTTAACAGATTCGACTCCACTCCCCCCACTGCTGCAACAGGCACCACCAACACCACCATCCCCCAACCACCTCCACTCAGCCAGCCAACCCCCACCTCTCAACTTCACACCATTCATCAGCTTCTCCCCCCTCCACCAACTCTCATCAGCAACAAGCCCCCCCTCACTACCCCCTCTCAGTTACATCGGACCAGGTGAGGAGAGAACTGAGGTGGCTTAAGAGCAGAAAATCAGCAGGTCCTGATGGAATCAGCCCCAGACTGCTCAAAGACTGTGCTGACCAGCTGTGTGAAGTGGTCACACACATGTTCAACCTGAGCCTTCGACTGGAGCAGGTCCCCATCCTGTGGAAGACCTCCTGTCTGGTTCCAGTCCCCAAAACATCACGTCTCAGGGATCCAGACCACTGCAGACCTGTCGCCTTGACCTCCCCCCTGATGAAGACTATGGAGAGACTCATCCTCACCCATCTGCGTTCAGTGGTGAGCCCAGAAATAGACCCACTTCAATTTGCATATAAACCAAACATGGGGGTGGAGGACGCCCTCATCTACCTGCAGCACCGGGCTCTGAATCACCTTGAGATGCAAAAAAGCACTGGGAGGATCATGTTCTTCGACTTCTCCAGTGCCTTCAACACCATCCAGCCGTGTCTACTGCAGCAGAAGATGAGGGGTGCAGGAGTGGACGAACATCTGACTGCATGGATCATCAACTACCTCACCAACAGGTCACAGTACGTGAGGCTGCACAACTGTACGTCTGAGGTGGTTGTGTGCAGTACTGGAGCTCCGCAGGGTACAGTGCTCTCACCCTTTCTCTTCACCTTCTACAATTCAATTCAATTCAGTTTATTTCTATAGCGCCAAATCACGACAAGAGTCGTCTCAAGGCACTTCACAAAGTAAACATTTCAATACAGTTCAGTTCATAAGCCAATCAGTAAAAAAGTTTCCTATATAAGGGACCCAGCAGATTGCATCAAGACACTGACTAGTGTCATTGTGTTGGTACAATCCTCATACTAAGCAAGCATTTAGCGACAGTGGGAAGGAAAACTCCCTTTTAACAGGAAGAAACCTCCAGAGGATCCTGGCTCAGTATGAGCAGCCATCCGCTACGACTCACTGGGGGTTGAGAAGACAGAGCAGGCACACGCACACCCCACACCCACACACACCCACCCACACACACACACACACACACACACACACACACACACACACACACACACACACACACCACATATATCAAGTAGTGTTTCTATGGCTACACTGTGATTTCTTAGTAGAAGTTCTATTTAGTAAGAGTAAGAGAAACTTTATTGTCTTTATCTGAGTGAATCTATAATTAATTCAATAGGTGAACTAATAGTAGCACATTCTATGTTAAAGAAAGTGAGATGTAATATCAGGAGAGGGAGAATGTTAGGTGGTACACCTCAGACTTCACCTACAACACCAGCAGCTGTCACCTCCAGAAGTTCTCTGATGACTCGGCCATCGTCGGCTGTGTGTCTGAGGGGAACCACCAGGAGTACAGGTCAGTCATCATGGACTTTGTGGACTGGTGTGAGCGTAACCACCTTCGCTTGAACACCAGTAAAACAAAGGAAATGGTGATTGACTTCCAGAGAAACACTCCTCCTCACTCACCAGTAAACATCCAGGGAGCAGACATTGAGGTGGTGGACACCTTTAAGTACCTGGGTGTTCACCTCAACAGTAAACTGAACTGGTCCCACAACACAGATGCTCTGTATAAGAAGGGCCAAAGCCACCTCCATCTCATGAGGAGGCTGAGGTCCTTCAGAGTTAACTCCCAGCTGCTAAACTCCTTTTATCACTCTGTTGTTGGCTCTGTTATTCATTCTGCTGTGGTCTGCTGGGGTGCAGGCAGCTCTGACCGAGACAGGAAGAGACTGAATAAGCTAGCTACCAAAGCTAGCTCGGTTCTGGGCTGCCCGCTGGATTCTGTTGAAGAGACGTGTGAAAGGAGGATGCTGGGGAAGATGACCTCCATCTTAAGAAACCCCTCCCACCCACTGCACTCCACTGTGGAGGTCATGGACAGCTCCTCCAGAGGTAGACTGAGACATCCCAGACGCAAAACTGAGCGCTATCGTAGATCTTTCATCCCCTCTGCTGTAAGAGTGTATAACTCCTCAGTTTAAGCTGTACTGGTATCATCCTGGTACACAATAACACCAATGCAATATTCATGTGTTCTATACTTGTGCAATACCGGATTCACATTGTTGTCTGTGTCTCTTACAGTATGCTGCATAGTGTTGGTACCAAGTCTGTTTTTATCTTTTATTTGTGGTTTTTTAGTGATCTAAGATTACAATACTAGATTACTGCCTATGTGTATATACATGTATCCTTGTTTTTATTTATCTTCTAATTACCTTTTTGAGTGATGGTGCTGCTGTGACAAGTGAATTTCCCCACTGTGGGATCAATAAAGTCGATTCTATTCTATGATGAGTGACGATACGGTCCTAACGCCAAGGCTTCCCCCTCATTCCTGAGCTCCAGTGAGGGGCACATTACCTCCCTAGTGAAGGAACAACAGCTGATGCCAGCGATCAACAGCCAGTGGTGAGACCAAAGCCAACACACCCGCCAAGTCCTATGGTCAGCAGTTACAGTACCACAGTACACCAGTCCCTCAGCAGGACTAGATGCACAGCGCACCCCAGCACCCCCAAATCTGTCACCATATGGCAATTTTTATGCTGCTTCATCACAGGCCAGCATGCATGCGACATCGGCTCCCCTACCACCTCAGTCGCTGACAGGGACCCAGATTGTGCACTGTGCCCCTTACAACCATCTACCCACACCTGATGGGGGTTTCTCAGCCAGGCACCCCTGTATCCATCAGCCAACAGTACATGGGGCCCTGTTGCATACAGGCCCAACTCTCAATTCCTGAATCATGCAGCTCACAATTATGTTGATCCTCCCCATGGACACACCCACATTGCTTATGGCGGGTTCGTGCAGAAGAAGAAGAAAAGATTTTTTTACATCTCAAGATAAAAATCACGAGGCGCTTCACAAGAACAAAAAAAGATTAAAAATTTATTCAAAAATGGTTAAAAAACAGTCATAAAAAATGGGGAAAATAGATTTTTTTTAAATAAAAGCTGAGAAGGAAGAAAAACAAATAAGTAAAGGTGATACTGGATCCAGGGAAAGACTTGGTAGAAACAGCAGCATGAAGAGAAGGTAGTGATGAAGAATCAGCAGGAGGTCCCACCAAAGCCACCTAAACAGGTGAGTTTTTAAAGGAGACCACTGAGTCCTGGTGCGCTGCACACTCAGTAGGCTTTGATCACTGGACCTCAGGGACCTGCTGGGGGTGTAGGGACTGAGAAGATCACCAATGTATGATGGTGCTTGTCCATGTAAGGCCCTAATAACCAGAAACAGGATCTAGAAATGAACCCTGAAGTTAACCTGATCTGCATAAAGATGGTAGGAGATTCCTTTAAAAGAGCTCAGGATGTGCTGGAGAGGGAGCAGATAGAGAAGGAACAGTAGAGGCTCCAGCACAGAACCTTGTGGGACACCATGGGTGAGGGAGGTGGAGGAGGACTGAAACTTGGAGACAACCACAGAGAAGGAACGCTCTGACAGATAAGAGGAGAACCACTCTAGAGCAGTTCCAGAAAGCCCTACCCAGTCTCTCAGCCTATCCAGTAGCAGGTGATGGTCGACAGTGTCAAAGGCTGCAGTCAGGTCCAGCAGAACCAGAACAGAACAGTCCCCTGCATCACCATGAGTCAGAAGGTCATTAGAGACCCTGAGAAGAGCTGTTTCAGTAGAATGAGCTCTACGGAAACCTGACTGGAAACTATCGTAGATGTTATGTTCATCAAGAGCAGCTGGGAGTTGTTAGCTACAACCTTTTCCAAGATCTTGGAGATCAACGGAAGCTTAGAGACCAGATGAGAAATGTCCAAGTCTTCACTGGTAACACTGGTAGCAGGATGCTGGTGAAGGACTGGGTTCTGGACATGCAATATATCCTGGAGGCAACATAGCTCCCACCACACCTGAAATTTTCCACTGTTGTGCGTCATCTGAGTGGTGGGTCCAGGAAATTGGTTCTGAATGTACCTCTCTGTGACCAAACCCAGAGAATTATTGTTTATTAAATAAATGCAACAACTAACTATACTCTTAGAACGCTGCCATCTTAAATGAATTGAGCGTGCAGGGCGGTGTGTGTGTGTGTGTGTGTGTGTAGGGGGTGGGGGTCCATTTTGCCTTGGCCCCCAAATGCCTTGATACGGCCCTGGGTATGGAACAGAGTTTTGAACGTGATCTGAATTGTACCAAATATATAAATATTATAACCCTAACCCCAGCCCCTCTCAATCCTCCAGAAAAACTGCTGCCTGCTTCCTCCATTTTCACCTCATGAGTAACTTATGAACTCAGCAGATCAAAAATAGCGGCGTGCCGCAGCAGAGAGGTGAAGTCACCGGAGCGCGGCACAGGTTGTGAGCTCCACTGCAGCAGAGAGCGTCAGGCACAAAAAAAGACAGAGAATATGAGCGGACATGAATGATCGCGTGTTAATTATTTTCTTTTGGTGGAGTGGCGCAGCTTTGAGAATAAAGTTACTGTGGCCATGCGCAGGACGCAGCTGCCTGGCACACACGAACAATCCGCTCAAAAGAAGTCCCGCTACGCTGAGAGCCTATAAATAATGTAATATAGACAGAAGCCCCGTTTCCTTTATCGGAACTTCGGGGTAAATTCGCTTGTCTCCACTTGACCGGGCCGGCCGAACGGCCGTTTTCTGGAACCTTCTGAGTACCTGATCAGGGGTAGGTACTCGGAATGGCCCGATGGAGTCGCTGAGCGGAACCTTCGGTTAACTCACGCTGATTGGTTGTAACTCCGTAGGAA
>SSNS01000198.1:58319-75819 GCA_006937985.1 Aphyosemion australe | reverse complement strand
AGAGGCAGTGCTAGTTAAAGTGAGTAGTCAAAGTGTCAGGGTCTGTATCAGAGGGTAAAGGTGGACTGAAAGCAGTAGAACATTAGCTACCTGCACTCTCATTAAGAAAACGAGAACTAACCAAACAGCGAGCAGGAGGTGGGGATGCAGAAACTGACAAGTTGAAGAAAATGCAATGGTGATCTGAGATATAAACATCCTCACAGGTGAAACCAGCCTCCGTGGAGTGGACGTGTTTGCGCAACAACCTTGGCCCAAGGTGCTCCTTTACGCGTTTCCCCTGGTCACGCTGATTTCTGGATCGGGTTTGGTTGGAACAGTTCTCTCTGTGATCCTGGTAGCCCCCAGGTGCAGTTCCACGCCGTAATTTCCAGATCTGCAGCTGCTTGTGATGAGCCCCCCATGGCTGCTTCCATGGAGAGAGGATGCACTCCTCCAGGCAGGGGGCGTGATCAGACACCCTCCAGAAATAGGCCAGCGGCTTAGGGTTTGGCCGTTGAATGAATGTGCTTAGGGGCCTCGGGGATCCCTCATGACGTAGTTTGCACTATGCTGAGTGTAACAGCCATTTGTCCAAAAACCAAACCAGTGATCCAAACCCTAATACTGCTTTCTCTGCTCATGCCAATAATTTTGCAGATGCAGTAGATGAAACTTTGGAAAGGTTAGAGCCGCCTCTGGAGTGCGCTGTATTACAATTATTTGAGGCACTGTCATCAGGTCCTATATCATTTTAGATTTGCTTTTCAGGAGGCTTAATACAAAGTTCATATGAATGTTCCACATTTGACAACCATCCTTTGACATCATCAGCAAAGCTTGAAAACACCTTTTCTTTTCGTTCAAAATATTTACTTTGCTTTTCCTTTTCATCCCGGGGTAAATCCAATGACACGAATGACAAATGATGTTGCTTTGCCTCATCAACACAAATTATCATTTGATCCAGAAGTGACTTGACTTCGTCAATATTATTTGCAGAATGCATCAATTTATCCATTTGGTTCATGTATGCTTTAGCTTGTTTGCATTTCCTTGATCTTTTTTCCTGACAGGTTTGCACGAAAAACATCAATCTTTTAGGCGTGAACGTTGTGCGCCTTTTTGTAGAAAGCACCTCCTGAGTGTCACATACGGCCTCTGCTGCAACGTCAGACATTTTAGTCTCTCCCTGATGTTGGCCAGGCGCACACAGTTATTTACAAAAATGAGTGAGAGAGAGACATACCGTGCAGCTCTTCCTTTGCGGCTACGATTGCCTTTGTGCACGGTGTCGGGTGCGCGTTGATTGCCTTTGCGCGCAGCCGGGACGACACCTGTGATGGCCTTGTGCCTTGGTTCCTCCAAAATGTAACAAACGATAATCCTCCACACAGTAAATGCAACTCCTTCACTCCAATAGTGTCACCGTTATCCAATACGGTGTCCAGGAAAGCTTTACAGTGTCGGATGCATCATTTCATTGGTGCTTGCGCCGTATCCAGCCCATACAGACTCCTCCAACCTTTGTCGTCGTCTCCAGCGTCAGGTGTGTAATCCTAGTTTTCCAAAGGTAAATCCAGCAAATGAACAATCCACGTCCAAAGAGCCAGGTTTTTTACTTGTGTAACAGCCATTTGTCCAAAAACCAAACCAGTGATCCAAACCTTCAAATGGCTGCCGTGGCTGCATCGAGGATTAGGCTTTACGCACTTGTGAATGCTCCAAAATAAAACAATGTCCATTCCAAAAATGCGTTTGGTGGTGGTTTATTCACACAGGAAGCAAGTGCACACCTTTTGCTGCTTCTCTATCGCTGTGTTAAAACCCACTTATCTATATTGTGTGAGCATTTGTATGCATGGTAAAAAACCATGTGCTCTCCCAGCCATGGCTCACTACTCCACCCCCTTAACCTATTTATACCGCTAATTATTCCCACCTGGGCAACAAACAAACAATATATAAATAACCTAATATAAGTTACTTAACTTAGCAAAATAACAAAAAGCAAATAATAAACATAAATACTAAACAAAATAATTAACTTTAGGAAGACAGAAAATAAATCAAGATGAACCTAAGCCTAAGATAAACAGAACACCAAAATAGCTCCAACACTGAGTGCCCCTCCAATATTGCATCTTACCCCTAGCAGCAAAAATAGAGCACAATCTTATCATAACGGTGCGGTGCGCCGCTTCTGGGACACACCCGGAAATTTCTGCATTGCGGCTGGTTTGAATCACCCCCATAGAGGATAACGGATTCTATTTGAAGCAGTGACGTTCTGCTTCCATTTCACGCCACTGATGCTTCCAGTGTGAAGTAGGGGTTACACTGTCAGCCTTTCAATGCTGACAGTGTAACCCCTACTTCACACATGAAAATAGAACAATGGTTACGTATTGTAACCCCAGATTCTATGAGTATCAGCGCAGCCCTTTAAGCAACAGGCCTCACTGGTTCCAGTGGGGAGACGAAAGATGGGCTAGCGCTCCTTATTGCATTTTCACATCTGGCCCGGTCCAGTCCGGGCTAGGTGGCATCGGTCTGGGTCCCGCACCGGTAGGTTTTGTTCACACACATTTCTCAGGAATGCAAAAATGTCCAAGCATGTGGGCGGAGCAAAAGACGCGCTGAGAAATCTGTGGTGTGTCCCTTAGGTTAGTAAACAAAGGTGGCCGTGAGCAGTGTTGTTTTTGGTGACTGACTCTGATATTGCATCCAGACTGCTGTCTGTCCTCGTGCTACACAGCTCAAGTCTTAGCAGTCTCTCTCTCACTGAGAGTGTGTGGTCTCCTCACAGCACGTCTCAGTGAGAGAGAGACAGGGAGCTGCCGTGGCTTCACTCAGAGGCGATGTTTCCTCAGCAGTGTCCAGAGTGATAATGAATCGTGCATGCGGGAAGCCCCCGCTGGCTGATTCTACCTGCCAATCAGAGGCTCCCCCTAATGGTAGGTGTGAATTTGAGCTGGCCAATCAGTCTGCAGTGGGTGTGCTGGGTCACCTCAGCCCGAAGCAGACCGCAGAGGGAAGAGGTCTGAAAAACTGGCCGGTTGAGCATGGAAAAAAAAAACAGGCTACCCAGATGTGAACACAAAATACACAACCTGGGCAGGACCGGGCCGGCCCAGATGTGAAAGCGCCATTACATAGCAGAGTGGGGCCCACAGTAGGTGGGCGCATATTGAAAGCTCTTCAGTGGTTGGCTAATCTGAGAAACAGCTCATCCAATGGCAGCTTAAGGGGCCGCAACTATACTCATAGAATCTGGGGTTACGATGATCTCAGTCATACACACTCACTGTTGTTTTACATAGATAGAGCTGAAATCATACCTGTAAAACATGTTTGTTCTCATTACTCACAATTCAATACTTTTTAATTCAAGTTATTTACTTAAATACTTTGTGTGATATTGTTTGTGTACTACTCATATTTTACTTTACTTCACCTTACTTTACTGTACTTGTGCTGTTGCAATACTGCAATTTCCCCACTGAGGGACAAATAAAGGTATTCTTATTCTTATTAAGATGTCTAATTCAATTTCTACATCATGTTACTGCCACATACTGGTCTAGCTGAGTATTGTGCTTTGAGCTGTGTGTGCTTTGCTTGAGCAGGTGGTTAATTCAGACACACAGGCTGCTGGAGACAGAAACTCACCCTGGAAAACAATTGAAGGACAAAATTAAATGTAAATTAAAACAAAAATGGAAATTATGGATTGCAGCAGCTCTAAAAGGCTCGCACAGTAGGCATGTGCATTTAGTAGAGTATTATTATTAATATTATCGTCTAATTTATCTGTAAATTTGAAAATGGACTTTATCTGTAAAACTGTTGATTTGGAGGAAGAGAATTAATGATTGTTTTGGAATTGTAATCATTTTTCAGCTGTTCATTTTTATGCTTATTATGGACTATGAAGGGAAATATTTCACATATAACCTCCCCAAGAATTATTTTCAGCAGCCTCCACTGTATTTACCCTTTATCCAAGTAAAACATGACCTGGTCCAGATGTCTCCGAGGCACAGCGACAAAAACAGGAAAGAGAACTGGCGACAGAGCAAAAAAAACATAATAAACAAGATAAAAGGCATGAGAACAAATCTGAATCAGTACACGCAGATACAGGAGTACACACGATACAGGATTACACACGATACAGGATTACACACGATACAGGAGTACACACGGATACAGGATTACACACGATACAGGAGTACACACGATACAGGATTACACACGATACAGGATTACACACGATACAGGAGTACACACGATACAGGAGTACACACGATAAAGGAGTACACACGATACAGGATTACACACGATACAGGAGTACACACGATACAGGATTACACATGATACAGGAGTACACACGATACAGGATTACACACGGATACAGGATTACACACGATACAGGAGTACACACGGATACAGGATTACACACGATACAGGAGTACACACGATACAGGAGTACACACGATAAAGGAGTACACACGATACAGGATTACACACGATACAGGAGTACACACGGATACAGGATTACACACGATACAGGATTACACACGATACAGGAGTACACACGGATACAGGATTACACACGATACAGGATTACACACGATACAGGAGTACACACGATAAAGGAGTACACACGATACAGGATTACACACGATACAGGAGTACACACGGATACAGGATTACACACGATACAGGAGTACACACGATAAAGGAGTACACACGGATACAGGATTACACACGATACAGGAGTACACACAGATACAGGAGTACACACAGATACAGGATTACACATGATACAGGAGTACACACAGATACAGGATTACACACGATACAGGAGTACACACGATACAGGAGTACACACGGATACAGGAGTACACACGATACAGGAGTACACACGGATACAGGAGTACACACGATACAGGAGTACACACGATACAGGAGTACACACGGATACAGGAGTACACACGGATACAGGAGTACACATACAGGAGGACACACATACAGGAGTGCACACAGATACAGGAGTACACATACAGGAGTACACATACAGGATTACACACGATACAGGATTACACACGATACAGGAGTACACAAGATAAAGGAGTACACACGATACAGGATTACACACGATACAGGAGTACACACGATACAGGAGTACACACAATAAAGGAGTACACACGATACAGGATTACACACGATACAAGAGTACACACGATACAGGATTACACACGGATACAGGATTACACATGATACAGGAGTACACACAGATACAGGTTTACACACGATACAGGAGTACACACGATACAGGAGTACACACGATACAGGAGTACACACGATACAGGAGTACACACGATACAGGAGTACACACGATACAGGAGTACACACGATACAGGAGTACACACGGATACAGGAGTACACACCATACAGGAGTACACATACAGGAGTACACATACAGGAGTACACATACAGGAGGACACACGGATACAGGAGTACACATACAGGAGGACACACTGATACAGGAGTACACATACAGGAGTACACATACAGGAGTACACACGGATACAGGAGTACACATACAGGAGGACAAATGGATACAGGAGTACACACACATACAGGAGTACACATACAGGAGTACACACGGATACAGGAGTACACATACGGGAGTACACATACAGGAGTACACAAGGATACAGGAGTACACATACAGGAGGACACATGGATACAGGAGTACACACACATACAGGAGTACACATACAGGAGTACACATACAGGAGTACACATGGATACAGGAGTATACATACAGGAGGACACATGGATACAGGAGTACACACACATACAGGAGTACACATACAGGAGTACACATACAGGAGTACACACGGATACAGGAGTACACATACAGGAGGACACATGGATACAGGAGTACACACGATACAGGAGTACACACGATACAGGAGTACACACGGATACAGGAGTACACACGATACAGGAGTACACACGATACAGGAGTACACACGGATACAGGATTACACACGATACAGGAGTACACACGATACAGGAGTACACACGGATACAGGAGTACACACGATACAGGAGTACACACGATACAGAAGTTCACACGGATACAGGAGTACACACGATACATGAGTACACACGGATACAGGAGTACACACAGATACAGGAGTACACATACAGGAGGACACACATACAGGAGTGCACACAGATACAGGAGTACACATACAGGAGTACACATACAGGAGGACACACGGATACAGGAGTACACATACAGGAGTACACATACAGGAGTACACACGGATACAGGAGTACACATACAGGAGGACACATGGATACAGGAGTACACATACAGGAGTACACATACAGGAGTACACATACAGGAGGACACATGGATACAGGGGTACACATACAGGAGTACACATACAGGAGGACAAATTGATACAGGAGTACACACACATACAGGAGTACACACGATACAGAAGTTCACACGGATACAGGAGTACACACGATACATGAGTACACACGGATACAGGAGTACACACAGATACAGGAGTACACATACAGGAGGACACACATACAGGAGTGCACACAGATACAGGAGTACACATACAGGAGTATACATACAGGAGGACACACGGATACAGGAGTACACATACAGGAGTACACATACAGGAGTACACACGGATACAGGAGTACACATACAGGAGGACACATGGATACAGGAGTACACATACAGGAGTACACATACAGGAGGACACATACAGGAGGACACACGGATACAGGGGTACACATACAGGAGTACACATACAGGAGGACAAATGGATACAGGAGTACACACACATACAGGAGTACACATACAGGAGTACACACGGATACAGGAGTACACATACAGGAGTACACATACAGGAGTACACAAGGATACAGGAGTACACATACAGGAGGACACATGGATACAGGAGTACACACACATACAGGAGTACACATACAGGAGTACATATACAGGAGTACACATGGATACAGGAGTATACATACAGGAGGACACATGGATACAGGAGTACACACACATACAGGAGTACACATACAGGAGTACACACGGATACAGGAGTACACATACAGAAGGACACATGGATACAGGAGTACACACACATACAGGAGTACACATACAGGAGTACACATACAGGAGGACACATGGATACAGGAGTACACACACATACAGGAGTACACATACAGGAGTACACACGGATACAGGAGTACACATACAGGAGGACACATGGATACAGGAGTACACACACATACAGGAGTACACATACAGGAGTATACACAGATACAAGGATACAGGAGTACACACGGATACATGAGTACACACACATACAGGAGTACAGAGTCTAAAGTTGAAGTGGTAGCAGCCGGCTGTTCCTCCTTCTCTGATGTTATTGAGGGAGAACCTCTCACACCAGTGGTGTTCTGGTGCTGAATACGTGAGTGTGGAATGAGTGGAGGACCCAGAGAAGAGCAGCGGTTCAACCGGATGGTCCAGTGGTTGGTTCTGGTCTGAAACCTGTTACTGGTGGAGGTTTTAGACACGTGAGAGGAAAACTTTATTAATATTTTTTTAATCTCAACTACACATTTATAGCTATACAATGTTAGAACGTTTTTTAAGAGGCGTGAAAATGTTTACAGCTCATTTGTTTTCCACATTTTCTGTTGCAGCTTTAATTCAAAGTCCAAATTAAAACACAAGCTTCTATTTGGGATCTAATGTTTGTAATTCTGACTCCAGAGCAGCCAGAGCCCCAGGCATGATGCTGACGTCACTGCTCAACTTTACCCTCACCTTGGGACCTCCATCCGGTCCACGAGCCTCCTATTGGACAGCCGCTCTTTGTGTGTGTGTGTGTGTGTGTGTGTGTGTGTGTGTGTGTGTGTGTGTGTGTGTGTGTGTGTGTGTGTGTGTGTGTAAGAGAGAGAGAGAGAGATCCAGCCAATCAGAGGGCTGCTGGCTGAGAACAGGGCCGTCAGGAAGAACCGGACTGCCGACGTCCTCCACCTGCGGTTCCTGCCGGTCTGTCTGGAATTCGGGATCCTCCACGCGGTTCGGTCCCGGTATAGCGGTTCTGGACTAGTATGTGTTAAAAAGGCGGTACCGACTCAACCCCTGCCTACTTCAGGACCGAACCTCCACCGGAACATAGTTACCGAAACTCCGGGAAACACCTGCTGGCGTTCGGACCGGAGCCCGGGAGTGGGTCCAGGACCGAACCGGATCCTAGAGCACTGTTATGGATCCTTGTTGGGACTGAGAGACGCGATGTCCGTGAACGAGCTGTACACGAAGGTGAGTCCGCTTTACCTGAGAGACACCTGCCCGCCGAACTCCGCTCTACCGAGCAGGCCCGAACTCACCTGCTGTAAACTTTGGACCCAGACAGACACGGTGGGTTTCACCCGAACCGAACCTGCTTTTATTTCAGCCAGAGTTTAAACGGTGAGTCCACCTGTTGGTTCCAGTGTCCGAGAACCCAGAACAACGTGTGTGTGTGTGTGTGTGTGTGTGTGTGTGTGTGTGTGTGTGTGTGTGTGTGTGTGTGTGTGTGTGTGTGTGTGTGTGTGTGTGTGTGTGTGTGAGAGAGAGTGAGTGAGTGAGTGAGACTGGGACTGTGGAGCTTCAGCTGGTCCGGTTCAGAACCTCTGGGCTGTGAAAAGGTTCTGGTCCAGTTTTCAGGCACTAGTGTGACTCTGATAAGTTCTGTTGGTTTGGACCTCCTCGGAACCTGTTTTGGGTCTGATTCTATCAGAACCGGTTCTGCCTTGCATGTTCAGTTCTAGTCCCTGAGCCCTGACAGGTGTGCTGGAGGGTTTAGAACACCTGAGTTTGGTGTCAGATGGAAGTCCTGATGTGGTCTAGATGCCCCCAGAGCCTCTGATGGAGCTCATCACCTTAAACTGAAGTAATGACAAAGCTCATGATGCTGATTCCAGCGAGAGCCAGACGTTTCTTCTAAAGATGGCCTCTAACAGGTAACGAGTTACTTTTCGCTACGATACCTGCTCATTCAAAAAGAAACGAGGGGTCCCTGCCTATATGATCAGGTTGTTACCTGTTTGCTACTCTCACCTGTGGATTTAACCTCTACTGGTCTGTCTGTGGCTCTGACTGGTTGCAGACTGGATGCTTGGTGGGCGACCTCCTTGTGAATCATCTAATGTACACAGATGATCTCGTGCCCCTACAGTGCTAGCATGCTAGGTGTGACGTTATGTTTAACCTGGAAAAGCGCGTTATCATGATGCTGCAACTAAAGATGACCACGGGCTGACATTCCATCTTTTTATTGACCAAACCAAGTAGGAGTAGACCGATCTATCGACCCGATATCAGCGGATTTACCTCCTTAGTAAAGCCGATTTAAAGTCAGGCACATCCCCGGGCAGCCCGGTTATGTTGCTGAATAACACCTGAAAAATAAATGCTCTAAAAGATGATTTTCAACTGAAATTTGTTTTTATTTACCAGTGTTGTATTTTTAACACTTGATTTGTTTGGTTAACTTTAATGAGATTTTAACACTGGGCAGAGCACAAAGTTGGTTAAAGAGTTTAAAAGCTGACTCAGCTTCAGAACTTTTGTTCATCAGCTGATGTTAATACTGACATGAAAATAGCTGCATTTTTCTGGCTAAAAGTGCCCGAAAACCTCCGTGTAGCTTCAGGTTAGCTTGTAGCTACATTGGTTCAGAGTTTGTGGGTGTCAATCATTAGCTCCCACCCTCCCACTCTTAGCTCCACCTCTTTTCCCATTTTGGGATTGTCTGGGTGTGATGAGACGTGTGACATGGCCAAGATGGCGGCAATTGGAACTGCCCATTTGGCTTCAAAAAAGCCCCTCAGAAAGCTGTGGGCGGGGTTTGTCATCAATATAAATTCATGTTCTGTTAGAGTATGTCGGTAACGTCGTAGTCGGACTCCTGTCACCTTTAACTTGTAGCGACCCGAGAAGGTTTTCCTCCTCAGAACGTTTTGAAGATTGGACCACCTGCCTCCATGCTTTGTGATACAAACGTGTTTTATTGTTTTAGACTTTTGTTCTGTCTCTTATCTTTGGTGTCTGATCATAGGGACACATTTGTGTCTGGAATAAAGTTGAATTGACTTTAGAAACTTGCAGATCCAATAATAAACAACCCGTTTGATGGAACCGGAACAATCCAAACCTCCTGGTTTAGTCTCAGCTGTAAATTGGATCAGACGAACCAGAACCTCCATGAGTTGTTGGGACTTATTGCTGATCACGAGACTGGTGCAGTTTGGACCCCCAACCCGGGTCCAGCGTCTCCTGAAAACCTTCTGCCTAATCTCTAATTGGCTGGTCCTGGTTCTGGTCCTTGTGTAGGTACAGGTGCTGGTTCAGGTCCTGGTGTTGCTTCTAGTCCAGGTCTGGGTTCTGGCCCCCCCAGGTGCCACCCCCATCACTGAGACAGTTAAACATCTAAAACAATAAAATATCAAATGTAAGAACAAAAGCTTCCTTGTTTGGGATTGTCTGAACATGCGATCTCATGGTTCACAGACTACTTGAAGGACATAACTCAATGCATTAAATGTGATGGGTTGACCTCTGAATTTTTGAGTATCCACAAGGGAGTACCACAGGGTTCGGTTTTGGGACCCCTCTTGTTCATTATGTATATTAATGACACAGGACAACATGTGTCAGATGCTAATATGCACTTTTACGCTGATGACACAATCATTTACTGTTTTGGAACATCCCCCACTAAAGCTGTTGAATTCTTACAGAAAGCTTTTAATGAGGTCCAACAAACACTTCTGCAGTTAAAATTGGTCCTCAATGCTGACAAGACTAAACTAATGTTGTTATCAAACTCTAAAAAAAGACCTCTAAGTATGCCCCCAGTGACAACTCTGCAGTGAAATATCATAGAGGTGGTCCACACATACAAATACCTTGGTGTCTGGCTCCATGACTCCCTCTCCTTCAAGCCCCATATAGATAATCTTGTGAAGAAACTCAAACTCAGACTGGGTTTCTTTTTTCGAAATAAACTCTGTTTTTCTTTTGAGGCCAAAAAAAACGACTAGTTACTGCAACATTTCTGTCTATTCTGGATTATGGAGACCTTTTGTATATGAATGCCTCAGCACAGTGTCTTGGTAAGATTGATGTGGTTTATCATGCCTCGCTGAGGTTTATTACTAACTGTAGACCACTGACCCATCATTGTGAATTGTATTCTCGAGTGGGATGGCCTTCTTTGTCCACCAGGAGGTTGGCACATTGGTACACTTTCATTTACAAGGCCATGCTTGGATTACTACCCAACTACATCTGTAACTTAATCTCACGGAGAAGTGTAACTTCTCACAGTCTGCGTGCAAACGATCAGTTGTTACTCTGTGTTCCGTTTGCTCGCACTGAACTGGGCAAAAGGGCTTTTGTTCACTCTGCTCCTTCTGCATGGAACAGGCTGCAGGAAAACTGGAAACTAACCGAGCTCATCTCCTTGAATACATTTAAAACCAGACTGAGAACCCTTGAGACAGATTCCCTGTGTTGTAATTGTCTTCTGTAATTCTGTACATAACATGTCTGTGTAACTGGAAAAAATATATATATGTTGTAACTGTAACTCTTGCTGCCTCTTGGCCAGGACTCCCTTGAAAATGAGGTTTTTAATCTCAGTGGGTCCTTCCTGGTTAAATAAAGAATAAATAAAAATAAAAAAGATGACATTTTCACAGTGAAACTCAAACGTCTGATTGTAAGTGAATGCAGCACAGCTGCAAGCAGCGGTCTCCGTCCACGTTGGCCCAGGAGGAGTCGGGCGGTCGCAGGCAGAAGTTGGTTTTGTCCCAAAGAAACTGAGAGGATGATAAACATCCCAGTAGAATTAAGGTTGTTAAATTAGAATATTAGCAGTCCTGGTGCAGCTATGAGATGTTTGGCTGAAGGTGAATACTTCATGTCAGCATCAACATGCCAGCCCAACCGCATTCCTTCTGTTGAATATTGTGGAGTTTCATGGTGGATGATGAGGCAGCGTTATTTCTGGTTTAGTTTCACTTTCAAAAATCACCGTGGCTGCAGCGCCACCTACAGTCCGGGAAAAACTGGTCCAAAAATTCAAACTGAACCCAAAATGACCCGACACACCTGAACCCCAAAGGGAGCGGGGAGCTGCAGCTGTGGCTGCGCTCGGGAACCGTTTGGTGATTTAACTCATAGATATAAAGATGCCTTACCCGCGCTGTTGGTCAATTGGACGAATGTCCCTAACGCAGCGGCCATCTTACTTCGGACAGCTGCCCCCTTGCGTAACATTGGTGTCAATGGTGAATGTACTACTTAAATAACTCTAACTTGCTCAATTTTCAACCGATTTTCAACCGATTTGGTTTGTTATAAATGCCAGAGATGTGGCTGTGAAATATGACGGATTTGGCCCGTTAATTTAAAAATGTGTAAGTATGTCCTATCAAGCCTATGTGCTATAAGGTTTGTAATAAGGCAACCCGCTTGTAAATCCGTTAATATTTAATCGAGTTGAGTGTTTTTGTTTAGGTTGTTCACTCACCTTCCATCTGCTACCATTGAGAATGGAACGTAAGCTGTCCGAGGTAAGATGGCCGCCGTGTAGGGACGCTGTCGACTCCCAGTTAAGGCATCTAGTGATATGCTGGTGAAGGTTCTCAGTCATCCAGGTCATGGTAATCCAAATCGGGTTCGAATGAAGGCAACTGGTAGCCTGGCAAGCCATCCTATATATGTGCAGTGTTTCCCCCAGAAAACTCGCAAAGCCCGGTGGTAGACAAAAAAAAAAAGTTGTCAGGAAGTTTAAAAGTATGACTAGTATGTGGTGTTATAAACTATTTATTAACAATATTTATTTGTCTTACAAAAAGGCATAATATTGAAATATGGTTTTACCAGACACAAAAAAATACAATTCAGATCATGGAACATACACCTGACCTCTCACCCTGTTCACTTATCCATTGTAAGATGTTGATATTGTGCTGTTGTATCACCAGATGCTGTTAAAGTCAGACTTGCAGGTTAAAGACCCCTATTCATTTTAAAGGTGTGCTTCACTGAACAAACATTTTTTTTATGATTATTTCTGATTATAATCGATCACTCTGAGTTGTTCATGCAGGCTGAACATGAAAATAGTCTCCTACACCTATCTCCTGCATTAACAAGGGCTACAGCTATTTAATATTTTAGTATTCTAATATTCTATCTAATCTTCTGTCAATCAAATATTCTATTTGACGACCTTTCAAAACAGAGGAAAAAAATTCTGAGTTTGAGTTTCAAAATCAAACTTCAAGTAGAAATGTTACTAATTTCTACTAGTAACATTAATGGTGTCAGATTTTTCTAAATATACACAGATTGGCAATAATTCAACCTAAAATTATATTCAAAGATAGATATGTTAGTAAATGATATGCTATAACGGCCTGCCGTATGTGCAGCGTCACAGTGAGCCGCAGTAATGACTCCAGGTATTAGCTGCGTCCCTGCTCCACACCGCTGCAGCTGCTGCAGCCATCTACATAAACAGGATGATGGTGATTTTTCTTTCAGTTGTAGAGTTTATTCAGTCTTAGTTTAACGTGAACACGATTAACGTGTTTTTTTCCGGTTCCTACGTGACGCGAAAGTTAGCGTGCGTGCTACGTATTAGCTATGTCTATGGTATTAGCATTAGCCTACCTGGTCGTGGATTCGGCTGGCTGAAGTGGTTTCCTGTTCAAGCATAAAGTTGTGCTGTTATGGTAAGACAACTCCGTTTAACAGTGGAGACACTCGACCGTGTTTTCACTTCTTCTGAGTTTAAAATGGTCCCAAACTTTGGACCACCTTTGCCTTTTGCCTTTATTGTTTTCTCCATTGTCCTCCATGCTGTCGCGATCACCGTGATATCCAGCATTGTGCTCCAGTAAAATGTGTCCGTGTAAATTAGAGTCCGGCTGCGTTACGCATTTAACAACGCCTCGAATCAGTAAATAATAATGATTTGAGGAATATTTTTAATAGAAACATTCGAGTATTTGTTTCAGCGCTAAATTTAACATTTTAAATGTTAGTTTGGTGCATTAAAAAAACTTTAAAATAAATAAATAAGCAATGCTTAGCCTGGCGGGGGGGGCACGCAAAGCCTGGCGGCCCGCCAGGCTAAAATAGCGCTGGGGGAAACCCTGTATGTGTATATATAGTCTGGCCACGAACCATTGACGGCTCTCAGTCGTGAGGCGGGATCTACGGTTGTCTTTCAAAATGTCAGCACGCAATTGGATAGCGCTAGGACCAATCAGAGTAACGAACAACGTGACGTAATCACGGCGACGGAAAAGCGGGAGGCATTAATGGCGTCTAACATCAATGATTTCTGTCGTTTTTGTATAAAAACATGTGAATATCAGGTCTACTGGGACATTGCACTACTTTGATAAAAATAAGAAGCCGCTAAGTATATCAGACAGACTTACGCACGTTGGAGTCTAAATAATCCAATGTTGATGACAAAGCCGTTTCAAACCAACGTGGTCCCTGAGTTGCCGCCGTGTTGCTTGGGTTCGCGGCCGCAGCGCTGACGTCATCGGCTGCGCGCGTTGACTGTTAAATAAAGGATGCACGACACAAAAAAAGTTGCACAACGCAACGAATCAATAACGAAAAGCGTTGCCAACGCATTTATTAATCGATTTTATCGATTTCGTTGTTGCAGCCCTAGTTGGAAGTTCATTATTTTTTAATGTTTTAGTGTTTTCTGCGTTAAACAGATGGAGCTTGGTTCATGCTCTAACACATTTCTGATATTCAGATATGAGACCGTTGGGTTGAAACAAAATAACAAACCAGACATTTCTTATTTGTTGATGTTATTTCATCGATATTTTTTTAGGCTTTAAAGCTCACTTATTTCAGTTGTTAGCTGAAAAATATTTAAATAATTATAATTTAACAAGTTAAAATGCACTAGAATGCTGGACATGACGTCTACTTCATCCAAAGTGCACCCTCCCCCATATTTATGTTTCTGCCAGCCCTGAACTTAAGTTTCATTTGTGAAAAAATCCTAACTTTACAATGTCAGAGAAAATCCTAATTTATGCATTTATTCATGGCAACATGTCATAATTATTAATAAAAGTGCCCTGTTGTGCTTTGACTTTATTTTGGTTTATAATAGCCAGTTAGATTATGATTAACGCTTTTATTTTGTAAAAAAATTGAACTGTGTTTTAAGGTGAAGGGCCACCTGGCCACCCCCAAAAATATTTCTAGACACTCCACTGTTCTGCAGGATTATCCTGAAGCCCCAGACTCCAGGGTGGGGGATTAATCTCTCAGATTAGGGGTTCCCTTGTTACAGGATTAACGTCCATCTTGTTTCTTTATAAATGATCATCATCTTCATGGACAGGATTTAATCTGGACTCAGGTGTAGGGATTAGAATCAGAACTGGACCAGACAGAAGACCAGCACACTTCTACTTCTATCTACAGCGGGGAGAAGAGGTATCCAACACACCAGCATTCTTATCAGTGAGGGTGTTTCTAAGTGGGCTATTGACAGAATTTCCACCAGATATTTCTATCAAGCCAAATATTCAATCCATACAAAGAAATCAGAACATTTAAGTTGAGTCATAATAAATAAAGACTAATTACAGCCGTTAGTCTTCCTGGTCAGTGATGTTACTGGTTTATGTGACTACATGCTGCTGGATGTTAGAAAACATGTTTCATTTATACTGACACACTGTTCTCCTTTTTCCCGCTTATTCAGACCACACACACACACACACCTAGTCTACACTAGTTGACACTATGTTACTAAGAGAATTGATTGAGAATTTATTCTGAATCGAATCGTCATCCCGAGAATCGGAATCAAATTGAATCGTGAGTTGTTGTGAGCAGGGCTGGGTGATATCTCGATATTTTTAAAACATCGATATAATTTCATACAAGAAACAAGATGACTCAGTAACGTTTCTATCGATGTAAATATACAACCAGTGTATTTCTATAGTTAGCAGACGCAGCTAACGCTAGCTGCTAGCTTGCGCCGTCTCTAAGCGGTCATTAGCCTACACGTTTTCTCACACGTCTGCTCGATCAGGAAACCTCTGGGTCAATGTTCTGCTCTAAACGTTACATTTGGCTTCATGGGTTTTAATTATTTGGGGACGTTTGTTTGTGTTTCAGTGAGCCTTTTGACTGTGGCAGCTGTCCCGACGCAGTTCTGTTCATCCTGCGGCTTGTGTGAAGAGAAGGGCCAAACCCCTCCCCCGTGTAATCAGGAAATAACTACGGAGAGCCGCAGTGGCCAAATGACCTCAGACATATTGTAACGGTTGGAAGAGTTATGTTAGGGGTTATCGGTTTACATAGAAGTACGTTTTACTTTCAGTGGGCGGGAGAAGTTCCGATTTTTGCCGTTTTCTTATGCTAGGAAACACAACACTCAGCGATTCTGAGTTTGTAAGTCGTGGGTTATGGTGACAGTAGCCTGAAATAAATACCATAAAAGAACAAGCAGAGAGTCTGAGTCATTACAATATGATCTCTGATATGAGTCAATACTGAGATTCCAGCCATGTTTGCCTTCATACCTTAAATAACTCCGTGCTGCATGACCCACATGAGTGTAGTCCTCTAGTGGATGCAATTACATCGTGAATTTAGCTTAACATGATAGATTTTTTCTCTGGACAAGAAATAATTACTGGTAATAATATGAATGATAGGATATGAACCACCTCTAGATGGAATTTAAATTATTTTACATTAATTATAAATAATATAAATAAAAGTGCCTGTGGTCTGGAGTCCCACCATCAGAGGCTCTGGTAGGAGATGAGAGGTCTGGAGTCCCACCATCAGAGGCTCTGGTAGGAGATGAGAGGTCTGGAGTCCCACCATCAGAGGCTCTGGTAGGAAGATGAGAGGTCTGGAGTCCCACCATCAGAGGCTCTGGTAGGAGATGAGAGGTCTGGAGTCCCACCATCAGAGGCTCTGGTAGGAGATGAGAGGTCTGGAGTCCCACCATCAGAGGCTCTGGTAGGAGATGAGAGGTCTGGAGTCCCACCATCAGAGGCTCTGGTAGGAGATGAGAGGTCTGGAGTCCCACCATCAGAGGCTCTGGTAGGAGATGAGAGGTCTGGAGTCCCACCATCAGAGGCTCTGGTAGGAGATGAGAGGTCTGGAGTCCCACCATCAGAGGCTCTGGTAGGAGATGAGAGGTCTGGAGTCCCACCATCAGAGGCTCTGGTAGGAGATGAGAGGTCTGGAGTCCCACCATCAGAGGCTCTGGTAGGAGATGAGAGGTCTGGAGTCCCACCATCAGAGGCTCTGGTAGGAGATGAGAGGTCTGGAGTCCCACCATCAGAGGCTCTGGTAGGAGATGAGAGGTCTGGAGTCCCACCATCAGAG
>SSNS01000198.1:30553-55839 GCA_006937985.1 Aphyosemion australe | reverse complement strand
GGTAGGAGATGAGAGGTCTGGAGTCCCACCATCAGAGGCTCTGGTAGGAGATGAGAGGTCTGGAGTCCCACCATCAGAGGCTCTGGTAGGAGATGAGAGGTCTGGAGTCCCACCATCAGAGGCTCTGGTAGGAGATGAGAGGTCTGGAGTCCCACCATCAGAGGCTCTGGTAGGAGATGAGAGGTCTGGAGTCCCACCATCAGAGGCTCTGGTAGGAGATGAGAGGTCTGGAGTCCCACCATCAGAGGCTCTGGTAGGAGATGAGAGGTCTGGAGTCCCACCATCAGAGGCTCTGGTAGGAGATGAGAGGTCTGGAGTCCCACCATCAGAGGCTCTGGTAGGAGATGAGAGGTCTGGAGTCCCACCATCAGAGGCTCTGGTAGGAGATGAGAGGTCTGGAGTCCCACCATCAGAGGCTCTGGTAGGAGATGAGAGGTCTGGAGTCCCACCATCAGAGGCTCTAGTAGGAGATGAGAGGTCTGGAGTCCCACCATCAGAGGCTCTGGTAGGAGATGAGAGGTCTGGAGTCCCACCATCAGAGGCTCTGGTAGGAGATGAGAGGTCTGGAGTCCCACCATCAGAGGCTCTGGTAGGAGATGAGAGGTCTGGAGTCCCACCATCAGAGGCTCTGATCCTCATAGAAGGTCTAACTCCGTCTTTGCTGTGGTGTTGGGGAAAGATGCTTAGCACTGATTATAAATTCATTACATAACCTACTGGTCCTAAGCTAACCTAAGAGACTAAAGAGGTAAACGAACAAGTGAAACCTACATATGGAACTAGTTAAACTAACTTAAACCAGATAAACCAACTAGTTAATGAACCTATGAAACTAACTAGTCAGGTTTTTGGTTTAATGCAGCAGAAGCTTTCAGCCTCTGAACTGACGGCTCAGGTTGTTTGACCTTTAACCTCTTCAGAACTCTCTGTGTCTAACCAAGGGAAGGTTCCCTGGAGGTTACTGGATTTACGCCAAGCAGCAGGTTCCTAATTGGTGGATGACGTCTCACCTGTCTGCCAGGTGTGTCTGAGTTCTCACCGGCTGGCTGAACTTTGATCTGCTGCCGTCTGCTCAGATCAAAGTTCCTCGACAGGCAGCGTTTGCTTCTAGCAGACGCACCCAGATTCACCCTGATGATGATGTCACTATGCTGACATAAGCAGGGGGTGGAGACTCGAATGGGCAGCTCCCAGTGGAGGAGGTGCCAACATGCATCCAATCAGCTGCTTCTGGCGAAACAGTTCTTCTGTGGGAAACAAACACACACCCACACACACACTCAGGTTTCACCACACACACACACACACACACACACACACACACACACACACACACACCACGATTACAGCTCAGCCAGAAGTCAACCTGACTCACAACAAGGTGGGTCTCCTGAGGCTGACGGCTCAGACTAAATCCTGCAGAGTCAGGGCTGAAACCAGGACCTGTGTGTGTGTGTGTGTGTGTGTGTGTGTGTGTGTGTGTATCAGAGTGAGTGTGTGTGTGTCCTCATTTCTGTGGTGCTTCCTGCTGAGTGGCTCCGACATGCTGCTCAGCCATTGGCTGCTGCGTGAGTGTGTCCCAGATAAACAGAGTCTGTATTGTGCTCAGGCCTCCTCTGATTGGCTGAGCTGTTTAATGACCCAGCAGCACCAGCAGTGAGTGAAATATTTAGAAACATGATGTCATCATAACAACCAGAACCTTCATCAGATCAGCTGGTTCTTGTTCCTTCAGGTGAAGCTCAGGTGTTTGTCTGCAAACCGAGGCAGGTTAAAGTCCCAAGTCATCATCACACACTGGTGAAATTACATCTCCGCATTTGACCCATCCCTGTGGTGGGGAGCGGTGAGCTGCAGCGGTGAGCTGCAGCTGTGGCCGCGCTCGGGAACTATTTGGTGGTTTAACCCCCCAATCCAACCCTTTAGTGCTGAGTGTCGAGCGAGGAGGCATTGGGTCCCATTTTTTCAAAGTCTTTGGTATGACCCGACCGGGATTCGAACCCCGATCTCCCGGGGCGGACACTCTACCACTAGGCCACCGGAGCTGGTAGACTGAGGGCTGACCTTTGACCTGCTGAGCTCTGTTAAGACCCTGGTGTGTGTTCAGGAACAGGTAAGCCAGCCTGGCTCTGACACACAGGTAGGTCATGTGACTCCAGGTGACTCATCTGTTTCATGTAAACTGGATGGAAATGAGCTCCTGGTGTTTGCACCACGGATTTGCATCAGAGCTGCTGTTGATGTCCTCCTCAGGTGTGTCTGACGTGTTTACATTACATCAGCTGGAAGGACACGGTCACACTGATGAAAGATGGTTCTGATTTGTTCCTGTCGAAGTCGGTGACCTTTGACCTTTGTGTACAGGACAGGATTAAGGACCACAGTCCTCTAGATACCTGTATTATTATTGATAATGAGCAGCGTGGTGTCCAGGGCCCTCATTCATCAGCCGTACTCACACACAGATCTGAGCGTAGGAACCATTCTCCACATGGTGTGGTGTTCACCATCATCTGGTGTGTAGAAATGTTCCTAAACATCAGAGCAGCTCTGACCATGCGTACCAACAGCATCTAGTGGTAGAACGGGGGAACCACAGCACTGAAGGTCTCAGTCATCCACTAATGATTTTAGCCAATCAGTGATGATGTCTGTGGAGAACCAGCTGTATCACACACCTGCTGGTAGAACCTGCAAAGACCCCTGAGACCCACGGCTGATCTGGTGTTAGTGGAGGATGTGGCAGAGCGTGCTCTCTGGAGGGAACGGGTCTGATCTGATTGGTGAGGACCCAGAGATGCTCTTTATGTGGGCGGGGTTGGATGGGGGTGGTGTGCTGACACTATCTGGACAGGATACAGAAGAAAACAAAGAAATGGAACGCTCACTTAAACTCAGTGGTAAAATCTGACTTAGAAGGTTTTCCAAACTTAAATCTAAATTAGTAAGCTCCAGCTTGAAACCATCATCCATGCTTTTGTTACATCTCACCTTGACCTTGCCTCTATGGCGTCAATAATTCATCTCTTTGCCACCTTCAGTTGGTACAAAATGCTGCTGCAAGCTTCTTAACTGGTTACAGCCAAAACAGCACAACACCCAGAGCCTTAAGGAACTCCACCACACAGCAGAACTCCTCCAGGCTTGTGTTACTTGTGGAGATAAAACATCAACGTTGCAGTTCAGTGTATTTACTCACAACGCAGTTCATCTCAAGGCACTTTTAAAAGCAAACATTACAACTATGTGCTTTGAGTTGAGTTCATTTTTCCAACTACCGGTAGTTAAAAGTGTTGTGTCAGGGAAACCCAGCAGATCACTTTAGTCTGATCAGCTGGATCTATAATGGTTCTGATCTGGTTCCATGTGGACCTCATGGTTAAAACTGACCTGATGTTTGTGTTTCAGTTCACTCGGGTTTGGATCCCGGACCCAGACGATGTCTGGAAGGCTGCAGAGATCACCAAAGACTACAAAGAGGGGGATCCAGTTCTCCACCTGCAGCTGGAGGATGGGACGGTCAGTATGGGTCTGTGGTTCAGGTTCCCTTCAGCAGCTGGAATCAGATCCATCATTCAGAACCAAAACCTGCAGGACTACAAATCCTCGGGACCAGGACTTGGTGGCACTAATCTACAGATGTGGGTCAGGTAGTTGGTACCGTTAAAGACGGACTGAATCAGGTCACGCGTCCTTACTGAGGGTCAGACGTTGCTTTTAATTGTGGTCCAACAGAATCATTTTTGATTCAAAGGACCAAACTAATGAAGGCGGTTCCTCTAGTGAAGCCCTAAACTAACGACTAGGGGGACAAGTTACTCAGGTGTGTCCTGGAATCAGCATCTGGGGCAGGGGGAGGGAACCCTGGTCCTGGAGAGCCACTATCCAGCATGTTTTAGAGGTTTCCCTGCTTCAACACACCTGATTTTAATCAGCAGGTGATGAACAGGCTTCTGCAGAGCCTGATGAGCTGCTGAACAGGTGAATCAACTGTGTTGAGGGCGATGGTGGCAGAGGAGTTAAGCAGCCGCCTTGCAACCGGAAGGTCGCAGGTTTGCGACCCGCTCAGTCTGTCGCTGTCGTTGTGTCCTTGGGCAAGACGCTTAACCCGCCTTACCTGCTGGTGGTTGTCGGAGGGACTGATGACACCAGTGTACAGCAGGCACTGTCAGTGCGCCCCAGGGTAGCTGTAGCTACGATGTAGCTCATCCCCACCAGCGTGTGAATGGGTGGATGACTGATTGTGTTGTGAAGCGCCTTGGGGGGTTGAAGAACCCTAAGAAGGCGCTATACAAATACAGGCCATTTACCATTACTATGTTGAAGCAGGGAAACCTCTAAAACATGCTGGATAGCAGCTCTCCAGGACCAGGGTTCCCTACCACTGATTTTTTTGAAGAAGTAATTTGTAATTAGAAGTAATTACTTTTTCAAAGTAACTTGCCCAACACTTGACCTGACACAGCTGAAGCAGACTGGGCCAGAACACCTGAGGACAGGTGAGAGGTCCCACTGAGAGTTGAGGGTTCCATCATTTGAGTCCAGATCAGTTTTCTTCATATTTGAATACAAAAATAACCAGTTTTCAGTTGTTTGCGTTTGTCAGTTTCAGGTCATTTGAGAACCTTTGTGGGGTTCTTTAATGGATCGGTACCAACTACCTGATCCATGTGTGGAGGCCACTCAGATGGGATAGCCTTTAGCCATTAGCCTTTAGCTTCCAGTGGTTCTACTACCTGGTCCTGACTCTGTTCTTTCTCAGGCTCTGGAGTACCAGGTGGGTCCAAAGTCCAACAAGCTACCGTTCCTGCGGAACCCTGACATCCTGGTGGGGGAGAACGACCTGACGGCGCTCAGCTACCTGCATGAACCTGCTGTGCTGCACAACCTGAGGGTCCGCTTTCTAGAGTCCAACCACATCTACACCTACTGTGGTGAGTCGGACCCGTTCTGCCTCCAGAACCGAGTCTCAGGGTTAGGACTCAGGTTGAGAGGTTTCTCCAGTGTGACCTCTGAAGGTCGTGATGCGTTCTCTGACAGTCTCATTTCAGCACTTCTTTGTTGTTCTGAAGCACCACCAGAACAGATTCAGTACCCAGTGCTGAGTGGGCGGAGCCTGTGTAACGGACCGGCCTCTTGTTGCAGGTATCGTTCTGGTGGCCATCAACCCGTACGAACAGCTGCACATCTATGGCGAGGAAGTGATCACTGCCTACAGCGGCCAAAACATGGGAGACATGGACCCGCACATCTTTGCTGTGGCTGAGGAGGCGTACAAGCAGATGGCCAGGTACACCTGCACAGGTGGAGGGGGTGGGGCCAGCTGATGATGAAGCAGGAACATTAGTTGGGTTCTAACCAGCAGATGGGTCCCCGAGGACCTTTTTGACCATCAAAACATAGTTTTGTTGTTTAAATGGAACCAAAATGTCCGCCTTCATAAAACTGGATCAGAACTTTCACCTCCTTTTGCTGTAGCCTTGAACAGTCATCCGTTCATTTTTACAGATGAAAACCCCCACAAAGCCCTGGCCGTGGTGGGGCGACGGCTCCGACCCAGGGAGACCGTACCGAGTCTCGGTACCCCGCCGGCCCCACCAACACGTCAAATTTCAGCCCATCTTTCAATCAAATCTAATTATTTATAATTTCAAGCATCTAATTACACCTAAATGGAAGAGTCACAAAAGAATTCACCCCCTCAGAGTTCTCATGACTGTAAACTAGACCTGTTAAACCTAAAATGTTTTTAACATGGGAGTCAATGGGAACTTGCTCTGTTTTGGAGCCAACCCCTAGTGGATGAGTGTGGAACTGCACTGTGTTGGCTTCAGGTTCTGGAAGTCAGGGTTCCCCCTTGGGCGGCCCAGAAAACATCCAGGAAGCCCACCTTGGTAAAATAGTGCAGGAAAACTTTAAAAAATACATTTGAAAACAATTCCTACCTTTAGCTTACCTCCTCACATCTTTCTATCACAAACTCTATTAACAAATTACAGACCAATATCTAGTCTGTGTGGCCTGGCGAAAACTCTAGAGACCCTAGTTAGTGAAGAATTGGAAGAGTTTTTATATTCAAATGATCTCAAGCACATTGAGTTGCCTTTGTGTAGGAATTGTTCTGTATAAATAAAGCTGTCTTGTCTTACCTTCTCAAGTCTGCAATCAGGTTTCAGAAGAAAGCACAGCTCCGTCACTGCAGCCACAAAGGTGTGCTTCACTTTTCATTGACACTGCAGACCATGCTGTTTTAAAACAAAAGCTTCCTTGTTTGGGATTGTCTTTAAACAAATGCTGAGAGAATTAAATGGAAGCCTTTATTACTTTTTCTCAGAATTTTGAGGGGAAAAGTCATTCTAAGGAACTCTATTAGATCTGAATATCATCAGATTAAAGTTAATGATGGTTTTTGTCGCCCCTAAATATTTACTAAAAAATATTTGTCATTTTTGAAAAAACACCATTTTGTTTCTGAGTTGAGAAGAAAAAATAGCAAAAAAGTATGGATATTTGTTGATTTTATTGAAAAATTAATTAAAAACAAACAAATAGATCTAAAAATGTTACTGGTACTTTTACTGTCATTCTGTTGCATTTTTTTTATTTGGGGGTCTGTCTATATTTTTTAAATGAATTGATAGTTTTAAAATCAATTTAGCTAAAGTTACTCTGGAGAGGAACTGTGACATAAAAAAAAGCCTTTGCTGTTTGCTTGTTCAAGTTAGGACATGACATATATGATGATAATAATATTTATAGTAATTTTATGTATATTTAACAGTGATGTAGGAGAACAGACGTATTATTTTTTTTTTTACTTTATCTCATTACATTTGAATTTTACGTTGTCCCACATTGAGTAGTCTCTGTCCCACATTTGGCGAGTTGGGATCTGGTCACCCTACATGAAGGACAGAACTCAATGTGTTAAATGTGATGGATTGTCCTCTGAATTCTTGAGTGTCCACAAGTGGGGTACCACAGGGTTCAGTTTTGGGACCCCTCTTGTTCATTATGTATATTAATGAAATAGGACAAATGAATACACTTTTTTATTTATTTTTTATTTAACCTTTATTTATCCAGGTGAACTGTTTGAGAACCACTTCTCATTTACAAACATGACCTGGCCAACAGGCTGCATAAATAAGTAAAACAGTGAATGCATACAATATAAAACATAGCACAAACATTTACATTACAAAAAGTAAATATAAAATATTAAAAAATGAATAAATAAAAGAGCTTATATATGTAGTATCCAGATTGTCAGCAGGAGCAACAGTCAACTATTGTATTTTGGATAGTCTGCTTGAATTTGGAGATTGGGATGAAGGCTGTAAGTTTGAGGGCGTTCTGGAATGTGTTCCAGTCGTGTGCTGCTGCAAAATGAAAGGCATTACGTCCAAAGGTGGTAGATGTTGGGGGGTGTTAAACTTTATAATGTTACTTGATCTTGTTTGGTAAGTGTTATGAGTGGCATGAAGAAGAGATGAAAGGTAGAGAGGTGTCTTTCCCAGGATTGTCTTGTATATGAAGAGAACCCAATGATGGAGGCGCCGGGTGTGGAGCGAGGGCCAGCCCACCAGTTTATACAGATCACAATGATGGTATGAAAGGGTGCATTAGTGGCAAAACGGATGGCTGAATGATAAAGTGTGTCAAGTTTTTTTAGGGTTGTATTTGGTGCTATTCTACATATAATGTCGCCATAATCCAAAATTGGCAAGGGTGCGTTTGGAGGCATGAGTAAAAGAAGCTTTATTGCTTTAAATTACTTAAAACCAGATTGAGACGCATTCCCTGTGTTGCAACTGTCTTCTATAAGTTTGTATATAACTAACTGTAGCTGAGAAATTTTGTGACTATCTTTTGCTGCCTCTTGGCCAGGACTCCCTAGAAAATGAGGTTTTTAATCTCAATGGGACCTTCCTGGTAAATAAAGAATAAATAAATAGAGTAACACCTTTTAATGTTTTGATGGTATGATCACGTTAAACTTTATTTATATAGCGCCTTTACATGGCTCAAGGGCCAAATAAAGCGTCGTACACCATCATAGAGGCAAAATTTACACACACGGAATAAAACAACTATCAAACCCAATTGGAACAGTTAAAAATCTAGCACGGAGCCTACGGTTTGAAAAAGTTTGGGACCAAGAAACAAACAGCAGCCACCCGCTAGCATAGCCCAGTGTGACTGAAGCCACCGAGTCCAGGTGTGTTTGGGTCAGGGCTCTTAAAGGTGCTGAGCCAAGGGGCCTGCTTCACGTCTGGTGTCATTTCCTGTCATGTTTACTAATGTTACTGCACATTAAACACATTTGTTTACTTTATTAATACTGACAGACACTATTTCAACCTGTCAGTGTTCATTTTGGTATTTTTCATTAAGTATTGTTATTAAAACAATTATAAATGCAGTTGTATTGAAGTGTGAATTTTTCATATTTCTTTAGTTTCCAGTAGGTGGAGTTAACGTTTCCTTTACAGACGTTAAAATTATTGCATCAGAAGAAAAAAACATTAATTTTAGTCGACTAAATCGTGACTAAAATTCTTTAATTTTAGTCAAAAGACTAAAACTAGGTGAACGTTTCTCGCTGGTTGACGTGTAGAGGACGTCTGGTGCGCTGGCTCCCTCCCTGTGTTTGTTGTTAAGTCTGAACTTTTAATGATTCGGGCCCAGATTTCGGGCACCTGTTTATTAAAGACACATTTTTATTATCTGGCTTTTAATTAAGAGCAGATGAGGCATTTTCTACCTCACTGTAACTCTTTTTGGTTCTTTGAGCTGTTTTAAAATGATTAATGATGACCCGTTTCCAGCAGCTGGATTTTTTTTATCTAAGAATATAATAAACTTTGATTTAACTTTGGTTTTAATTTTAGTCATTTTGTTTTTATTGTTGTGTTTTAATCTGTTCCCCACGTTGGCCAGCAACAGCTAATGTAAATGTGCCTTACCAATAAAACTGACCTTCACAACCATCTTCAGGTTAGAGACAACATCAGGCCCATGGAGTCTGTTCTTCTCCTGTGTCCTGATTAGACGCCTGAGTGTCAAAAACAAGACTTGTACCCTCACAGGCTTCAGCTGTAATGCCTCGCTGCACGGAGTCACTTTGATCTGACGAAATGTTTCAGAACCTTCAGAGTGAAACTGATCTTATTCATCCTGCTGAGTCAGGAGAAGCCCACTGCTTTGTGTTTGTGACTTCTTCTTCTGTGGTGGTTCTGCAGAGACGAGAAGAACCAGTCCATCATCGTGAGCGGAGAGTCGGGAGCAGGGAAGACCGTTTCAGCCAAGTATGCCATGAGGTTCTTCGCCACAGTGGGTGGATCCTCCAGCGACGCCAACGTGGAGGAGAAGGTTCTGGCCTCCAATCCCATCATGGAGGTCAGTGGGCGGAGCTTAGATCCATAGCCACCAGGGCTGGGTACCTTTAGTTTTCATTTGGTTACGGTACTGTAACTCCAAACAAAATAATTACATTTTTTTATTTTTGTTAAACTTTTAGGTGCAAACAGGAAACTAATTTAAAGCCCCATTCCTGAACTTAGTGGATATATGGTCTCTGTCGCCCTCAAGAGGCTTGCTGCGTAACGTCACTGTCGTAACATTAAATCTCTCTCTGGGGCATAAGAGGCATGTTTACATTCCCAATGTCAGGCAAAACAACAAAAACAAACTTTTCCACCTCCACACATTGAATAAATAGTTTTATCAGGACTGTATAACAACTTTATGCCCGACCAAACACAATAACCCTGGTGAAATCATTTATTACTTACCTATCCATTAGCAGCACGGCTAGGTCAGAGTCCGTAGTTCATGCCTTTCTTTCTAAAAGAGCTCTCCAGCGAGGAAAAGACGGCCCAATAATAACTCTGGTCTTTGCTCTTGCTCTATCACGTTCTCCTTTTCTTTTCCTAGATTCCTCTGATACGGGATTTCTAGCTTTCTTTGGTGAATCTGCTGCTGCTAAACCGCGAGTCTACGTTATACAATTATGGCAAGCCAAAGGGATACAAAAAATGCGCATTCTAAACTCTCTTGTCCGCCAAAACGCACGTTCAAGACGCGCATTTTGGCGGACATAAAGCACGTTTAGAATGCGCACTTTTTTATCCCTTTGGCTTGCCATATTTGGCCGTAAAGCAACACCCAGTCAGTACATCCAGTAGCGACCCAAGCTCAAAAACTGTATAGTGCGGTAAACAGACGTGGGACCCCCCAACACTATCACAGGTACGAAAATGAACATAATAGATGATAGTATGACGCCAAAACTTTACAAAAAAGCATCATTTTAAGGTGTAAAAGTTGCGGAATGTTGCTTTAATAAACATCTTACTTTTATAGCAGGATTAAGACACAAAATGGAAATATATAGTTTTGACTTTTAGTTCAAAACATAAGTCCTGACTGGTCCTGACTGAGACCCCGGTCATGTGGGTTCCAAACGGACCTCTCCTGGGATCCAAAAGAACCGAGGCCAGGCTACTTCTGCTGACGGACCAAATCGGCAGAACATCGGCCGGGCCGAAGAAAGATTATTAATGATTACAGAATGGTGCAGAAATGTTGATTAAACACAACAACACTCAGTGGTCCGGTTCCGTCTTTAAGTGAGTCAGAACTTCAGCTTCAGTTGGTTCTTCTGGTTCAGGAGAGATCTGTCGTGGAGAAAACCAGGATAGAACCGGGGAAGAACTTTATCAGAACGTGTTTGGGAGGTTATTATAAATAAAGGATAAGCTGATGAAAAACTCCGCCTCTGATTGGTCGGCTCCATTCTCCCATCAGGCCATCGGGAATGCCAAAACCACTCGGAATGACAACAGCAGCCGCTTTGGGAAGTACATCCAGATCGCGTTCAGCCAGCACTACCACATCATCGGGGCCAGCATGAGAACGTACCTGCTGGAAAAGTCCCGGGTCGTATTCCAGGTGAGTCCGTCTTGTCCTCAGATGGAGAACTGTCTGGATCCCAGCTGACGGTCCGTGTTTGTGTTCCAGGCTGAAGATGAGAGAAATTATCACATCTTCTACCAGCTGTGTGCCTCAGGCAGCTTACCGGAGTTCAAGGAGCTCAGCCTAAGTGAGTGTGTGTGTGTGTGTGTGGGGGGGTGGGGGGGTGCGTGTGACTGTTTTAGCTTTAAGGGTGCTGCTGGAGAAGAGCAGAAGGTCAGAGGGAGCTGCAGCGTGTCTTTGTAGGTTAGAGAAAGTGTGTGATGGTGCTGAGAGGAGCTGTGGTGCATGAGGAGGTCTGGAGTGGCAGAAAGTATGTTAGAGTGGAGGAGAGCTGTGAGACAACAGTGAGGTGTGAGACAGCAGGGAGGAGTTCAAGGTGGAGGTGGGACTGCATCAAGGATCAGTTTGCTTTGGTGATGGACAGACAGACAGGCAGGTAGATGATGTTAGACAGGTGTCTCCATGCACCGTGATGTTTGCAGATGACCTGGTGGTCTGCAGTGAGAGCAGAGTGGAGGAGAAGCTAGAGAGGTGGAGATGTGGACTGGAAGAGACAGGACTGAAGCCAGAATCCATGTGTGGAAATGAGAGGGACACAAGTGGACCGGTGATGGGACAGGGAGGAGAAGTCAAGAAGGTAGAGGACTTTAAAATGGTAAAATGGTAAATGGCCTGTATTTGTATAGCGCCTTCTTAGGGTTCTACAACCCCCCAAGGCGCTTCACAACACAATCAGTCATCCACCCATTCACACACTCATTCACACGCTGGTGGGGATGAGCTACGATGTAGCTACAGCTGCCCTGGGGCGCACTGACGGAGGCGAGGCTGCCGAGCACTGGCGCCACCAGTCCCTCCGACCACCACCAGCAGGCAAGGCGGGTTAAGTGTCTTGCCCAAGGACACACAGCAGCATTCTCTGGCCGGAGCCGGGATTGAACCTGCAACCTTCCGATTACTGGACAACCCGCTCTACCTCCTGAGCTACTGCTGCCCTTTAAGGACTTGGGCTCTACGGTCCAACGCTATGGAGAGGGTGGAGCCACCAGGCAGGAGGCTGAGAGGAAGACCAGGAAGGTGAAAGAGGACATGAAGGTAGTTGGTGTGAGGCTAGAGGACACAGGAGACAGATGATTGGCTGAGGGGACGCCTGAAGGGACACGCCCACAGAGACAGAAGATTGTTTATTTTATTGATCATCACAAAACTGATGTTTGCTATAAAATAATAATGATTCCAGATGTTTCTTATGACACGATTCATCCCCGTGGTGATGTTTAATAATTCCTCGTGACCCATCAGAACCGGTCCAGTTCCTGCAGGTCAAACTATGGATGTCATTCAGAGATGTAGAAGCTTGAGTCACCTGGACTAAAGTCTCCAGACCTTCAGTCATCTGGAAACAGGAACCTGCAGCTGGAAAATTCTTGAAAACATGGATGACACTAAAGTTCTGTTTGTCTCCCAGCGAGTGCAGAAGACTTCGTCTACACGTCTTTAGGAGAGAACATCTTCATCGAGGGTGTGAACGACGCTGAAGACTTCAAAAAGACCCGAGAGGCATTCACCCTGCTGGGTAACCCCCACCCCACCCTGCTTCTGGATAGTCACCTCCTCTGGGAGAAGATAAAAACGTGTGTGTGTGTGTGTGTGTGTAGGGATAAAAGACAGTAGCCAGAGCAGCATCTTCAGGGTCATGGCCTCCATCCTTCACCTGGGGAACATTGAGGTCCAGGCGGAGCGAGACGGAGAGTCCTGCCGCCTATCGGTACGTGGACCCAGCCAAAGGCCCGGTGGCTCTGGGTTGGGTCTGAGTTCTGACTGATCTGAGTTTGTGTTGCAGAGGAACGATGTCCACCTGCAGCACTTCTGCAGGTTGCTGGGCGTGGAGCTGCAGCAGATGGAGCACTGGCTCTGCCACAGGAAGCTGGCCACAGCATCTGAGACATATTTGAAGACGATGTCCAGCAAGCAGGCGGTCAACGCCCGTGACGCGCTCGCCAAGCATATCTACGCCCGGCTCTTCGACTGGATTGTGCAGCACATCAACAAGGCTCTTCAGACGTCCTCCAAGCAGCACTCCTTCATCGGCGTCCTTGACATCTACGGGTACTGGGGGGTGTCAGAAGTCTGTGTTTGTGTGTCTAGCAGAGTGAAGAGGCAGTTACCCTAGAAACCACTTTCAGGTCTTTTCCAGCCGCACCAACTCGGCGCGGCCCGAGTCGACTCGGCTTGACCCGGTTCTGAGGCGGTTCCACTAGCAGAGCTCTAGGCTACGTTTATGTGACCGCATCACATTTAACATGAGAGTTTTACAGATTTGTGGTTTAAGGGGGAAAGAGAGTGCTTGGGGGGGTGAAGGGTAGGTGCTGAGGTAGGTCCTGGTACCTCATGGGGGTGGGGGTGAGGGGGTGCTGATGCAGGTTTACAGGTCATCCTGGGAGAGTTAGAACCCGTGTTTATCATGGCTGCCTTTGCGTAACTTGTGTTTGTTTGAAGCGTCGTTTGTGCAACGGGTTTTCAAGCTGCAGTATGTGGGTAACCAGCAGGGGGAGCCAGACGTATGCACCATTGTTGTTCCGTCTCCAGTTTAGAGGTCTGTACCACCTACGATGCCGCTGCTGTTTGTTTTCTGATGTGATCTCATAATCAACCAGCAGCTGAGCGCTTCCATTGTTTCCACGATTGTTTTGGTTGTTCCCTACAAACCCGACACGCTATCCAGTCTTAGTTCTGTACTGGGCCCCCTAGTGGAGTCCTCCAGTATTACATGCAGTGCAACAGCAAGTATGTGAGCAAGCCGCGTCGACTCGAGGTTACAAACCAAAGACATTCCCATCCTTGGGGGTGTTGGGTCAGGACAAGCATGAGGGACATCTTTAAACTCTACCCGGTTCTTGTTGGGTCCATTCACTTTGTCTGATGGTTCCTGGTCTCTGCAGCTTCGAGACGTTTGAGATCAACAGCTTTGAGCAGTTCTGCATCAACTACGCCAACGAGAAGCTGCAGCAGCAGTTCAACTCTGTAAGCTCTTCAGAACTGAGCGGATAAGTGTGGTCTCTGTTGTGTCCCATCTTCTTCTTCATCTTCATCCTCACACGTGTCCTCAGCACGTCTTTAAGCTGGAGCAGGAAGAGTACATGAAGGAGCAGATCCCCTGGACCCTCATTGACTTCTATGACAACCAACCCTGCATCGACCTGATCGAGGCCCGGCTCGGGATCCTGGATCTGCTGGACGAGGAGTGTAAGGTAAGAGTCTCCACCTCCAGGTTCTGGTCATTTCCCAGAATCCTTCAGCTTTGTATAAAACAGAACCAGCATCAGGGTCAAAGGTCGCTCCATCTAAATGTCTTTCAGGTTCCAAAAGGGACGGATCAGAACTGGGCCCAGAAGCTCTACAAGCAGCACTCCAGCAGTGAGCACTTCCAGAAACCCAGAATGTCCAACATCTCCTTCATCGTCGTTCACTTTGCCGACAAGGTGAGCAGAACGGATCCACCAGAACCAATCAGTGACTGAGACACTGCAGGTGAGCTGCAGTGGACAGAAAGTCCATCAGAGGGCAGCATAATCCTGACTTCTGACCAGCAGAAGAACCTAAGTTCTGCTTGGTTTTGAAGGTTCTGGACTTAGTTTGGTGAAACAGAACCATGATTTAAATAAACCAGGCAGAACCCAGAGCCAGGTGTGACTTAGGTCCAAATAAAGAACAAACCAGATGAAAACCAGGGGATGGCCCGTTTGAGCGTCTGACAGAACCTTCTCGGGTCTGGTTTGTTGCTACAGGTGGAGTATCTGTGTGACGGGTTCCTGGAGAAGAACCGAGACACCGTCTACGAGGAGCAGATCAACATCCTGAAGGCCAGCCAGGTAGGAACCAGAACCAGTACCTGGATCAGTTCTAAGGTTCTGACCTATTGGTACTTTGGCTCAAGCAACAGACAGAAGTAAACGTGTCCCGGTTCCGTCCTCTCTGTCCACTCACACCGGTGTTCACAACATTTCATTTACTTTTAGTCTTTTGGCTAAAATTCTTTTTCATTTTTTCTTCTGATGGAATAATTTTAACGTCTGTGAAGGAAACGTTAACTCCGCCTCCTGGAAACTAAAGAAGTATGAAAAAAATCACACTTTGGATCAATAAAACTTTATTTATAATTGATGGTTGAAAATTCCAGGTCTAAGTACATTCGTCAACTAGTAATTTCAACTAAGAAAAATCCCAAAGCGTTATTTGACACAATAAATTCGCTTGTATGTCCTGCTGCTTCAGTTACCCCTGTTTTCTGTGAAGCAGACAGTAATGCCTTTTTGAGATTTTTGTTGATTAAGGATCAAATTCTGCCCTTTTCAGGGGGTACCCCTGCGGTCTGTGAGCCCGTCCCCAGCATGTGGTCCTCATTTAAGAATATGACACTTGTTGACATTTCAGCACTGGTGATTAAGATGAAGCCCTCCTATTGTTCATCCGATGTCCTCCCTTGTAGGCTCTTCAGAAAAGTGTTTGAGGCAATAGGCCCATGTATTACTAAAATGGTTAACCTCTCCCTATCAACTGGTGTGTTTCCCAATGCGCTTAAACATGCCATAGTGGAGCCATTATTGAAGAAAGCTGGCTTGGATCCAACGGACCTCAACAGCTTTAGGCCCATTTCCAAGCTTCCGTTTCTTTCGAAGATCCTTGAGAAGGTGGTTTATGAACAGCTGTCATTTGTCCTGATTGAAAATAACATCTTTGAGCGTTTTCAATCTGGTTTCCGTAAAAACCACTCTACGGAAACAGCTTTACTGAAAGTGTCCAGTGACATTATGATGGCTGCTGATTCTGGAAAACGTACTGTCCTGGTTCTATTGGACCTGTCTTCAGCTTTCGACACAGTTGATCATGAGGTTCTGCTCATGAGACTGAGGGATCAAATAGGACTTTCAGGGACAGTTCTTCAATGGTTCTCTTCTTATTTATCAGGACGTAGCTTTAGTGTTTCAGCAAACCAAATAAGGTCTAAATCTGCAGATTTGTTGTGTGGAGTGCCCCAAGGCTCTATCCTGGGTCCAGTTCTTTTCTTGCTGTATTTGACCCCTTTAGGTAAGATCATTCAAAGGTTTAGTGACGTTTCGTTCCATCTATTTGCAGATGATATTCAGCTGTATTGCTCTTTTAACCAGTCTGAGATGAACAAGTTAGATTCTTTGCTCCTTTGTCTAGTTGAAATAAAGAAATGGCTAAATAAAAACTCCCTGCAGCTAAACACAGACAAAACAGAAACTCTGGTCTTTGCCCCCGTTGATTCAATCCCAGGGATTAAACAGTACCTGGGTGATTTAGGCCAGTATGTGAAGTCCAGCCTTAGAAATCTGGGAGTTATCTTTGACAGTGAAATGTCTTTTGTGCAGCACTGTAGCAGCTAACAAGAAACTGCTTCTTTCAACTCAGGAACATTTCCAAACTCAGAACAATGGTTTCAAGAAATGATTTGGAGCTCCTCATTCATTCTTTTGTGTCATCATATTTGGATTATTGTAACAGCTTGTTTTCAAGTCTAAACAAGAAGGAGTTACATCGTCTGCAACTAGTGCAGAACTCTGCAGCAAGAATCTTGACTCACACTAATAGGAGGACTCACATTTCCCCTATCCTAAAGGAACTTCATTGGTTGCCTGTGTCTTTTAGATATAAGTTTAAGATACTGGTTCTGGTTTTCAGAGCCCTGCATGGACAGGCTCCCTCCTATATTAGTGATCTGATCCACCCTTACACCCCTGCGCGGGCTCTGAGGTGTAAAAATCAAAAGTTGCTGAAAGTTCCTCGCACTTATTTCCGTACTAGAGGTGACCGTTCCTTCGAAGCTGTAGCTCCTAGGTTTTGGAATGATTTACCCCTCTCCTTGCGTTTTATTGATTCAGTTGACATTTTCAAGAGCGAACTTAAGACCCATCTATTTGTTCAGGCTTTCAACTAGTCATTTGTGGGTAGTTATGATTTCTATGTGGTCTTGGCCTTTTATGCTATGTTTTATGCTATATTTTATGCTGTTTTATTCCTTGCTTTTTTAGTACTAGTTATTTATTGTTCTATTGTTACTATTTTTACTATGTTGTGAAGCACTTTGTGGTGTTTGCCTGTGAAAGGTGCTATACAAATAAAGATTACTTACTTACTTACTTACTTAATAACAATAATTAATGGAAAATACCAAAATGAACACTGACAGTTTGAAATTGTGTCTCAGTATTAAGAAACAAATGTGTGTAATGTGCAGTAATGTTAGTAAACATGACAGGAAGTGACATGATACCATCAAAACAAAAGGTGCATGGAGCCAAACTAAAGGTAAGAATTGTTTTCAGGTGTATTTGTTACAGTTTTACCTGCACGTATTTACCAAGGTGGGCCGCCTGAGTGTCCCGACACTCGCCACCAGGCCTGTCTTGTCCCATTTATTGAGTGTGTTTTAGCACGGTCTAAAATAAAAACAGATATCTAGCCAAGACATTTTGATTTTGATAGAATCAGTGTTTGAACTTAGAGTAAAATGGAGAGTTAGTTTCTATCTACGTATGTCCTTCATTATTCTTTTGCTTAATGTTATTTAATGAAGTCAAATCATTTAGTGTAACCAGTGGATATGTTGGTACCAAGGTATGTAAGGGATTGGGCCTGTTCACCAAATAACTGCATCCTTTTATGTACAGAGGATGTTGGTTGCATAGCAGGCCGACCTATGCACCTGTCCTTTAGTATTAATGTCTTTAATGAACCCCATGCACATGGTTGGAGATGTGATGCTGAGTAATGGAGACCAGGCACAGTCCTGCGTCACTTTTGGAATTCAGAGCAACAGCGAATATAAAAAAGTCTAATATAAAAACAAATGGCACCTCAGGGGGCTGCTTTGCCTTGGCCCCCAAAATGCCTTGATACGGCCCTGGGTGTGGGGCTGAGTTTTGAAGCTGAGCAGTGGGATAAACCTACCTACGTTTTCAAGCTCTTTGTTATGTTTTTTATGTGAATATTTTCCTGTCCTGTCTGTCTCTGATCGTCCAGCATCTCCTCTCAGTCCTCCAGACAAACTGCTGCCTGCTTCCTCCATGTTCACATCGTGAGTTACTTTTGCACTAAACAGGTCACAGAGATATGCTGACCTCTGAGTGCGCGCTGCCCAGCAGCGAGGTGAAGTCACCGGAGCACGGGTGACGAGCTCCGCAGCAGCGGAGCGCATCAGACACGAATAAAAGACAGAAAGTACCAGAGAATATGAGCGGTCATGAACGATTGCGTGTTAATTATATTTTTTGGTGGCGCCACTTTGAGAATGTTGCTGTGGCCGAATGCAGGACGCAGCGGCCTGGAGCGCTTCAGTAATCAGCGCCCTGCCTCTCCGCTCTAAAGAATCCCTGCTACGCTGACAGTCCTTGTGAATAATGTGATTTAGGTAGAAACAGGATCTTTTTTCGGGTTCCCCCTGGTCTGTGAGTTGAGGGATTCTAGGGGAGCCCGTCATCCTTTCAGGAGAACCGGGGGTACCCTTAGCTCCCCAGAAATTCGAACCCTGTATCCGAGTCCGGATCGGGAGGTAACGTCAGATTCCGATCGAGTCTGAAAACACGTGATCGGGACTGATTTCTGATCACGTGATCGGATCTGGACATCCCTAATATGTATAGCGCCTTCTAAGGTTCTACAGCCCCCCAAGGCACTTCACAACACAATCAGCCACTCACCCATTCACACGCTGGTGGTGATGAGCTACATGGTAGCCACAGCCGCCCTGGGGCGCGGGCGCCACTGGTTCCTCCGATCACTTCCAACAGGCAAGGAGGGTGAAGCGTCTTGTCCAAGGGCACAATGACTGCCACAGACTGATTGGGACTTGATTCCACAACCCTCCGGTTATGAGATATGCACTTAACTCCTCTGCCACGGCCGAATGAACTTTTGTACCACCCGTCCTCCTCGACCGCTGACACCTTTCTGCGGCGTGTTTTGTGTGAGTGAAGACAGGAGAGGAGTTCTGGTTCGGCCCGGCTGGTGGAGCTAAAACAGCTGACTAGCTTAAAGCCCAGAAACCTGCGTCAGAACACGGGACGGGCTCATTCACACGTCACCGACACGTGAACACACCCCAGACAAACTCACTCCCTTCCCACCATCACAGCCTTCTCAGGACTGCAGGAGGAGGAAGTGACATCACGCAAAAGAAGAGACTGTTTCAAAATAAAATACATCCCGTGGTGACCACTTCCTTTGTTCTGTTTAATGTGTGCTGCTGATCTTAAACTGGGTTTGGGTTGTAAGCCTTCATGTTGGGTTCCAGTTCCAGCTGGTGGCGGATCTGTTCCAGGACAAAGACGTCGTGTCCTCGTCCAAACCGTCCAAGGTGAATGTCCGCTCTCTGAAGACGGTTCCTAAAGCGCCCAACAAGGAGCACAGGAAGACGGTGGGACACCAGGTGGGTGTTCGGTTCTGCTGGGACTCTGTGGACTTCCTGGTTCTGGTTCTGATCTGTGTGTCTGTGTGTTCCAGTTCCGATCATCTCTCCACCTGCTCATGGAGACTCTGAACGCCACCACGCCGCACTACGTCCGCTGCATCAAACCCAACGACTACAAGGAGGCCTTCTCGTGAGTCGACTCGTCTCCTCAGTTAGGGTCCTGGTTCTGACCCAATCCAATCAGAACCAACACAACGAGTCAGTGGATCAGATGTGTGTGTTTATCCTACAGAAAAGAGCCGTGAGAATCGAACCAAGAGATCACATTATTTATTAAATCACGACTCATGAAACAGAGATTTAAGAACGTTGTTAGTTCTGTAGAAGTCTAGAATCAGAAGTGGTTAGGGTTAGGCCCTGCCCGGGTCACAGCGCTGGAGCCCGGTCTCAAACAAAAGTTCTGGTAGTGCAGAGACAAACACCTTCGAAGCTTTCCCGGAGCTCCTGGTTCTGCTCGTAAACAGACAGCAGGCTGTAGACAGACATGCTGCAGGAATGTGAGCCGAGTCAGAACTAATGAAATCAGGGTCACATGTTCTGGGTCCATCTGGACTCTGAGCTCTCAGTCTAAGCTGGCAGCGGCAGGGTTCTGATGTCAAACAGGAAGATGAGGTGAGACGTCGTGGGCCGGTCTCACCAGTAAGTCCCGTCACCCGGTTCTAACGGGTCTGTGTCCACAGGTTTGACTCCCGGCGGGCCGTGCAGCAGCTCCGGGCCTGTGGGGTTCTGGAGACCATCCGAATCAGCGCCGCCGGGTATCCGTCCAGGTGAGTTCCTCCTCCTCGTCCTCTTGATCAGCAGCTCAGAGGGTCGTGTGTGTGTTAATGTGTGTGTGCGTGTGTGTGTGCGTGTGTGTGTGCGCACAGGTGGACGTACCCAGATTTCTTCAGCAGGTATCGAGTCCTGATGAAGAAATCTGACATAATGTCATCAGACAAGAAGCAGGTGTGTAAAAACCTGCTGGAGACACTGATCAAGGTGAGAAACAGTCACACACACACACACACACACACACACAGAGAGAGAGAGAGAGAGAGCTTTTCTGACACAAACACAATGCCCCGCCCCCTAGGAGAAAACACCCTTTTTTCTAGGGCTAAACAGGAAATCACACATGGTATCAGTGTGAAGCACTGAGAACATTTCAAAATAAAAGACAAATGCAGATTCTGTGGGTGTTTCTCAATCTCAAGGAACCTTGCCTTGCCGCCTTGCTTCAGAGGACGCTGTCCTTCCTTGGACAAAGAAAACGGTTAAATCGAACAGACTTGTCCCACGTGACCGCGGCCGGCCAGAGCCCGCCCCCTGCTTACGTGCCCTGTTGATGTCCCTCCCATCATAGTAATGTTAAATTTTAATTTCGAGCCTTTTACTTTTTAAATTGTGTATATATTGGTTAAATCAAATGTGTAAATGAGTTAGTACCTGCTAGACACCAAAGCTGCAACTACTAAGCAACTAACCAACCATAGATAACTGCTTTGGATGTAAAAAACATTTTACATATCAGCCCAATAGCTGCAATTAGTTGACTTACAATTAAACTGGAAATTTGCCCTGAAGTAGCTGCTGCCTTCTGGAGGACCGATGCCTTGGAAGCACATGAACACTGGAACCGATTGAAACACGCCTTGGTGGTTCCTGATTACGTATCTCCTAGGCAACCGGGGCGGGACCAAGGCATCAAGGCGAGGTTCCTTGAGATTGAGAAACACGCTGCATCTATGTAAACATCACGTCTTTAGCGGTCACCAAAGGGAAAAGCCAGTGGAAAATCACAACATTATATTTGACATCACACTTCTGTTATACAAACACAGCACCAGAAAGAAGAAGCCATAGATAAAAAAACAACAATTATATGACTGGATGGTTAGTTTTAAAGACTTGAATGAAAAAGGTATTTTAGAGTGTTCATCGTTTATTTTTCCCGTGACTCCAACCACACGGATCGGCACAGCTGCTCTGTGTCTGACACGCTCTTGATGAAGATTGGATTCACTGTGTAGCACTAAACAAAACCCACACCGGTGCCACAATGTGTAGCTCACGCACCTGGTGTAGATTGGACATCACATGATTCAACCTGCAGGTTATAAGGGCAGCAGCAGCTCAGGAGGTAGAGCGGGTTGTCCAGTAATCAGAGGGGTGTAGGATCGATCCCGGTCCTTGGGCAAGACACTTCACCCACCTTACCTGCTGATGGTGGTCTGCAGTGGCACCCCCAAGGGGTGGCCAGGGGTGGAGCAGATAGAGGAGGAACAGTAGAGAGCCCAGCACAGAACCTTGTGGGACACCATGGGTGAGGGAGGTGGAGGAGGACCGAAACTTGTATAGGGCCACAGAGAAGGACCGCTCTGACAGATAAGAGAAGAAACACTCCAGAGCACTTCCTGAAAGGCCTACCCAGTCTCTCAGTCTATCCAGTAGCAGGTGATGGTCAACAGTGTCAAAGGCTGCAGTCAGGTCCAGCAGAACCAGAACAGAACAGTCCCCTGCATCACTGTGAGTCAGAAGGTCATTAGAGACCCTGAGAAGAGCTGTTTCAGTAGAATGAGCTCTACGGAAACCTGACTGGAAACTATCGTAGATGTTATGTTCATCAAGAGCAGCTGGGAGTTGATTAGCCACAACCTTCTCCAAGATCTTTGAACGGAAGTTTAGAGATGGGTCTAGCTGCTATGGAGAGATGGATCAAGATTGGGTTTTTTAAGAAGCAGGTGGATTACAGCGTTCTTAAAATAAGCAGAGACCTGACCAGAGACCAGGGAAGCATTAATTACAGAGAGCACACTGGGACCGCTGGACTGAATAGAATAGACTTTATTGATCCCACAGTGGGGAAATTCACTTGTCACAGCAGCACCAGGCAGTAATCTAGTATTGTAATCTAGTATTGTAACCTTCGAAACTAAAAACCATGAAAAAAAATGTAAGAAAAAAACCCAACACTATGCAGCATACTGTAAGAGACACAGACAACAATGTGAATCCGGAATTGCACAAGTATAGAACACATGAATATTGCATTGGTGTTATTGTGTACCAGGATGATACCAGTACAGCTTAAACTGAGGAGTTCTACACTCTTACAGCAGAGGGGATGAAGGATCTACGATAGTGCTCAGTTTTACATCTGGGATGTCTCAGTCTACCTCTGGAGGAGCTGTCCATGACCTCCACAGTGGAGTGCATTGGGTGGGAGGGGTTTCTTAAGATGGAGGTCATCTTCCCCAGCATCCTCCTTTCACACGTCTCCTCAACAGAATCCAGCGGGCAGCCCAGAACCGAGCTAGCTTTGGTAGCTAGCTTGTTCAGTCTCTTCCTGTCTCGGTCAGAGCTGCCTACACCCCAGCAGACCACAGCAGAATGAATAACAGAGCCAACAACAGACTCTTTAAATCATTCAACGACTTCAAAGCATTTTTAAACAAAGATGAGGGTCAGATGTAGAGGGGGCATGCAGATGTTTTCATAGAGTTAACTAGTTAGTTCAGGCAGAGAAACAGGAGCAAAGCCATCTAGGACGACGTGCCGGGTTGGAGTCGGAGGAGGCAGAGATGAGGCTGAAGGAGAGATGCTAGATCTCACCTGATTGACTTTGTCCACAAAGAAAGACAGGAAGTTCTCACAATCTCCATCAGAGTGAATGGAGGCAGGGACCCCCTTTGCTCTGGGACACCAGGTTGGAGAAATATGCAACCCCGACTCCAGAGCAGTCAGTGCCTCCAGTCATGAACCTCACCGCTCATCATCACAGCAGCCAGAACAACATAAACAGCCATGAGTCTGTGGTAAAAGTCCAGAACCTCATCATGACTTTAGCCTTCTCAGCATTCCCCTAGAGACATCTGATCACGCACCAGCAGGTGACCAGCTCAGGTAGAGCAGAAGGAAGGTGAGAGAGCGTTCTGGACACAGGTTTAAATGTTCCTACTTTAAGTGGAATTGTTAAATTGCATTGTTTACTGGGGCTCTCTACATATTCATGATCATGACATTAAATGAAGATATAATGGTATTGAATGTTTATTAATTATTATTTAAAAATGAAAGTGATGGAAAAAAGCTGATCATGACCAGTTTTTAACTCTGTCAGAATGACAAAGAAAATCATGTCTAGAGCAACCTCTGATATATTTTATATTGTTATATACTATGATATATATTACTTTACATTTATATTAAATTACATTTTGTTCTGTTTCAATTTATTGTATGATGGCCTGAAAGGACACCCCTCCAAAATGAAATAAATTTACATATAATTCTTTAAGGGAGCCATTTGATTGGGTGGGCCCAGGTAAAAAGTGGGTGGGCCCAGGCCCACCCATAGCCACGCCCCTGCACTGCAGGAACTGATCTGGTTCTGGCAGGACAGATGTTGTCCAGGATGGAGAGGCAGTGCCAGGGTTTCCCTGACATGTCTCATCGTTTTCTGATTCTCTACTGAGTGTCGTTAACCTGTGGAGCTCACAACCCGACCCAGATCTGTTTGAAGAGATCTTTCAGCTCTGTGTGTTCTGATGTGGGTCTGTTGGACACTTCTCCACAACTTTTCTCTTCACAGCACAAAACAACAAAGTTCAGTTGGTTTTGGTTTTATGATTGTTGAACGCCAGAGGTTCTGTCTTAGGTCTAACTGGTCCATTCTTGACTGTTCTGGCCTGCCCAGGAACCCGACATGTTCCAGTTTGGAAAGACAAAGATTTTCTTCCGGGCCGGTCAGGTGGCATACCTGGAGAAGCTGCGGACAGACAGGTTTCGATCTGCCTGTATCAAGATCCAGAAGACTGTTCGAGGCTGGCTACAGAGGATCCGGTACCGTAAGATCAGAAATTCTGCCCTCGCCCTGCAGAGATACGGCCGAGGATACCTGGCTCGCAGGTGAGCTGCTCACTGATTGGTCCTGATCTTCCAGATCAAATTGGTCCAAACATCACAGTGCTGGTTTGTGGTTCTCCTTCAGGTACGCAGAGCTTCTGCGTCTGAGGCGGGCCGCCCTCATCTGTCAGAAACAGCATCGCATGGTCCGAGAGAGGAGGAGCTACCTGAAGATCAGACGGGCTGCCATCACCATCCAGGCCTACGCCAGAGGGATGTTCACCCGCAGGATCTACTGGGAGGTACCAAGGCCACACTGCTGCCTTCTTCCTGTTTCCAGACTTGATGATTTCTGTTTTTAACTGTGTGTGTGGGGGGGTGGGGGTTCTGGTTCTGGTTTAAGGTGTGATCAGGTTTGGATCTTTGTGGTTCTGTTGTTCCTCTGCAGTTCCTGCTGCACCACAAGGCCATGATCATCCAGAAGGCCGTGCGCTGCTGGCTGCAGAGGAGGAGGTTCGGGCGAGCGCGCGACGCCGCCATCACTATCCAGTGTGCTTTTAGACGCCTGCAGGCCAGGAGGGAGCTGAAGCAGCTGAAGATCGAGGCTCGCTCTGCAGAACGCCTGAAGAAGCTCAACACGGGCATGGAGAACAAGATCGTGCAGCTGCAAAGAAAGATGGATGAGCAGGTACACACTCACTCACTCACTCACTCACTCACTCACTCACTCACTCACTCACTCACTCACACGCTCGCTCGCTCACACACTCACTCACTCACTCACTCACTCACTCACACGCTCGCTCGCTCACACACTCACTCACTCACTCACTCACTCACTCACTCACTCACTCACTCACACGCTCGCTCACTCGCTCACACACTCACTCACTCACACACTCTCTCACTCACTCACACACTCACTCACTCACTCACACACTCACACACTCACTCACTCACTCACTCACTCACACACTCACTCACTCAC
>SSNS01000198.1:5653-25412 GCA_006937985.1 Aphyosemion australe | reverse complement strand
GTGGTCAGACAGGTTCAGCACAGACGTTACCGTGGTAACAGAAGTGGTCAGACAGGTTCAGCACAGACGTTACCGTGGTAACAGAAGTGGTCAGACACGATCAGCACAGACGTTACCGTGGTAACAGAAGTGGTCAGACAGGTTCAGCACAGACGTTACCGTGGTAACAGAAGTGGTCAGACACGATCAGCACAGACGTTACCGTGGTAACAGAAGTGGTCAGACACGATCAGCACAGACGTTACCGTGGTAACAGAAGTGGTCAGACACGATCAGCACAGACGTTAACGTGGTAACAGAGGAGGTCAGACAGGTTCAGCAGCAAAAATTCTGCTGTCTGCTGTTTGTGAAAATTGTGTGGCTGTGTTCCAGAGGGTGGAGGAGCTGGAGAAGGAGAACGTTCTGCTGAAGAAGCAGAAGGAGGAGTTAAACCAGCGCATCCAGCAGCAAACCAAAACTTCGGCAGGTGAGACTACCTGTGCGGTTTATCAATACCAAAGTCCGCTAGTACGTTCCTACGTAATTGACAAGTATGTCCTTGGCAAGTACAGCAGAAAGTCCGTTCTACTGAGAACGGGAGGACGAGGACATCATTTGGAACAGTCATGGCAACAAGAGCTGCTTTATGCTACGGTTAAAAAAGCTACCTGAAACAAAATAAGTCTAGTTTGTCCTTTAAAGGGGAGCTAGAATGTACACCAACATGTTCCTTGTTGTTGTTGAATAAGACAGCTTGGGCGGTCAACAGCAGCAAACAGTCAAAGCCGTGTGTGACCTACTTTTTATGTAAATTAGAAAGTTGAAAAAGGCGAGAGAAAAACTTCTGATCTGAGAAAGCCTTCCTTAACACGTCACTAGGGGGAGCCACGCCTCCTCAAACCTGCATGTCTCCAGTGTCTGAGGCCTTCTGGGGAAACCAACCAATCAGCAAGCAGCTCATTATCATATTCATGTCCTGGCCGAGTGGGAGGGGCTAACAGCTCTTTTCACAGCAAGGCTGGTTTAGGGGGTTTAGAATGGCCTGGATCAGGGTCCTGGGACAGATGGAAGCCTAAAGAACATTTCTGATGCTTTTAGAGGCGCAGAGCTGTTTTAGATGATTGATTAACTGCACTCTCTAGGACACCTTTAATAAACAAAATAACAGTGAATACATTTGGTCCACTCTCCAGTCAGAAAAACCAAACTCAAGCAGTAAATTTTACAGGTTAAACTCAATTATCTACAACAACAGAAACTTTTCTTTATTTAGACTCAATGATTTGTAGTTTTGATATTAAAACACTACAGTTATGAGCTTTCGCCTCTGCCTTTGTCTGTTTGGTGTACAACGGTATGCGATACAGTGCATTATGGGATTTCTTGCCAGCCAAACTCTGCATTGATGCAACCTCGATTCAGTGGGCGGAGCCAGAACACATCTAATTTGAGAGTACTTGCCATGATGCGTACTTAGGAACAGTACTTGGGCCAACGTTGATGATGTTCCACAAACACGTGAGTACACAACTTCAGACAAGTAGCGGCCACTACATGATCTCAGGGGTCAAACAGGAAGTGATGTCATTTATCCCTCTGCAATCCGTTTAATCACTGGTGTTTCTTCCAGCACTGTCACTGATCTGTAGAACTCCTTCATACCTGAGCTCAGCATCTGCTGCAACCGTCTAATTTAGGTCATTTTCACAGCAAGCTGACCAACGGGCTTCACAGACAAAAAACAAGCATCAAATAAAAACGATGGAGCAGGAAAGCGATTATTACCCACGAGGCTCCAGGTGGTAAAAATAATGAAGCAGAAGAAACGAGCAGCAAGGAGAGAACGTTATAATGGACCTCGGTTACAGTTAAACACTGAATTATAGATGAATAAATACGTTTGAACAGACCTGATTCACTGAGAAGCATCTGTCTCCTCCAGGCTTTCGTTTAGTTCTTGGAACCTCCAGAAGTAGCTGTGAGCTGGAGCGCTAACTTCTGGTTGGGTCACCAAAGCTCAGTGAGGTGAGAGGAGGTAGGGCCGGTCAGGCCAACAGCTGCATCCTGGACAAGCTGAAGGCGTGAGATGGAGGTCCTCCATGATTATTCCCTAAACCTGCACCACTTCTGGTTGTTGCTTATTTCAGTTGCTCCTAATGACTGGAATGTTCTGCACGCATCACTAAAACTCACCTCCATCCCATAATATACCTTAAACAGCTCAGTCTGATCGGTCCCTTCTGACCCATGAGCAGGGCTGCCCAATCCTGGTCCTGGAGGGCCGGTATCCAGCATGTTTTAGTTTTAACTCTGCTTCAACACACCTGATTTATCAGCAGGTGATTAACAGGCTTCTGCAGAGCCTGATGAGCTGCTGCAGGTGATTCAACCACTGAGTCAAGTGTGTTGGAGCAGAGAAACCACTAAAACGTGCTGGATACCGGCCCTCCAGGACCAGGATTGGGCACCCCTGCCCATGAGTCTCTCTGGATGTCGTTGGGTTCTTCCTCCACTCACCTGGGTAAATAAAGATCAGATTTCTGTGTTTCAGAGGAAACCAGCAGCATGTCACTGCAGACTGAGCTGGACCAGGAGCGCCAGCGGTACCAGAACCTCCTGAAGGAGTTCTCCAGACTAGAGCAGAGATACGACAACCTGAAGGAGGAGGTGTCTCTAAACAAGGTGACCTTTGACCTCACAGCAGATACAGGTTTAACCCAGCAGGAGGCTTTAAATATGGCGCTGTGTCCCTGGCTGGGGGTGAGGGAGAGGCCAGGTGCAGTGAAACGGACCTGGTTCAGTCCAGTCACAGAACCCCCTCTTCTCTTCCAGTTCCATCCTGGTCATCAAAGGAACCCGTCCAATCAGAGCAGCCTTGAGTCGGAGTCCACCTACCCATCAATCTCCACCTCCGAGGTGGGAGACACCGACGATTCCATCCAGCTGGTGGACGTGAGTCAGGGGGCGGAGCTTCATCTGTGTGTATGGATGTGGACTCTGGAGTGGCTCAGTGTGTCCTGGTTGTGCTTTTTAGGAGATGGGGGTGGAGAAGGCTGCGATGGACATTGGTCTGTTCCTGAAGCTGCAGAAACGAGTGCGAGAACTGGAGATGGAGAGGAAGAGGTTGCAGGTTAGCTTGGACAAGATGGAGGAGCTCACCAAGCGCAAGGTCAGCCGTCCAGCCGGTCCTGGACCCAATCTAGGTCATCACCTCAAAGTTAATGATTACTCCAATTTGTTTCCTTCACTGAAGGGTTCTGAGCCCAGGACCTCCATCTCTGAGCAGGAGACGGCAGATCTGGCCTACAACAACCTCAAGGTACCTCTTTACCTTCCGGCATGAAGGCAATGACATTTGATTGCTTCTGCAGTCGTAAAGCTTTGGGATTTTTTACTTTAAATTTGAAGCCTCCTCCCCAAAGTTTATGTTCATTCAGCTAACCCTGATGTTCTAGTCATCTCAGAGACCTGGCTCAGTAAGTCAGTGCCTGACTCTGCCATGTCCGTCCCTGGTTATGCTGTATTTCATCAGGATAGACCAACCAAGGCTGGGGGCATTGCTGTTTACTGTAAGGACAATTTCAATTTAAAGCATCCAGCTTCAGCTTCGGCATAGAATTAGCCACGTTCCTACTGTTGAGGATGCTTGGTCACATTTTAAAAACTCTTATTTGGATTTTAGATGCACATCATTTTTGGTTCTTATCTACACAGAGTAGCACAGCTTTGTTTTTACCTTTTTGCTGACAGTTTGAGCTCCAATCTGTCGCCTGAGCGGGAAGCTCTGATGAAGGCGACGGATAGGAGCTGAAACTGTCAGCAAAAAGGTCAAAACACAGCTGTGCTACTCTGTAGATAAGAACCAAAAAACAATCAAGACAGAATGAACGTAACAAGGATTTAGACAGACACGCTCCTTTAAAAAAAGTCAGTCAAAAATGGTTTCAGTCCCTGGATCAACACTGAACTTTCAGAACTGATTCGTCTAAAACATCAATCTTGGCAAAGAGCAAAGACATCCAAGAATATCAGGGACTGGCAATCCTTCAGATCTATATGGAACAAATGTACCCAGTCAACCAGAAAAGTAAAATCTGAATATTATAAGAACCAGTTTCTGATGAGTAGTTCTGACCCCAAAAAGTTCTGGCAGACTGTCAAGGCTATGGAAAATACCAGTAAGTCCTCACACCTGCCAAATGCAATCAAATCTGAGGGCATTGTTGTCTCAGATAAAACTAAAATGGTAAATTCCTTCAATAATCACTTTATCAAGTCTGGTCATGCCCTTGCTACAGCTTCACCCACCTCTGGGGTCTCTGACCTTGATTCAGCTACATGCAATGATTCCCTCCCCGCAACCAATTCCTGTTTCATTCAATTGTTTCAGGTAGATGAGGTACTTGACGAGTTACTCAGGTTAGAGCCTCATAAATCAGCCGGACTGGATACTCTTGACCCTTTCTTTCTGAAAATAGCAGCACATGTTATTGCTGCACCTATTACCCATCTATTTAATACAAACTGGTGCATTTCCACAGGACTGGAAATTTGCATCTGTTACTCCACTTTTTAAAGGGGGAGATCATTCAGACCTAAGCTGTTATAGGCCTATCTCTACCTTGCCTTGCCTCTCTAAAGTCATTGAAAAGTTAGTCAACAAACAGCTAACTCACTATCTGGAATCCAGCAGTGTTATTACCCCATGCAGTCCGGCTTCAGAACTGGCCATGGATGTGTCTCTGCAACACTTAAAGTGCTAAATGACATCATGTGTTACATTGGTATCAATTTATATACAAAACAATCATCGGTAGAACACCGTCATATCTTCGCTCATTACTCATCACTTAAAGTTAAAGTCCCAAGTCATCATCACACACTGGTGAAATTACATCTCTGCATGTGACCCATCCCCGTGGTGGGGAGCGGTGAGCTGCAGCTGTGGCCGCGCTCGGGAACTATTTGGTGGTTTAACCCCCCAATCCAACCCCTTAGTGCTGAGTGTCAAGCGAGGAGGCATTGGGTCCCATTTTTCTTTGGTATGACCTGACCGGGATTCGAACCCCGATCTCCCAGTCCCGGGGCGGACACTCTACCACTAGGCCACCGGAGCTGGTCTAGCTTCCAACAACCAGCGCATTTTACGTTCCAGTAACCTAATCTCTATGGTTATTCCCAAAGCTCGCACCTCCTTTGGCCGCTCCTCATTCCAGTTTGCTGCTCCCAATGACTGGAATGAACTGCAAAAATCACTAAAGCTCACTACCTACGTTCCATTATCTACCTTCAATAATTCATCACCATCAATAGTTTCTGATCAATGTGCGTGCTGCTGAGTACTTAAAGATTGTTTTAGGTCTGTTTTGATGGCTTGTACATATTATATATGAGTCCTTTGTCTTTATGTCTGTTTTATCTTGTTTGTTTTTATCTCATCTGTCTGTTGTTTTTTGGTGCAAAGCTACTTGTGTCCAGTGTTGGGAGTAACGAGTTACAAAAGTAATTAATTACTGTAATGCATTGCTTTTTGCTGTAACGCGGTAATGTAAGGCATTACAGAAAAAAAATCAGTAATATTTTACTCGGTACAATGTCAGTAACGCGCATTACAGCGCATTTTTAACCAGGAATCAATTAGTGGTTTTCTTCAGGGTTCTAATTATGGGGAGCCTGAATAAAGGTCCAGTTTTGATATGACTTTATTTATATGAACTCCAGCGCACCAGGGCGTCTATTGAGCAGAGAGGACAGAGACGCTGATCGGATGCGCTCCAGCTGCGCGCGCCGCGACCACAGTAACATTCTCAAAGTCACGCCACCAAAAAAAAAAACATTTAACACGCGATCGTTCATGTCCGCTTTCTGGCTCTTTCTCTTAACTCATGCTTGATGCGCGCTGCCTCATCCGTATCCAGGTGACATCACCACACCTGCGGCGTGCAGCGCACATTTCGCTATTTTCTGGATGCACGTTTTGCGGTGCAACCAGAGCTGCTTAGTTCAAAAGTAGGCTAGCTCATTATGTGAAAAAGTAGGAAATCCAGGAAGCAGTTTTTCTGGAGAATTGAGAGGAGATACAAGATAAGAGAGAGGACAGGAAAATAGTCAAAGAAAAAACAAGAAAACTAAATAAAGTTCTTGAAAAGGAAAAAGTAGGTAGATTTTTACCCACTACAAATGTTTAACAATATAAAGCAATAATTTATAAGCATGTAATATTTATTTATCTCATAAAATTCAGATCACTTTCAAAACTCAGGTCCACACCCAGGGTCGTATCCAGGCATTTGGGGTGGTGGAGCCACCCCCTTCCCCCCACACACTGCTTACACGCTCAGTTAATTTAAGATGGCAGCGTGCTAAGCGTACAATTTGTTGTTGCATTTATTTCATACAAATTCTTTTTCTGGGGTCCTGGCCAGCTTTGGGCACTTTCATGCCCATGAGTAGTCATCCTCCAGCCGTGATGGAGGTGATCAGAAGGACCTGCAGAGCAAAATAGAACACTCTGCAGATGGGCATACACCCCTTACTTTAAGTTTGAGATAAATAAGGATATGAAGAACATTGTAGTCAAATGCACTTTGTGTGCTCCACCTAAAGAACTGTCGTTATATGTGACTGTTTCAACCACAACCCCTAGCCCAGTTAGATACCACATCACTGTGCTGAAAAGACACGGACACTAGTCAGTGTCTGGATGCAATCTGCTGGGTTCCTTATACAGGAAACCTTTTTACTGATTGGCTTAATGAACTGAACTGTATTGGAATGTTTACTTTGTGAAGAGCCTTGAGACGACTCTTGTCATGATTTGGCGCTATAGAAATAAACTGAATTTCATTTCATTTATTTAGATCTCCATTAGCTATATCAAACAGCTAGTCTTCCTGGAGTCTGTCAGAAATGCTGCCATACAATATATTTACATTTCTCTATACAACAATCACAAAAAATACATTTACACAAAAACAGACATCCAACACACACAGACACAGAACCTAGTTTATACATTATTGACTTTGTTTTATAATATACAAAACTACAGAACTCTATGAGTTAATTTTTATATTAATTTTTATAATAATTATAGCTACCAATATTAATCTATATTAGGATGAGAAATATACACAATGTCAATGTTCATGAAGCTGTTCAGCAAGCAAATATCTCTTTAAAAGAATTTTGAATTGATGTTGATTATTTTCTTTGATAATGTAACCAGGCAATGTGTTCCATGTCAACATTGATCTATACATGACCGTCCTCTTAGCGTTATTTGATTGTACTCTAGGCAGAATAAACCTGCCCTCAACAGCATGCCTGGTTTCATAGGTATGCTCATCAGAACTAAAACTGAGCACCTGATACAGTAATCTTGGTACTTTAGTTATTATAATTTTCCTGGTCAAATTCAAAAGTGATGCCTTAAATCTTTCTTGTACCTTTAACCATGATAGACAACTATGCATCCAGTTAACATTAGTTCTGTATGAGCATCGTAGGACACATCTAGCTGCTTTATTCTGAACAGTTTGCAGCATTTTAATGTGAGACTGTGCAGCACATGACCAGACCTCTGAACAGTAATCTAACTGTGAAAGTGTTTCAGTTCAATTTTTCACCACATTAAAAGGCAGCATATGAGCACATCTCCTAACAACTGAGAGACCTCTGCCCATCCTGGTGACCACTCTGTTTATATGGTTTGACCATATTTGAATTGAATAACCTTCCACTGGATGTGAGATGAGCTACTTGAGCATCATGAGCTACATTTAGATTCCCAAATCCATATTATTTTGGTGAAAGTAACTTAAAGTAATGCAAAAGTAGTGTAATGCCTTACATTTTAAAATGAGTAATATTATAATGTAATGAATTACTTTAAAATGTGAGTAACTAATAATAAATAATGCATTACAGTTTTGAAGTAACTTGCCCAACACTGCTTGTGTCTCTGTTGCTGCTGCCTCTTGGCCAGATCGTTGTTGTAAATGAGAGTGGGTTCTCGACTCATCTGGTTAAACAAATGTTAAATAAATGAAAAGGTACCAAACTCACCCTGAAAAGGCCCACAGGAGTTGGTCAGTAGGAGGAGAGAACCAGTCAGACCAGTTTCCCAACAGAACCAGTCCACCAATCCAGAGAGAGCTTGAGTTCTGGGTCGGGGTGTTAGTGGTGTTCCCTCTGACCAGGTTGCAGAGGGGAACCCGGTGATGTTGAATCATTGCTGAGCAAAAAGAGGTGGTCTTCATGTTGATGAGGAAGCTGACAGCTGTGTTCCTCTGCAGAGACAGGAACTTGAATTGGAGAACAAGAAGTTGAAGAATGACCTGAATGAGCTGAGGAAGACCATCGCTGAGCGAGCGTCTCAGGACAGCTCGTCCAATGAGCTGCAGGACGGTTACAACCTGCTGCTGAGTCAGCTGAAAGCAGCCAATGAGGAGCTGGATGCCCGCAAGGAGGAGGTTCTAATTCTGAGGACACAAATCGTGAGCAACGCTCAGCTGCAGGAGAGGAGTGAACTCATTGTGAGTTTGTTTGATTCATTCATTCATTCCTGAAGTGAGTCTGCGGTTTCAGTGGGATGATCAGATTTGATCTGATCTGAAGATGTCAGACTTAAAAGTCTGATTGTAAAAGAAAATATTCAGAATATTCCTTTAATAATCCAGCAGAACCCAAATTTGGTTAACACCTTCATATAAATGTAGAGACTCTAGACACCAACCCTGTGGCACTCCATTGGTCCTGTTGGATTATATTGAGGTCATAAAACCTCCTGTTGGACAGGAAGTCTTTCATACATCAGAAACCGTCTTTCTCCTGTGCAATTCTGAACAGGAGTTTCAAAATCTCTATTTTTTGAACATTTGATCTGTTTTTTTTTTTTTTTTTTTGGTCCTGGTCCGATGGAGTCGTTGATTCGCTGAGGTTCATTATGGTCGTTGGACGAAAACAAAAACCCACACCAGGGGTCTCATTTATCAACAGTACTTACGCACAGATCTGTGCATAAGTCGTTCGTAGGAACTAATTTACATATTGTGTGGTATTCGTCATTTTGTATTTGTGCATGAAAATGTTCCTAGATATAAGAACAGTGCTGACCATGCGTACGAACAGCATCTAGTGGTAGAACGGGGGAACCGTATGTTTCAGATATCAGGATTTTGGCCATTCGTACAAACATTCTAAATTTCGTTCATAGGAAGGAATTTAGGAATATTTCTATGAATGTTTGATGAATGAGGGCCCTGGAGTCTAAAGCTCTGCCTGAGAACAGGCCTTTTCTTCTACTGCTGATGGGAACAGTTTATCATGTTTCCACGGTAACAAAAAGGCTTGTAGAAGACATTGGTTTGTGTTTTTGTTGTTTTTGACAGGAATCTGAGAAAGACGCTGAGCTGAACAACAGCAAAGAGCCGGTGGACAAAGAGGAGGCTCTTCGAGCGTACCACGGACTGTGTGAGTCCAAAAAGTAAGTGTGTTCAAAGCAAAGACACAACCAGTGTGTCGTTCACAGAAACTTGCTGCTGGTTTAACCTTTGACCTGCAGGTCAAACACCTGCTGGAGTCCATTTTAATCCAATCATCTGAATCAAACACAAACTCAGGATTCTTAAAAATCAGGAGGTTGTTTGAATAAAAAAGGTTAATCGCCTCTGCGTTACAGTTAACCATGTTCGAAAAGTGAGAAACGATATCTGTTCCTCGGTGTCTGCCGATGGGTCATTGTCCAGTTCGCCCTGTTGTCTTGGACAGCGTAGCACCAGCAACTTTACCTGAGCTAGCCCAGCTCATTGCAATGATGAAAGCCTCATCTTGCTCTCTGGACATCTTACCTTCATCTTGATGCAGAGTGACAATGGAAACAGTTCTGTGCTGCTCATGTTGGACCTCACCTCCACTATCGGCTACAGCTGACCTCCACATTCCTCTGGCTAGGCTGGGGTGTCGTGTTGGGTGTACCAGGATCAGCCTTGGAGTGGTTCTCCTCACATCTGAAAAAATTATCTACCAGGATCCGGTCCATTCTGGTGTACCCCAAGGCTCTGTTCTAGGGCCTCTGCTGCATTTATGTATTTACTCCCTCTCTGGCACATTCTGTATACTGCTCAAGACACCTCTTATCCCTGCTAGGCTGATGAAGATCACCCATACACTTCATTTCACCAAATAGAATGTCTAAACTCCAGATAGTTAAAGAGTCTAAACTCTATTAGAAACTGTGGTTTTGCTTTTACTGTGAATGCATGCATCAGGTTGGTTCCTTACTTTTGTTAGATCTGAGACATCTTGCTAAGCTAAGCTCTGCTGCCTCACTTCCCTGCTCTTCATGACTGGATTGCTGCAGAGCTCTTAAACATCAGAACAAAACCTCTATCCAATGGCGTATGTTCCGCCCGGATATGAGGGAGCCCCCAGCTCCGTTCTTAGTCTAGAAAAGATTTTATCAATCACATTCAGAGACCAGCTCATAAACCAGCTTATAAAAATTGAGTTTTCATAAGAAATGCAGAAAGCGCTCTGTTAGACAGAGACAGGACAGAGACCCTTGAGGAGATAAGGGAGGAGAGGAGAAAAGCATCTGCTCTCTTCAAGAAGCAGAATAAGAAGCTGATTGCACTTGGCTAAGACTGCCCCTGAGTCACCATGAAGAGGTTTGCGAGGAAAGGAACTTGTTGTTCACAGTCCCTAATTGCTATGATTGATTTCTGATGGTCCAACGAAGACTACTAGACAACAGGCTTACCTATGGATGGGTTTCAGGCAGCCTAGCCTGTGGTACCCTGTAGGATTTGGGTCCATCCATCATTTTAGTCTAACTTGTTGTCCCCACATGTTGTTGTTGTCTCCTGTCTCTCCTCTGCTGCTACTGGACACCAGTAAACTTCAGGACTGGTGCCGGCTGAATGAGGACGGGGAACTGGGTCTGGCTTACCAGGGTCTCAAACAAGTGGCCAGGTTTCTGTGTGCTCCTTCCTAGACTCCTCAGATTCCCATGTCCTGGTGGTTCTGGTAGTGTGTGAAACCCATTCTCGAGTCCCTGTCTCTCCAAGTTTGTCTTTTCGAATCAAGCTGTCTCTCTCTGTCTCTATCCTATCTCTCTATTGTAGTTTGTCTCAGGCTGGGTGCTGGCCACATGGGTGCCCTAAGCACTATTTCATTTTGCAGCCCATCCCGTTAAGATTAAGTTCAGTTCAGTTTGTTTATATAGTTCCAAATCACGACATGTCATCTCAAGGTATGTCACAAAGTAAACATTCTAATTGAGTTCAGTTCATTATGCCAATTAGTTAAAAGTTTCCTATGTAAGGAAACCCAGCAAATTGCATCAATTGGGCATTGGGGACAAAATACCATCAATATTTTTTTAAGAACCGGAGTTTGTGTGTGAAGTTAAGAGGTTCTAGTTATAGTCAGACTCACCTCGACACATGGCCCTGGCTCTGGAACCAGTTTCCTCACAAAGGGTTGGACTCTATACCACTCTGGAGTTGCTCCCGCTGAGAGGCGTCGAGCAGGTGTGGACATACTTGTTGTCCCCCATCTTGGTGCCTGTAAGTTGGGGTTTGCCCCGGTGAATGAGAGGGTAGCCTTCCTCTGCCTATGTGTGGGGGGACGGGCCCTGACTGTGGTTTGTGTGTATGCACCAAACTGCAGATCAGACTACCCACACTTTTTGGAGTCCCTGGAGGGGGTGCTGGAGAGCGCTCCTTCTGGTGAATCCCTTGTTCTCCTGGGGGATTGCCCCAAACACCAGTGGTTACCCTTTGGTACTCCGGAGGCAGCTGATGGGTACTGGCTGTCCAAGCAGAATGCGGCTTGCGTGGTCACGGAGGCAAAAACCTGGGCATTGGACGATTTCAGTGAGACCATGGAGCAAGACTTCCGTATGGGTTTGAGGAGATTCTGGTCCATCTGGCATCTCAGGAGGGGAAAGCAGAGCACTACCAACACTGTTGACAGTGGGGAAGGTGTGCTGCTGACCTCGACTCAGGACGTTGTGGATCGGTGGGTGGAGTACTTCGAAGACTTCCTCAATCCCACCGGCACGTCTTCAAGTGAGGAAGCAGAGTTTGGGGACTTTGGGTCAGGCTCTCCAATCTCTGGAGCCGAGGTCACTGAGGTGGTTAAAAAACTCCTCGGTGGCAAGGCTCCAGGGGTGGGTGAGCTGGAGTTCCTTAAGGCTCTGGATGTTGTGGGGCTGTGTTGGTTGATGCAGCTCTGCAATATCGCGTGGACATTGGGGGCAGTTCCACTGGATTGGCAGACCGGGGTGGTGGTCCCCCTATTTAAAAAGGGTGAGGTGGTTTTCGAAGAGCACTACTATAATATAATAATAATAATAATGCATTTTATTTAAAGTGCCTTTCAGGGAACTCAAGGTCACTGTACATCAAACAATAAACAAGTTAAAAGCAAGCTAAAACAAACACTCATAGAAGACCCTAGAATACAAAAGTCAATAACAAAACAATAAAACTGTCTCATAAACTGTACGCAGTCTTGAAGAGGTGAGTTTTCAGTTTGGATTTGAAGATGGAGAGGGAGTCAGAATTCCGGATGGCTTGTGGCAGAGAATTCCAGAGGCGGGGAGCAGAGCAACTGAAGGATCTGAGGCCCATGGATGTAAGACGGAAGGATGGAACAGTAAGGTGGACAGAGGAAGACGATCTTAGGGAGCGGACTATTCAATTCAATTCAATTCAATTCAATTCAGTTTATTTATATAGCGCCAGATCACGACAAGAGTCGTCTCAAGGCACTTCACAAAGTAAACATTCCAACACAGTTCAGTTCATAAGCCAATCAGTAAAAAAGTTTCCTATATAAGGGACCCAGCAGATTGCATCAAGACACTGACTAGTGTCATTGTGTTGGTACAATCCTCATACTAAGCAAGCATTTAGCGACAGTGGGAAGGAAAACTCCCTTTTAACAGGAAGAAACCTCCAGAGGATCCTGGCTCAGTATGAGCAGCCATCCACTACGACTCACTGGGGGTTGAGAAGACAGAGCAGGCACAGGCACACCCCGCACCCACACACACACACACACACACACACACACACACACACACACACACACACACACACACACACACACACACACACACACCACATATATCAAGTAGTGTTTCTATGGCTACACTGTGATTTCTTAGTAGAAGTTCTATTTAGTAAGAGTAAGAGAAACTTTATTGTCTTTATCTGAGTGAATCTATAATTAATTCAATAGGTGAACTAATAGTAGCACATTCTATGTTAAAGAAAGTAAGATGTAATATCAGGAAAGGGAGAATGTTAGGTGGTTGGCAGCAGTGTGCCAGCCGATGGCCCCCTCCATGAGGCCACCACAGCTCAGCAGAACGCCAGTGTAGCTTCTTCTGGGGAGAAAAACACTTAGAGAGAAAATAAAGTTAACAGCTGGAATAACAGGAAATAATGCAGTTAGAGAGTGGTGGTAGAAGAGAGTAGCAGAGTGTGGAAAGTGGTCAGTATGTCCTCCAGCAGTCTAAGCCTATAGCAGCATAACTACAGAGATAACTCAGGATAACCTAGCCTTTTAGATGGAGGCATGTGGGAGGCAGGGCCAGGGAGAAGTCTTTAACGACAGTAGTCCCCTCTGTACACTCCACTTCCCTCTGCTCCCCACTCGTCTAAACCTGGGCTAACATCAGAATTTAACCATAAGCCCTATCAAATAGAAAAGTTTTGAGCCTAGTCTTAAAAGTAGACAAGGTGTCTGCCTCACGCACTAATGCTGGGAGCTGGTTCCACAGTAGAGGAGCCTGATAGCTAAAAGATCTGCCTCCCATCCTACTTTTAGATATTCTAGGAACCACCAGTAAACCTGCAGTCTGAGAGCGAAGTGCTCTGTTAGGAACATATGGAACAATCAGATCACTGATGTATGATGGAGCTTGATTATTAAGAGCTTTATATGTGAGAAGGAGGATCTTAAAATCTATTCTGAATTTAACAGGCAGCCAATGTAGGGAAGCTAAAACAGGAGAGATGTGGTCTCTAGACTACTAGAGAAACAATGTGAATGAGATCAGATAGATATGGGGGAGAAAGATTGTGAACAGCTTTGAAAGTGAGAAGTAGGATTTTGAACTCGATCCGTTGTTTAACTGGGAGCCAGTGGAGCTGCTGAAGGACCGGACTGATGTGGTGGGATAGGGGAGTGCTGGTGATGACCCGTGTGGCAGAGTTCTGAAATAACTAGAGCTTGTGGAGAGTTTTTTTGAGGTAGACCAACCAGAAGTGAGTTATAGTAATCGATTTGGGAAGTGACTAAATTATGAATGAGAATAGAAACAGAATGTGGAGAGAGAGGGGCGAAGGCGATTCATAATACGAAGGTGAAAATAGGCTGACCGAGTGATGTTATTGATATGAGATTTAAATGAGAGAGTGCTGTCAAGGATGACACCCAGGCTCTTAACCTGAGGGGAGGGAGCTTTGGATAAGGTGGAGTTTGTTCCAACAAGTAAGATTTCTGTTTTGTCACTGTTTAATTTGAGGAAGTTATTGGAAAACCGTGATTTAATTTCAGTTAAACAGGAGGAAAGGGAGGAGGGAGGGAGTGAGGATTTAGGTAGACAAATAGAGCTGGTTGTCATCTGCAAAGCACTGGAACTGAAACTGGAACTAAATTTCCGGAATATGTGACCTAGCGGTAGAAGATAAATAACGAAGAGAAGGGGTCCCAGGACAGAGCCTTGGGGCACACCTCTAGTAACTGGGGATAGGTCGGATCTAAAAGATTTGAGTTGTATGAACTGAGAATGGCCAGAGAGATAAAAGTTAAACCAGCCGAGTACGTTGTGGGAAATGCCAACGGATGAGAGTCTGTCTAGAAGAATAGAACGTGAGATTTTATCAAAGGCTGAGCTCAGATCAAGGAGGATGAGGATGGAGAGAAAACCAGAATCAGCTGCAGTAAGAAGGTCATTGGTGATTTTTACAAGTGTAGTTTCAGTACTGTGACCAGGACGGAAACCAGACTGAAAAGGTTCAGAAAGATTGTTGAGTGACAGATGAGAGCAAAGTTGCATGCGATTTTTACTCCACAAATAAAGCATGAGATGATCAATAAGCAGTGTGAGGTAGCCTGTATGCTCCACAGAAACACAACTCAGCACAAAAATGGTGGTGTTGCTGGACGTTCTGCTCAGTTTTATGGCTTTTTGCCAGACTCTGAACCAGGAAATGGCTGCAGGCAGTGAAGCAGGAGGCAGAAAACTCCGGAGCAACCAGTGACTCCGTCCCCCAACCAATCAGTGGCCACAGTCGCTCTGCCGGCCCAACTCAGCCTTGCCAGGGACTTCAACGGAGCAGGGACTAAAAATTGGGGAGAAAGTAGAGGGAAAATACCGAACCGTGCTCTTGGAAACACTGGTCGGGCTGAGCTGCACCAGTCCAAGTTACTGAGTAGTGCCCTTCGAAAACTGACTTTAGGGGTTCCTGGAGGGTGCGTGAGAGTTCTCCCAACCATTCTACATGTGTTTTGTGGATTTGGAGAAGGTGTTTGCCGGCATCTCTCAGGATTCTGTTCATAAGTTTTATGGACAGGATTTCTAGGTGCAGCCAAGGTGGTGAGGGGATCTTGTTCACGAGTGAGGGAAAGATGGAGCAGGAGATCGATAGGCGGATTGGTGCTGCGTCTGCAGTGATGCGGGCGTTGTACCGGTCTGTCGTGGTGAAGAGAGAGCTGAGCCAGAAGGCAAATCTGCTCAGTGATAAAGTGGGGGGAGTTTCTTTGTCTCTCAGAGTCAGTCTCTCTAAGTCCTTCTCCCTCTAGTCCGTGTCTCTGACCTGCTCTTTCCAAGTTTGTCTCCTGCTGAGTTTTGGATGAAAAGAGGTGTGTGTCCATTAGGGCTGGACAATTTAAAAAAAAAAGCATATTGATTTAAAAAAATCATATTGATCGGTATCAATAATTATTGATAATTATAAAGAAATGTAGAAAATATAGTTTAAGTGCAGCCCTGGCCATTTTAGGTCATTACTTTTTGATAAAACAAGTTGTTACCAGACGGGATTTTTAATTGATTCTCTGCAAATTTTTCCATTGACCGTTGTGTCTTTTCTGTGAGACTTGTAAAAACCAAAATCTCGCCGTGCTGGTGAACTACCGTAACCTTTTTCAGAGTCAGAATCGTGTTTTTTTTGCCAAGTAAGCGAAAGTCTCACATTAGGAATTTGCTTTGGCAGAATGGTGCAAACATACAAGTGAAAAAATAGGATGCATCAAAAAAGATTATGAATAATAAACATAAGAAGCATAAAGTGACCATTGCAGATCTGTATGGTTATCATGATTATTTGGTGTTTTACGGGAGAATTTCCTCCACCGCCCCTTCCTGCAGCATCTTGGTCTGTTGAGGTTTGAGAGGGTAGGTCTTGGTGACGGAGCGTGCCTGGGTCTGTGTTTTTGATCGGTTGGGGGTAAATATTAACTCTAGTATAAAGATAGGCTACAATAGAACAAATAAAATTTTATTGACCCATTTTTTTCTATCGCTCCGTACGTCTATCGATATCGTTATTGAATTATTGTGCAGCCCTAGCGTCCATCCAGAGCCTTGGTTTTAGTGATTCTCTGAGTGGATTCGGTTTTGTGTGAACTGGTTCTGTGTCTCAGTGACTTTCTGGTCCCGTCAGGCTCCTGGAGGCCCAGCTCCAGACTCAGACCCGGCAGCACCGGGACGAGTTAGAGGCTCTACACACTCAGATCGAGCTGCTGAAGGATGACCTTGAGAAGAAACAGGAAATCCTGAACTACACAGCGTCTCTGTCTCCAGAGGCCAAGGTGGAGTACAGTGTCCAGCAGGAGATCACTCGGCTCACCAACGATAACCTGGTCAGGACCTTTAGAACCACCGCAGAACTCAGCAGAGTTTATATTCTTTATGATCATTCTGACCTGTTTGTTCATCTCTCAGGACCTCAAGGAGCTGGTGGAGAAACTGGAGAAGAATGAGCGAAAGCTGAAGAAGCAGCTGAGGATCTACATGAAGAAGGTCCAGGAGTTGGAAGGTAACAGGAGAAGCGATCAGGATTGTGGGTCTAAAGCTGCCGCTAACTGACGGTGCTGTTGTTTCTGTCGTAGCGTCTCAGGCCGCCGCTCAGAACAGAACCACCAAACCAGAGCTGAGCCGTCAGGTCACCGTTCAGAGAAAGGAGAAGGACTTTGAGGGGATGCTGGAGTACAGCAAGGAGGACGAGATCCGACTCACCAAGACTCTCATCACTGGTGAGACCATCACAATCAACAAGACGGGTCAGATGAGCATCGGTTTCACTGAGGGGTTTGGGGCAGGTTGCTGTTTCCTCTGGTTCTGTTGTGATGAACGTGGGCCACAGAACTGAGCCCTTCAGTGGAGGGAGCGGTGTTGTGGAAAAAATATGCTCAAAGGATACGATGTCATGAAGTTCAGTTGATGGAAACACCCTCGTCCCAAAATGTTGACGAAGAGGATGTTGTCGTCTCCGGCCTCCTGGAACTTCTCAAAACCTGTTTTCCACACTCCGAATTTTCTGACCAAACCAAGAAACGAGCCATACACCGCCTTGAAGTTGCACTCAACTCACACTTTATTTCACTCTTTTATTTAACCCGACGTACAGTCGGGGAGATTCGCGTTCACCTCCCAGCGTTTAGTGAAGAATCTGAAGATGCTCAGAAAGTCTACAGATTATATTCTTTCTCCTGCTACCGCCTGTCTCTCGGCTCACGGACATAAATTGTTGTTGCCCTGACAACCAACATTCTGTGTCTGTCTTGCCATACCATACCCATTTATTTATAAAGCACCATTTAAAAATAGCATGGCAGCTAACCAAAGTGCTGTACATAAAAGAGCCAAATGCTCGAACATATCAACAAACACAATGGAAGCATGGAAATCAGGTCAAACACAAAAACATAGCACAAAATCACGGATAAAAATTCCTACTAAAAACTAACAGAATAAGAAAACAAGTAAAAGGTAACGGCACTATCGAAAGTAAAAAATAATGCAGCAAGTGATAAAAACCAATTAAAAAAGCACATATATAATCAAAAAAGCTACAAGATAGTGTAAGGTGTTAAAAAGTGAGCTGCTGAATCATAAAAACTAAATTAAGAAAAGTAAAACTAGTGCTGGACTTGGAATCTCTGGAGTGAGGACATATTTGGTGTTACCTTCATGCAGTTTATCAGGACCTGGCCTTCACCTCTGTTTCCACTTCTACTCTCCCGAGCTCAGGTCTTTACCAAAAAGGAAACGTTGCAAGAATATAGCAGTACCTTGATGCATAGATAATAGCAAGATGAAAGCCAACACAAGAGTACATGAACCATATGTGAATCACCAAACATGGATATATATTTTCCTTCAGCAGCCAGTGTCACAACACAGCCCGCTGATTGGAGAACAGAAAAACGCCACTGCTAGCAATGGGACTGGGCAAAATCTTGATATTTTAAAAATATGGATATAATTTCAAACAAGGAACAAGATGACCCAGTAACATTTATATGGATATAAAAATACAACCAGGGCGTTTCTAGAGTTAGCAGGCGCAGCTAGCTGCTGCTAGCGGCTGCTCTGTCTCTGACTAAAAGCTCATCTATCTTTACAAACATGCAGACGTGCTCTCTTCATTCATAAAAATCTCTGGGTTCATGTTTGGCCATAAACTTTACCCTCAACTGTTGCAGCGAGCCTTTCTGCCATGACTGCCCGTGTGGTTTTTCCTGTTTGTGTGGGGAGACGGGCTGAACCCCCACCCCTGTAACCAGGTTAACAGGTACGGAGGCCTGCAGTGGCCAAAATACCCTCAGGAAATTAGCTTTCCCTACGCGCTGATACGAGTGAATACTGTGGGATTCCAGACATGTGTGACTTTAATAACTCTGTGCTTCATGACCCTCTGGTAGTGGATGTGACTACGCCATGAAATCAGCTCAACATGACAGAAAAATGAAATGGGTCACCTCCAGATGGAATTTCAATTATTTTACATGAATTATAGATAAAAGTGCCTGTGTGACATTTGAGACACGTAGATGTAAGTCTTAGAGGATGGATGGACGGACGGACTAGAGTTCTACAACCCCCCAAGGCTCTTTACAACACAACCAGTCATTCACCCATTCCAACCGGCAACCCCCCGGTTACAGGGCGGGCACTTAACTCCTCTGCCTCCGTCACCCATGTTTACCATTCATCAAGACAGCTTGAAGGGAGTTAAATTGTAAAGACTTTACAAGAAGAAGAGACATATCTAGATATGTTGTCTATCAGAGTTCAGCTAAAAGATATAGAGATAAACGTTTGGGTCCATACCGTGCTGTTGTTTCGTACACGGATGTGAGAAGAAGATAGCAGGTAGTAGTAAGGGTTGGTCCATTCCACTCAATGGAACCAAAACTAAACAGTGTAATACACAGAGAGAGACCAAGACCAGAACCCTGTTGACCCTGGTCAGATCTGGACTGTCCTCCATCTGATATAGAATTTATCTGCAACTCAAAGTTCTTTCAAATCAGCTGATGAATGTTTTTTTTCTGTCAGACATCAAACCCAGCTCGGTGTCGGCCACGGTCCCGTGTCTGCCCGCCTACATTCTCTTCATGTGCATCCGCCACGCAGACTACATCAACGATGACCAGAAGGTGGAATCTCTGCTCACCTCCACCATCAACGCCATCAAGAAAGTCTTGAAGGTCAGCTCCACTCACGGGTACACGTGAGGTTAGACCCCCCCCC
>SSNS01000197.1:1239284-1250626 GCA_006937985.1 Aphyosemion australe | reverse complement strand
CTGAAGTCGAGCAAAGTCTGTTTTTGGCCCTATTCTTTTGAATGGGGGGAGGAGGAGACGTTCCTGAACTTTCCAAAATCGTACCTCAAGTTTAACCTGTGATTGTAGAAAAACCGTAAAAGATATCAAGAAGCTGAAGGAAACTAAAATAGTTGAACTTCTTTTGAGTTTGTTAAAAGTTGAATGAAGTCTCTAGGTTGAAGTTAACCCTGGCAAGTAAGAGGTCAAAAAGATGAACGATTTTGTGAAAAAAATGAGGATTTGAAGCATTTTCCATTCATTTCAATGGGCTGAAAAATCGCAGAAAAAGCTGAATATCTCGTAAACGGTTGAAGATATCAATACCAAAAGTCATAGCCGGAATGACCTGAACGAGTTGAACGGTTTGATACCAAACTTGTTGAAATAGCTGAAAAATTGTTGAAGAAGAAGCAGTCCAAAAAACGTACGGAATCTGAAAAATGGAGGAGGAGAAACTCAATACTTTGAATGCTTTCCAAGCATTCAAACTAATAAAGAGAAACAGGAAAACAATAGTTTGAATGCATACTGCATTCAAACTAATAAGCCACAACAAGGCTCAGCTCAGTAATAAAACACGAGTCTGACCCAGCCCTCGTTCGCTCCGCTATGCGCACAGCCGTGACGTCATCAGCTAGTTGAAGACTGCGGTCAACCTAGCTGACAGTCAAATTTTACGTGCGCAGCTACACCCGGCATTACGGTGCCATTGTTCGACAAAAACTTTCAAAATAAAAGCGCATCAAGCTGATGAAAGTGTTTCAAAGATTGTGTTTGTGTTTTATTGAGGTGTAAGATAGAATTGTACTTTAAGTATATTGAAAAATACTTTAAATTATAACATCAACATAATTGTCATCCAATAATACTACTTAATAAAAATATAAGTCAGGTGATTTGATTCAGGTTTTTAAATTGCTCAAAAACTGTCTGTTTTGAAACACCATTCCACCTCAGTCCTACAGTACACATCCACTATACTTCCTCCCTGTGATTGGCCCAAAATATAGAGCGCTGTGATTGGCCCAACCAAAACTATAGCGAGCTGTGATTGGACAGCCACAGGCAGCGAGGGTTCCTATGAAGCGTGCCTAGACCAAACTCTGCAAAGCAAGAATTTGGTCTAGTTCACTGGGCTAATCAAATTTGACAATAATTGCAATTTTCACTACATTCAACGGTTAATTTCTAGAAATCTGTCTGTTTTCGAAACACCATTCCACCTCGGTCCTACAGTACACATCGACTACTACTTCCTCCCCAACTTTCATCCAGATCTGATGTGGAATTTCAAAATAAAACGCTATCAAAATTGACAATAATTGCAATTTTCACTACATTCAAGGGTTCATTTCTAGAAATTTGTCTGTTTTCGAAACACCATTCCACCTCATTCTTAGAGTACACATCCTCGACTACTTCCTCCCCAACTTTCATCCAGATCTGATGTGGAATTTCAAAATAAAATGCTATCAAAATTGACTATAATTGCAATTTTCACTACATTCAAGGGTTAATTTCTAGAAATCTGTGTGTTTTCAAAACACCATTCCACCTCAGTCCTACAGTACACATCCACTACTATTTCCTCTCCAACTTTCATCCAGATCTGATGTGGAATTTCAAAATAAAATGCTATAAAATTTTAGCCTGGCAAGCCATCCTATATATGTGAATATATAGTCTGGCCACGAACCATTGACGGCTCTCAGTCGTGAGGCGGGATCTATGGTTGTCTTTCAAAATGTCAGCACGCAATTGGATAGCACTAGGACCAATCAGAGTAACGAACAACGTGATGTAATCACAGCGATGGAAAAGCAGGAGGCAGTAATGCCGTCTAACATCAATGATTTCAGTCGTTTTTGTATAAAAACATGTGAATATCAGGTGTACTGGGACATTGCACTACTTTGTTTGATACAAATAAGAAGCCGCTAAGTATATCAGACAGACTTACGCACGTTGGAGTCTAAATAATCCAATGTTGATGACAAAGCCGTTTCAAACAAACGTGTTTCCTGTGCCGCCGCCATGTTGCTTGGGTTCGCGGCCGCAGCGCTGACGTCATCGGCTACTCCCGCTCTGTGATTGGCCCAAAATATAAAGCGCTGTGATTGGCCCAACCAAAACTATAGCGAGCTGTGATTGGACAGCCATAGGCAGCGAGGGTTCCTATGAAGCGTGCCTAGACCAAACTCTGCAAAGCAAGAATTTGGTCTAGTTCACTGGGCTAATCAAATTTGACAATAATTGCAATTTTCACTACATTCAACGGTTAATTTCTAGAAATCTGTCTGTTTTCGAAACACCATTCCACCTCATTCTTAGAGTACACATCCTCGACTACAACTTACCCAACTTTCACCCAAATCTGATGTGGCATTTCAAAATAAAATGCTATCAAATTTGACAATAATTGCTATTTTCACTACATTCAAGGGTTAATTTCTAGAAATCTGTCTGTTTTCGAAACACCATTCCACCTCATTCTTAGAGTACACATCCACTTCTACTTCCTCCCCAACTTTCACCCAAATCTGATGTGGCATTTCAAAATAAAATGCTATCAAATTTGCTGCACAGATGAGGCTGTGTCCACTGAACGACACGCATGAACAGACGTCTGGATCATTCTCATTACTGGCCAACCATCTAACATCTATGAGACTAAATAAACCCATGTGTGTGTGTGTGTGTGTGTGTGTGTGTGTGTGTGTGTGTGTGTGTGCGTGCGTGCGTGCATGCGTGCGTGCGTGTGTGTGTAAGGGTTACAAGTCTATGAATGTAGCTTAAATCCACCATCTCACGGCTGACCTGCCAGCTTCCCAGAATGTTCTAACACCAGGGTCAGAGTTGGCCTAAAGTTGCCACATTTTCCTATCAACTTTTCCTTTTAAATCACAAAGTTTGTGTAGAAAATTACTGTTTTAGACCCCGTTTTTGTGCACAAGAAAACTTTATTAATGAGGCCCCTGCTGTTTTATTTAGTAATTATTGTAGATTGACATAAGAACACAGCAGTATTTTCCTGACTGGTCAGAAGTAAAGGTAGCAGCAGCACTTGGGTCTAGTCTCAGAACCAGCTGGACTGCATCTGTTTAAGTCTGTTAAACACAGTAAACAACTTCATAAAGACACTTGTTTGTCCGATATCAGTGTCTGCCACAATTATGGGATGGATTTAAGTGAAAATGCCAAGATGAGGGCTTTTCTCAGCTTTTTTAGTTGCAATTAAATTGTATTAATTATATTAATAAATTACACAATTTTTTTAATAGACAACAGCGTGTTCTCTCCATGCATGTGTGGGTTTTCTCCAGGGTTTATTTCAAAACAAAACATGTTGTAGATCAACTTTTATATTTCTGAAGGTTTTCATTTGAAACAGTAACAACAATATAAATAATATAAGTGAACTTTGTTAAAGGGAACTCAGATTATAATAAATATTCCAGTGCACCCTGCAGAGAGACACTCTGTCCATGTTCAGGCTGCCACTTCATGCTCTTATTTTGAAGGGCTGGTGTGTTTTCACCTGAAGAGGAAATGTCATCACAGAGTATTTCCAAACCCAAGGAATTATCCTCTAAACTAATAGAATAAAATAGAATAGACTTTATTGATCCCGTGTGGGGAAATTTACTTGTTACAGCAGCACTAACACTCAAGAGGATAATGGGTCCCTAGAAGATAAATTAAAACAAGGGTACATGTATGTCTAGTATTGTAACCTTTGATCACCAAAACCACAAATAAAAAATGAAAAAACTTGGTTTCCAACACTATGCAGCATACAGGATAATACTAGGAAAGCTTAAACTGAGGAGTTCTACACTCTTACAGCAGAGGGGATGAAAGGGGATCTACGATAGCGCTCAGTTTTACATCTGGGATGTCTCAGTCTACCTCTGGAGGAGCTGTCCATGATCTCCACAGTGGAGTGCAGTGGGTGGGAGGGTTTTTTTTTAAGATGGAGGTCATCTTCCCCAGCATCCTCCTTTCACACGTCTCCTCAACAGAATCCAGTGGGCAGCCCAGAACCGAGCTAGCTTTGTTAACTAGCTTGTTCAGTCTCTTCCTGTCTCGGTCAGAGCTGCCTACACCCCAGCAGACCACAGCAGAATGAATAACAGAGCCAACAACAGAGTGATAAAAGGATTTTAGCAGCTGGGAGTTAACTCCGAAGGACCTCAGCCTCCTCATGAGATGGAGGCGGCTTTGGCCCTTCTTATACAGAGCATCTGTGTTGTGGGACCAGTTCAGTTTACTGTTGAGGTGAACACCCAGGTACTTAAAGGTGTCCACCACCTCAATGTCTGCTCCCTGGATGTTTACTGGTGAGTGAGGAGGAGGGTTTCTCTGGAAGTCAATCACCATTTCCTTTGTTTTACTGGTGTTCAAGCGAAGGTGGTTACGCTCACACCAGTCCACAAAGTCCATGATGACTGACCTGTACTCCTGGTCGTCCCCCTCAGACACACAGCTGATGATGGCCGAGTCATCAGAGAACTTCTGGAGGTGACAGCTGCTGGTGTTGTAGGTGAAGTCCGAGGTGTAGAAGGTGAAGAGAAAGGGTGAGAGCACTGTACCCTGCGGAGCTCCAGTACTGCACATAACCACCTCAGACATACAGTTGTGAAGCCTCACGTACTGTGGCCTCTTGGTGAGGTAATTGATTATCCATGCTGTCAGATGTTCGTCCACTCCTGCATCCCTTAACTTCTGCAGCAGTAGACACGGCTGGATGGTGTTGAAGGCACTGGAGAAGTCAAAGAACATGACTCTCACAGTGCTTTTTTGCATCTCGAGGTGATTCAGAGCCCGGTGCTGCAGGTAGATGAGGGCGTCCTCCACCCCCATGACCACTGAACATAAATGGGTGAGGATGAGTCTCTCCATAGTTTTCATCAGGTGGGAGGTCAAGGTGACAGGTCTGTAATGGTCTGGTTCCCTGGGATGTGATGTTTTGGGGACTGGAACCACACAGGAGGTCTTCCACAGGATTCCACAGTTCTCTCCTCACCTGGTAACTGAGAGGGGGGAGTGAGGGAGGGAGTGGTGCTGAGGAGGTTTGGAGGTGGGGGGTTGGCTGGCTGACTGGAGGTGATTGGGGGGTGGTGGTGGTGCCTGTTGCAGCAGTGGGGGGAGTGGAGTCAAATCTGTTAAAAAAAAAACAGGTTAAGCTCATTGGCCCGGTTCTGGTCCCCTTCAGCAGACTCACTGGCACCACTCCTCCCACTGTGACCTGTGATGTTCCTGATGCCTCTCCATGCACCACGAGCATTATTCTGCACCAGCTGATTCTCCAGCTTCTTCCTGTAGCTGTCTTTAGCCCATCTGACCTTATATTTGAGCTCCTTCTGCACTCGTCTCTGCTCCTCTTTGTCTCCAGCCATAGTGTTTTTCTTCTCGTTCAGCAGGGATTTCAGCTCTGTGGTCAGCCAAGGTTTATTGTTTGAGAAACACCTCACTCTTTGTGTTGGGACAGTATTTTCTACACAAAAATTTACATAATCAGTGACACAGTGGGTCAGGCTGTCAAGGTCATCACCATGAGCCAGGGCTGCCAACACTCACGCATTGAGCGTGAGACACACGCATCTGACCCCCTTCACACGCTCTCACGCCACACTTCCAATTTCTCACGCTGAAAAAGAACCACGGTGAGGTTAGTTGAACAGTGGATATTCAACAGACATTAGTCCATGGTTCACTACGGTCAGCGGCGATGAGTTTTCATGCCGTGCGCTCCGCCACAGAGAGATGGCTGTCAGCTGTGTTCCGAGGACTCGCTGATGAAAGCGGTGGTTCGCTTAGGGACCGTCAACAATTTCTAGTCATTTGAGAACGCATACAAAACGTCAAAAGCTTCCAGCTTCATTAAATAATTCAAAATCAATCCTCAGTTCTATTCCTAAACTAGACCAACGAGACAGAACAGTTTTTAACATATCTTAAACAATCTGATCTTTTTTTTAATTAAAATTTTCATAAAAATTAAGATTTTTTTCCTTCAAAATCCTCTTGGTAAATTGATAAAAAAATACTCAAAACCAATTCCTAATTGTGTTACTAATGGCGCTTACACACTAGCACCGGCTCGGACCGGGCGGGATTGGGTAAGTTCCTTTCACATCCGGGTGGCCCGGGGATTGTCGGGGCTGAACCGTACGTGTTTTCGTCCCTCATCTGAAGGTGGTCTGACTCGCACCGAAAACCGGGCCAACACACCCACTGCCGACTCATTGGTCGGCTCAAATTCACGCCTACCTTTAGGGGAAACCTCCGATTAACGGATAGAATCCGCCAGCGGGGGCTTCCCGCATGTGCGCTTCATTATCACTCTGAATGCGGAGGAGTTAACAAGCCTCTGACTGAAGCTGTTTTATCTGTTTCCGTCAGCTGTGATGAGCGCAGCGCGCGCACACACACACACACACACACTGACGCCACGCAGCTTTTTGTTTAATAAGGAAGAGACCGCGGACTTCGCGCTCCTTTGACCCACCCAGCCGTTTCTCTGTTCCCGTCTGCTGTGATGAGCGCAGACACACGTATACACACACACACACATACACACTGACACAGTGCTGCCACGCAGCTTTTTGTTTAATAAGGAAGAGACCGCAGACTTCTCCGCGCTCCTTTGACCCACCCAGCCGTTTCTCTGTTCTCGTCTGCTGTGATGAGCGCAGACACCAGGCAGACTTCTCCGCACTCCTTTGACCCGCCCACATCACTGATATATTCGCGCCAATTTTTCGCGCGCATTTCTGAGACCGCCTATCACGTCCGCATTCCAAAGGGTGTCCTGGAAGACGTGTGTAAACAACCTGGCGGGGCCGGGGCCGACTGAGGCCGACCGATCGGAGCCGACCCGGTGCTAGTGTGTAAGTGCCATAAGGTAGTCCAATGAGACACAACATTTTTTATCATATTTCATACAATTTTATCTTTTCTATTAAGATTTTTATATTTTCTTTTATAATTGATTTGGGGTCATTGTTCGAAGCTATTGAAGATAAATTAGTTATTTGAAAATAACTGACTCAATGAGCATCTTTTGTGCGTTCATCCCATGTGTATCTTCTGATTGCATCTTTTGGTTATTTTTTAACACAGAAAAGAGCTGTAGGCCTATTACCTTCTTTTTACTGACGTTTTGACCACCACTGTAGTCATCCGCAGATGAGGGTGACTACAGTGGTGGTCGAAACGTCAGTAAAAGAAGGTAATTCAGCTCTTTTCTGTGTGAAAAAAAAAGTGTCTCAATGAAATTTGTTAAAAACTGCTGTGTCTCATTGGTCTAAATAAATAACAACTGACAATTGATTTTGAGTCATTTGATCACAAAACCTGGATGCTATTAAAGCAATACACAGAAATTGCCATTAAAATATTAATAAAAATGATCTCTTTCAATTAAACATGTTAAAAACTGTGGTGTCTCATTAATCTAGCTTAGTAACAAAACTGTGAATTAATTTTGAGTAATTTGTTAATTTACCTTTTCTATGAAAATCTTAATAAAAAAAGATCAAATTGCATAATATGTTAAAAACTGCTGTCTCTGGTCTAGCTTAGTAACACCATTGGAAATTGGGTTTGAGGATTTTGATAAATTTATCTGCAGCTATTGAAAAAACAAATAATTTTTCATTAAATTACTTATATAAAAAGATCAGATTGTATGAAATATGTTTCAAACTGGTGTCTCATTGGTCTAATTTAGGAACACAGCTGAGAATTGATTTTGAATAATTTAATCAATTAAGCTGGAAGCTTTAGATTTTTTGTATGCATTCTCAAATGACTAGAAACTGTTGACGGTCCCTAAGCGGACCACCGCTTTCATCAGCGAGTCCTCGGAACACAGCTGACCACCGTCTCTCTGTGGCGCAGCGCACGATATGAAAACCCTCTACTGACTGTAGTGACCCAGGAGTGAATGTCTGTCGAACAACCAACATCCAACTAACTTCACCGCGGTTGAAGGGGGAGCCAGGGGGAGCCCGAAAAAAGATCCAGTTTCTACATATATTACATTATTCATTTAGACTTTCAGCATACCGGGTCTCTTTTTGGGCGGAGAGGATGGAGAGCAGCAGAGCGCTGATTGCTGTTGGGCTCTGCCGGGCAGCTGCATCCTGCACACGGCCACAGTAACATTCTCAAAGTGGCGCCACCAAAAACAAAACATAATTAACACACGATCGTTCATGTTTGCTCATACTTTCTGTGTTTCATTTGTGCCTGACGCGCTCCACTGCTGCAGCTCCCATGTTTCGTTGACGTCACCTCACTGGCGCGGCCGCGCAGCGCACATTCCACTATTTTTGCGGTCGACGGATCTTTTTGATCTGCTAATTTCAAAAGTAACTTATGAGTTGAAAATGAAGAAGCCAGGCAGCAGTTTTTCTGGAGGCTTGAGAGGAGATGCAGCTAAAAGACAGACAGAACAGGAAAATGGTTGCATAAAAAGACTATTTATCCCACTACACGTTTGTAACTTTATAATAATAATTTATAAGCATGTAATATTTATTTATTTGATACAACTCAGATCACCTTCAAAACTCAGTCCCACACCCAGGGCCGTTTTAAGGCATTTCGGGGACCAAGGCACAGTGCGTCTTCATACACTGCTCACAAAAATTAAAGGAACACTTTTTTTATTGGGCCTGGCATGAAATCAATGAAACCTGTCTGATAATTTTTTGGTTGGTTAAGCAGCTGAGGGCATTGTTAATCACTTTCAGCTGTATTGGTGTTCATGGACTTAACGACAGGTGCACTAAAGTGGCAACAATTACAAAACCCTCAAAACAGGACTGGTTTAACATGTGGAGGTCATTTCAAGTTTCTCCCTCTTGATCTTTTTTGGCTGGTTTTCCACTCGTGCTAGTTTTGGCTTGAGTAATTATCTCTACTGGCAGCATGAGGCGATTCCTTAACCCTACAGAAGTTGCACAGGTTGTCCAACTTCTCCAGGATGGCACATCCACACGTGCTGCAGCAAGAAGGTTTAATGTGTCTCCCAGCACAATCTCCAGAACATGGAGGAGATTTCAGGAGACTGGCGGTTATTCTCGGAGAGCTGGACAGGGCCGTAGAAGGTCCACAACCCATCAGCAGGACCGATACCTGCTCCTTTGTGCAAGGCGGAACAGGCTGAGCACTGCTCGTGCCCTACAGAATGACCTCCAGAGGGCCACTGGTGTGAATGTCTCTACCCAAACAATCAGGAACAGACTTCATGAAGATGGCCTGAGGGCCCGACGTCCTGTAGTGGGCCCTGTGCTCACTGCCCAGCACCGTAGAGCTCCACTGGCATTTGCTCAAGAACACCAGAATTGGCAAGTCCGCCACTGGCGCCCTGTACTTTTTACAGACGAGAGCAGGTTCACCCTGAGCACCTGTGATAGACGTGAAAGAGTCTGGAGAAGACAAGGAGAACGTTATGCTGCCTGCAACGTCGTTCAACATGACAGGTTTGGTGGTGGGTCAGTGATGGTCTGGGGAGGCATATCCATGGAGGGACGCACAGACCTCTACTGCCTAGGAAATGGTGCTCTGACTGCCATAAGGTATCCAGATGAAATCCTTGAACCCTATGTCAGACCCTACGCTGATGCAGTAGGTCCTGGTGTTCTCCTAATGCACGACAATGCCCGGCCTCATGTGGCAAGAGTATGCAGGCAGTACCTGGAGGATGAAGGAATTGAAACAATTGAATGGCCTTCACGATCCCCTGACTTAAACCCAATAGAACATCTGTGGGACATTATGTTTGGGTCCATTAGGCGGTGCCAGGTTGCTCCTCAGACTGTACAAGAGCTCAGGGATGCCCTCACACAGATCTGGGAGGAAATGCCACAAGACACCATCCGTTGTCTCATTAGGAGCATGCCCCGACGTTGTCAAGCATGCACACAAGCTCGTGGGGGCCACACAAGGTACTGAAAAGCATTTTGAGTTGCAGAAATGAAGTTTTTGAAATAATGGACTAGCCTGCCACATCTTCATTTCACTCTGATTTTAGGGTGTCTACACAATTGAGCCCTCTGTAGGCTGAAAACTTTTATTTCCATTAAAAGACTTGGCATCCTTTTGTTCCTAAGACATTGCCCTGTCGTTATTTGTATAGATATCCAACTTCATATTGAGATCTGATGTATCTAATGTGTTTCTGTGTTCCTTTAATTTTTGTGAGCAGTGTATTTGTTTTGTTCTGATTTGCCAACTACATTTGAGTTTTAACTTTAACGTATTTGTATCCTCAGACAATAACAAATGATGTACTTCTTTACATATGATGCTTGTGTACCACTGTTACTGTAAAATAAAAAATAGCAATCATGATCATGATTGTCCTATCCATAACTGAGTGGTGCTTCTCTTCACATGTTCCACTCTGGATCTAACTCAGGATTTGTTTCTGTTCTCCAGGACCCAGGGTGCCGTGTAGAGACATCCACAGAGGAAATAACCTCAACTGATCCAACTGCTTACCTCTGCTTCGCCATTCTGATAGAGAACCAATCCCTCCCCCCATCTCACCTCCCCCTTCTCAGCTCCCCTAGATCACCCCCTAAAACCTCCTGCTGCCTCCAGTCCCCCCAGCCGTCCACGTCTTTCGGAGTTTACCTGAAGGGTCTGAGGCCATGGCAGTGCCTAGTGCCAATGAGTTTCACTGGCAGAGCCTGGCACGACTGTCCAGTGGGCGTGTCTACCACACTTTGTGTGAGGTGGGGGGGCAGATGTACCTGCTTGGGGGCTGTGATACTGCAGGAAAGCCCTGTCCTGGGTTGGAGCTCTATTCCCCCGAGGTATGTAACAACAAGGTTTCCCGTGTTTCTCTGTCATGTTTCCAGGATGAGTTTGCTGTGACATGAGTGTAAACTGGTCTCTGTTTGTGGGTACTATGTTTTTTTTAAGCTGAAACATTCAAATTTCTGAAACTCTAGATCACAGTACCTCATTCAGGTTAAAGGCACATTTGGCAGTTTTGGCTTACTTTTAGCACCCCCTAATGTTCGTTAGTGAAAGCAAAAGTGAAACTTATCTCCCTGCTGCGTGTTCGTCTGTTTAACACCTGAATCCAGTGGTTCTCAATTAGTGGGGTGTGCCCCCCTGGGGGGGAACGGGGGAAGGGCAGGGGGCCACGGCGGACTGCACCCGAGCCCCACCCCCCACCCACCACACTCCTACCCCTGCTCTGGGATAGCCTGGCAACATAATCATTCCCCACTCCCACCCTTGGACATCTGCCAACAAAGAATCCACGCGTGACCCCCCCCCCCCCCCCCCCCCCCCCC
>SSNS01000197.1:1213204-1239215 GCA_006937985.1 Aphyosemion australe | reverse complement strand
GGGGGGGGGGGGGGGGGGCTTCACAAAAATTAATTAGCCTCTTTTATAAGACACATCGTGCCGGCAAATCAGCGTAATATTACTGCAACGTGTGTCTTATGAACGCGCCATGGCAGCATCACGGTGCGGGAATTTTGCGGCATTCGTGCCGCCACGCTTGTTAGTAATATTGCAGCTTAGCCGGTCTTATAAATGCACATTAAGCCTTGGCGCAAAAGAGGGAGGTGTCATGACCACGTGATGAATTAATGCCGAGCTCCGGCCGGGAACGATGTTGAAAATGAAAGTAAACACGGCCACAGGTTTTGTTTTTGTGAACAAAATCAGCTGAGATGATAAACTAGAGCGATGCGGAGCTCCGGGAGCTTCTCTCCGTTAGATCTGCAGCTCAGATCATCTGACAGCTCACAGGGACTGTGGAGCACACACCTGTAGCTGACTGGGGAAAAAAACTTAAGGAGCACGACTTCGATCGCAATAAAAATCAAGTTATGTCCAAAATACACGGAAGTCCGCGACAGCGTAGAGACCGGCCCCATACCTCCTTTTTGCCGCAATATTGTAATCTTTTATAAAACTGACATGATTGAGCAACATTACCGCCACGGTCTGAGCTCTTATAAACGACCTAAAGCTCCCTAATGCCGCCTCGACGTTGCGGCAAATTGGCGGCATTGTTTTATAAAAGAGGCTATTGAGAACCACTGCCTTAATCTAACAGCTGAAACGTCTCCTCAGCCTTCATTAGTGTCTACAGGAGCGGTTCATCACTAAATCAAACAAATCTCCATGTTCTCACCTTTTTTACCTGGATAACACCTGCCTGTAGCACCAAGACTCCAAGAGAGATGTCTGTTTCATACTAGCAGCACCTCCTCCACCTCTCCTCTTCTGACCACCACTATTATGTATTTCACATCATGACGTTTTCGTATTCTGTCTCATGATTTATTTTTAATGTTTAATGAGGTTTGTGGTGTTACTGCAATACCTCACAGTCTTCCTACAGTTAACATACTTCTTCGTTTCTGTTGGTAGCACTAAAGAACGAGGAGAGCGGTTGTCTGTTTTTGTGGTTTTTGTGCATTTTACCCTGTTTGTGTCTTTGTGGGCTGATCAGCCATTACTTAAGTTCCCCCTTTTGTTTCAGTTTGTTTGAGTTAGTGTTCTGTTGTCAGATTCTTGATTGGAGGTTTGCTACTTTGACCTCTATTAAGGGCCCCACAAACTTGATTTTTGTGTAATAATCATCACAGTTTAACAGATAAAGGCTGAAATATCTGGCTTTGCATGGAATGACATATTAATTTACCCTTTTAAGTTGAATTACTGAAATAAATGAACTTTTGCACCAGATTCTTATTTTTCCAGAACTTATTTTTAATTCTTTCTTTGGACAAAAACAAGATTGCATATGTTCTGACATCTGCCTTTGTCTTGCTCCTGTGCCGCTCCAGGCCCAAATCGAAACGCTGTTCTAGTTAAAGTTTTTGCAAGACTTGTGAATGACCAACTAAAGGAGCATCTAACTGCACTTATCAGTTTATCTGTCCCAGGAATGTTCAAAAAACATGCAGGACAGATTTTCAATCAAAATAGTTCTAAAGATGCTGGAGGCGTCTGGATCTCGGCTCAGTTTAGCTTCTACAAATGAGAAAGTGTGACAACTGTGAGGAAATGTAACATTAATCTAGGTTCTTTTACCTGTAAGTAATCCACACACTTCAGAATAATTCAGACAGAGTCAAGAAAATAGTTATAAAAATAAATTTAATACTATATTTCTCAATCAATGATGACACAGAACAATTACTATGAATGATGGTTATTCAAGATACTGAGACAATTAATGAGGTGATGTAGTGCAAGCTAGATGAGGTTGCCTAATCAGCATTAAGTGTCTTAGATCCTATGATGTCTGGGTTAAATCAAATCTGGATGGTTTAATGAGTTATCAAATTAATAAAGACCATTTGACACCAGCGTGCAGGGCTACTTCACCTTGTGTGCGGAAGCTCCCGGTGACTCAAGGGTCAGTAGAGGTCGTGGCTGATGAGTGTCAGTGAGGAGGCCTCTGAGGTATGAAGAGCTGTAGCGGGCCCTGATACGAACCGAGGGTCGAGGGTGACTTCTGGGGGCTGCTCGTCTGGTGAAGTTGCTTTGGCTTAGACTGAGGCAGTTCACAAAAATAGTTGATCTCAATCAAAAAGAAGAGGATGGTTCCTTATATTATTAATTTTTAAGCGTTGCTTTTCCCCGACCGGCCAAACCAAGGAAGCGTAGCTTGTTGTCTTAGGCTCACCCTTTGAGAGGAGGTGACCTAGTCAGGACTTGGTTGTTTCAGGAACTCCTTTAGGAACTCCTTTAGGAACTGAAGTGTTCTGGCCGAGCCGGAGGTTTTATTATTCTAATTGTTTATGAATTTGAGCAAATCAAATTTGGACACATTAGAGTAGGCGTTACCAAGTTACCTCAGACACCAGTTTCATCAACACTTAAAGATGACTCAGCTTAATGTGGTGTGACTTATTAACTTAATGTGAGTGTGAATTAACATTCAAACACAATACTATTATTAGTAAATGTTTATCTGATGATGATTAGCATTACTTAAATGACTCCTAAATGTGTAATTAAAGATATGAAAACAGGAACAACATTCATTTTCTCCATCATTCATTATATTTTATGATGATTCAAATTTCACATAATGATGATTCAAACAGTATGATTATACATTGAGGTTATGTTTGTAAAAGTCTTTCACGAGGCAGGAAAGATGAACTTTATTTGAGAAAGAGATAGGAAAGGTCTTTGCAGAATCCTTGAGTTTCTTCCTCGAGTCGTGATGTCACCTGCTGGATAAGCTAGCGGCACTTAGACCAAACTAAGAAGCACATGACTCTGGACAGATATCAGAGTCTCTTCTGCAGCCTTGGCGTGTTCTGTAAGTTAAAGTGTTACACAGTAGCCTGGCAAGCCATCCTATATATGTGTATATAACTCTGCAAAGCAAGAATTTGGTCTAGTTCACTAGGCTAGTTACACAGTTCATTTAGGAGAAAAACCATGGATTGATGTCGCTACACAACATTTGTAAACAATGAATGTTAAAAGGAGCTGATACTTCCTGTTCAAGTCAGTTCATGCAGAACCAAAGACTTGAGCTAAAATTAATCTTACTGGAAGTCAAACCAGACTTTTGGTGGAATATTTTTAGTGAAATAAGAACCATCCTTGTTGAGCAAACAATTCAACCGGCAACTTCATCAGCTGGGAAACAGAACAGCCTGCAAGCCTTAGAGATTATCTCTTGACCAACTGAGGGGAGTCAGAGTCAGCCATGAACTCTGACGTCCAGAAGTAACGCCTCGGGACGACGACCTTCACCCGTTGGATCTCAGAGAAACCTCTACACCTGGGTTCATAGCTCTTGCTCTGGCGTCGGTGAACATAAAAGAGTCAAATTCAACACTGAGCCAAAGAACATATGGTCCCGCCCTGTACAGTGTAAAGGTTACAATGATCTCAGTGTTAAATATTCAGAGTCAATTTTACACTCATTAGAGTTAAATTCAGTTATAGAGTAAACCTTTAACTCTCACATTGTTAAAATACAGTGAGTCTATAAGATAAGTAACACTCAAAGTGTTATTTAAATATGATACTGCTATTTTTCAAGTGTTATTCTAACACTAGCTGTTAATGAAATGTTAACTCTTGTTAATATAGTAGCGGCTGTCGTGCCAGGAAGCTAACAGCTAGCAGCCACACTGAAATACGTCGGCTAACTCGTGCCTCATACACCACATGGCTTCAGACAGCCAATGAGAGCGGAACACAATTATTTGATCACAAATCTATTGTTGATTTCAATATGCACTTACTGACATGACAATAACTAAATATTTACTTTTAATATTTCATTAATACACAGCTAAAACTCAACTAGAAGATTTGTGGAGACATAAAACGATCTTCAAAGTTTTATCAGTTTATTAAAATTAAAAATCTCATTAGAAGGCTTCTCTGCATTTTCAGTTTGCTTACAAAATAAATTTTACAATACAAGGTCTTGCACAATGAGGAAGAAGAAGGTGGAGCTTTTCAGCGTACTGGATTATAGTGTACTAGTAACTCGCATTTTCTTTAACACTTGACAGGTTACACTATAAAGAGTCATTTAAAAATCAGTTTTTCTGAATATTAACACCAACACTGCAGGACAACGGGAGGTATTTTACTCACTTTCATTGAATTGACTCTGACAGAGTTCCTATACTCTAACACTGCTTATTTAACACTTGGGAGTTTACTGTGATAACGGCAGTGAATTAATTTACTGGGACATTTTGTCACTAAATTCCAACAAGGAACTTTACATATTTACACAAATGTTGCAGTTTATTTACTAAACACAAAGTTTAGTACATACCAATTCATTGTGATTTAAATGGAAAAATTGCATATTACCCTACATTTTTCTGCTCCCAAACTGGAAAAGTGACAGACAAAACCAGATGTTACAGACCAACAGTGGCGGCTGGTGACTTTTTTTTTGGGGTGGGGCGCTAACCACATATCACCACTAGGGGACGCCAAATTACCATTGATTCTTATGCATCGCAGGAGCACTTCGGCAACATATTTGTTCAAAAAGTTTTTGAATATTAAGTAAGTTTTTGACAAAAACATGCTTAATATTCATCCATTCACCCATATATTACACAAACTGCACACACACTTAAAGCCCCAGTATGTAATATTTCTACCTGTTTTCTACTAAATTCTGTGCATCCAGTGCACAAACTTGTCCTTTTTCATTAATATTTCTCACCAACATCAATTCTAAATATTCCTCTCAGCTTCAAATTTAACATTTTTAATACATAAATTGTGGTCGACGCTCCATGGTCATCCACCATCTTGAAATACGGTAGCTATTTAGGGACATATGAGCTCTGAGTTACGCGTTTGCACTATGACTGTAACCTGAAAGAAACAGCAGAGGGCAGCAGTGCGCCCTGGAAGCATGGCGTCTGACAATGCAACTAAAGAGATGAGACTAGCTGCTACACCGTTGCTGTACTTTGTTAGGTTGAATAACAAACAATGAAATCAAAAGACACATCAAATATGTCAGGTCTTATTGATTTCCAACACTCAGCAGCCGCATATGATGAGAACCCCGCCCGCAACAGCTAGACACCAGCCTCCAATTGTTGTTCCTGACTCACCTCAAGTTGATCGTTGTGGGGGGGGGCGCGTCGTCTCGTTGGGGGGAGGGGGGTACGAGTGGCATTATGCATTAAGACTGAACAGTCATTAAAAATGTTTTTTAACTGGTGGAGTAGTTATATGCTTTGTGTGGGTTAGGCTACAGAGATTGGAAATAAATCAATCTCATGCTTTTTATAAAAAAACGAACCAGATGGCTGCAGTGAACGCTGGAGTTGTTGCCTTTGTGAGTGGGCCACCGTAGCTGCAATACTTACTCTGAACTGCATGGCGCTAAGGAGTCGCAATTTTTACCATGATTTCTATGAATATCCCACATGGGGCCTTTAAGGGGAGTAGGCTAATCTAATCAATAGAATCCACTTTCTACAAACAGAACACCCAATAAGCTGTAAATAAACGTGAGGCCGTAAAATAGACGCTACACGTATCCAGAAAAACACACAGTGACACAATGCAAGATATCCACAGAAGCAGGCGTTTAGATTAAAGCCCAGACTCAGACAAGAATAGAAGTACCACTCTTAGTTCAAACCGTATGGAGCGGTGCTAGCCGCTAACGCGGCAGCATGCTAATTTCCTGAAGCCAAAAGTTAAATCAGGCTTACCTGCAGGTTATGGTCATAATCCGTGGTGTAGTAAAAACAATCCACTCGGTTCGTGAAATCCTATGTCCCAACGTAAAAGCTGAGCTGATCAGACTGTTTTACCCGCTCGAGTGTTTGATGCATTCCATCATTTTCCTGTTGTCAACAACAAGCAATTTGATTGGCCCTCTGGGCGGGGTGAACAACCTGACCAATGAGCGATCTCCTCCCCCTGGTCTGAGCAGAATTCACCCGGTGATGATCGCTACACGATGCGCCCAAAGGCTCTCCTAATCTTTCTTGTTGTGGACGGTTTGGGGAACCACTGCACATGCGCCAGTTAGCCCATATTAAGTCAATGGTAAAGATTGCTGCGCCCGCGAGAGGACACGTGACAAGTACGTCGACGATTCGGCCGTGTTAAAAGTAAAAAGAACATTTTTAAACTACAATTAAACACAGATTACACACAGTACTTAGACCATATGGTGTATAGATCGTTTAGTTTACTTTTCATGTTTTTTTAGATATATTTTGTGATTCCTATCTTCTTCTTCTCCTTCCTGTGAGACTGGTGGGGCAGCGCCCTAGCGCCCCCTATGGACGAGCCGCCACTGCAGACCAAATAAAGGTTTTATAGCAGACACAAATGAAAGTGTTGTGTACACTTAGCTCTGTTTCCTCTCTGCAGAGTGATCGGTGGTTAGGTCTGCCCTCTATGCCCACTCCTCGGGCTGGAGCTGCTGTTGCGGTGCTGGGAAAACAGATCCTAGTGGTGGGAGGAGTGGGAGAGGACCAGAGGCCGCTGAAGGTGGTGGAGATGTACAACACGGAGGAGGGGAGGTGGAAGAAGAGGAGCGCTCTGCGTGACGCGTTGATGGGTGTGTCCATCACTGTGAAAGGTACCTCCTGATTGTCCTTCCTCCTCACACACACCACCACCAAATAAAACAATCAGCCTCCAGAACAACAGCAATTTAGGTGCAGCTCTTCAGTCAAATTAAAACAAGGAAATCTGGCCTCAATTTACTGACAGCATCTCCAAAAGGAGCTCCTTTAATCAAGCCTCGTCTTATGTAATTAAAATCATCACAATCTGTCCCCTCAGAATCAGTTCTAGGGTTGGCATGGCCCAATATAAAAATAAAGCATCATTTCATGAAAAACACTTTTGTACCCAAATTAGACCAAAATAATGCAAAGTGAAGCAGAAGCACCACCTGGTGTTCTCGGGCTGTCTCTGGCAACAGTTAAACGGTTCAGATTCTTCAGGCTTTGCACACCTGAATGTCTGTAGGAGCTGATCCAGTTTATCCCGCTCTCCCTGCAGATCCGCTCAAGCTCTGTCAGATAGGATTTGAGGCTTCTATCAGCTGTTGTGAGCCTCAATTTTTACTTTGTCTTCAGCCAGAAGTCCTATTAGATCCTGCAGAACATTTGTAATTTTGGTTTAAAAATGCTGCCACTGTGTAGTTTTGGAATGAAAGTGACATCTAATGAAGCTGCAACAGGGACCACGTTGAGAGGGGCTGGTTTAAAGATGTCCAAAGGACATCTTTAGACTCGCCTACTCCTGACTGGGTCACGTTTATTGTTGTTTGTAATTTGACCTTTTTTTTTTTCAAATTTTCTTGCTATATAAACCTCATCTAAACTGTCCCACATAACCCCTCACAGCTTTTGCAGTACTCTCAGTAGCAGTGCTGAACATGTAGTGTGCTGACATGTTTGTGAACACGATTTAAACACATGTACTTGGTTTTTTTCTCTAATATCAATCAAGCCTGAGGTTTTTCCATTCACTATATTAAACGTGTGGGGGCGGGGCTTAACTCAGTCTCACAGCCATGGTTAGTCATTCAGAGCCACTCTCCTTCTAAACCCTTTTCATTATCGCTGTCCAGCAGAAATGAAATCTGAGCGTGTGATGCTTCCTCCGAGCGTTAGCTCAGGTCAGCTGACTGAACTCGTATCCTGTGTTTAACTTAAGCTTTCTAATAAAATCAGTTGTACTGAATGACACTTTGTCAGTAGGGCCTCACAGAGAGATCAGACTGCAGGCAACACTAAAGTGGCTGTTGGACTAATCTCATGTATGTAGCCTTTTACGACCAATCATTCAATCAATCAAATTATCAAATCAGTCAAATATCCACTGTCTTTACACAAGCCCAAGGCATTTAAAGGTCCCATATCATGCTATTTTAAACCTTTGGTAGACATAGTATATGATAAATCAATCAATCAATCAGTGTTTATTTATATAGCGCTTTACACACTCCAGAGGGTGACCAAAGTGCTTAACATTAATATGGAAAGAGAATAAAATAAAAAAATCAACAATAAAATACTTAAAAATCACTGTAAAAACATAAAAATTAAAGCCAGATAAAACAATTTAGAACTGCTATAAAAGAAATAAAAATCAGAGCCTTTTAAAAAGTAATTAAAAGCCACTATAAAAATAATAAAAAAGATATCAACATTTTAATGTGGCAAAATAGCTAAATTAGACACAGTTTACAACACTCCTGCATTTTCAAAAGTGACATCAGTAGTCATCCGTAGGTCAAGTGGGAGTTTGTTCCATAGCTTCGGGGCTACCACCAAAAAAGAACGATCCCCCACTTTCTGAATTTAGATCTTGGAACATGTAAATAAAATTTCCCATAAGTCCTTGTTTCTCTGCCTTGCTTTTGAAATGAAAGACGGTCACAGATAAAATGTCACCGTTGGCACTACTGAGATGTCATTAATCTCAAATACAAGTTCTTTTCATCAGCCTGAATTCATAACCGGAAATGAAACTGACTCACTCTGGCTAAATAAACAAAGATAGTAAAAACAACATATTAGTCCTTATACTTTAAACAGTTTACCAATAAAGGGTTGAAAACATAGTACTGGCATGTGTAGAGAGTCAATCCTGCCCAAAACTACCTGCCAGTCTGGCGCTCTAACCACTGGACTACCGAGTGTGTTACAAAGCAACAGTTGCCTAAGACACATGTCCTGTGCTGGCCAGGGGAGGCAGGTTTAGGATCAGAGACTAGGACCAGGTTATCGTGAGGTGAGATGAGAGCAAGAGCCACTGCTTGTTGTGGCTGGTGATCCTGCAGCTTATTGCCAGAGTTCTTTCACATGATTTGGGAACAGGCGGGTTGTAAAGTTTTACATCTGCCCTTTGCAGATAGCCGGGCTCTGGCCATTGGGGGGATGGGTGCTGACCTCCTCCCTCGCAGCATCCTGCAGCAGTATGATCTCCGCAAGGACGTGTGGGCGCTACTTCCTCCCATGCCCACTCCACGTTATGATGCCAACACACATCTGCTTGGCAACAAGCTCTACGTTGCTGGTATGCATACACACCTGCTTGGCTCTGTTTGGTGGACGTTTCTGTCTTTCTGAATCTGATTTTGAAACAAAGTCCTGTTTTATCTTTCAGGGGGTCGTCAGTGTAAGAGACCAGTGAAGGCTTTTGAGGTGTATGACACAGAAACACGTTCCTGGACCTCATTACCCATCCTGCCCTGTAAACGCACATACGGGGGTGTTATATGGGACTTCGCTGGAAGGCTGTGTCTCCTGGGCGGTCTGCGGCAGGGCGGAGGACACCAAAGCTCCAAGTTCACCAAGAACGTTAATATCTTTGATACCAATCAAGGTACAGAAGCCACACTTCATTCTCCTAGAAACCAAGTTTTTTTTCTGTCAGCTGAAGCAGACAGTTTGGTTGGTTTAGGTGCTGCACCATGCCAGAGCGGTTTTACTCTACAACAGGAAAGGGGTGAGCTACTTCTCCTGTTGTGCAGTTGACTTTATTATGTTTGGGCAGACAGGTCTGGAAGAGGAACTAACTTAAATTTGTTTTTGGCTAAATGGAAAATTATTGCTCAAAACAAAAGGATTTATCCAAAGTGGACTTTCAGCCAAAGTATCAGATATTAGCCAGTACATAAATGTAAGATCATACACCATTTTCAGTTTTAATTATAAAAGCAAGATGTGCCAAAAATGTTTAAATTTTAAAAATCTAATTTGAATTCATTAAATGTTCTTGTTTTTCCTACAATCAAATTGTTTAACAGAATGAAATTAAAGTAGGATTGAAAGCCTTTAGGATTTTACAGGAATACTTATTTACATGTGATTTTCCAAATTGGGTTCGAATGAAGGCAACTGGACTTCTTTGGTTTCTTGAAGACGTTTCGCTTCTCATCCAAGGAGCTTTGTCAATTCTGACTGGAATATGGGAGATTCGATCTTATAATCAGTTTATTGTTCCTTTATGCTCGTTTATGATGTGTTTTTATCTCTGTTGAGCACTTTGGTCGAGTAATTGTTGTTTTAAAGTGTTATATAAAAAAACTTTGATTTGATTCGAGGATTAGTGGCGAGACTCACTGATGGAAACAGGGAGTTGCGCTGTAGCGTGAGTGGAGACCCAAACACGGAAGTGTGAGCACTGGGAACTGCTAACACGCGATTTGATCTAGGAACACCTGTGCAACACCCGAAGGGAAACGGGATCCCGTAGATGGTCCTGAACGAAAGAGTTAACTTACTCGTTTGGAGAAAGTTGGTTGAAAGAACTGGAAGGCTCGAAACTCGGGACATGAATTAAGCAAATCGATGGCTAGGTGGTGAGTTTACTTCCTCAAATAGGCTTGAGTGACGACATGAGTGATGAGAGTTCCGGCAGATAGAATGCTGGGAGTTGGAGTTCAGGAGGTAGGTCTCCAACCAGCTCAGTGGCCTAGTGGTTTGAGTGTCCGCCCCGGGACTGGGTGATTGGGGTTCAAATCCCGGTCGGGTCATACCAAAGACTTTGAAAAAATGGGACCCAATGCCTCCCTGCTTGACACTCAGCATTAAGGGGTTGGATTGGGGGGTTAAACCACCAAATGGTTCCCGAGCACGGCTGTGTCTGCAGCTCACCGCTCCCCCAGGGGATGGGTCACATGCGGAGAACAAATTTCACACACACCAGTGTTTGTGACAACTAGTGGGACTTTAACTTTAACTGGAGGAGCGTCGGGAAGTGGGAACCGTGACGTGGTTCAAGCAACATATCTTTTCATTTTTCCTGGAGGATTTTTATAATCACATTACTCAAATGACTCTGTATCATTACAGTTTAATTATTTCTGTCTGCATATTTCTGGTTGTTGTTCCAGTGGACCTCCTGTCTCTGGGAGATAAAGAAAGCCTCACAAAATATCTATTAGTTCTGAAAATCAAAAGGTTTTATCCTATTTTTTCTTAAAAGAAGGTTTTTCATTGCAGATATCCACTGGTCATATAGTCAGTCGACTACTCAGACACTTTCACTTCAACACTCCATGTCCCACAATGCAACTGACTTCTCTATCCAGCAATAACGCCCCAGTAACAGGTGAACAACTCGAGTTTGGAATGAAAGGCGAAATGGGAAAGCAGAAATCAATAAGTCATTCTCAACAGCCGGCTATGTGGTCACGCTTTGAGATCGCTTCAATGGAAGCCAAATCAAGCAGAGCGCAGGAGTTATCACGTTAATATATGATAATGGGGCAGAAATTTACTGGTGTGTGTGTGAGAGAGAAAAGAAAGACAAAAATATCCAGCCCACTCAACGGCTGTACATGTTCACTCACACACACACACGCTCATCCAGAGAAGGCACCGTTTCTCCAATCTAATTTAGGCTGAGATGAGATGGGGGAGATGAGCTGCTGAGGATGAGGAGCGCTTCAAATTACAAGATCCAGAAACAGATTGCTTTATTATCCATCTGCAGCAATATTTCTCACACAGTCATGAAATTGGCTGTCACACATTGATATGATATTACTGTTCCATCTCCCCAGTATTAAAACGCATGCCTGTTAACGGATGTTGTATTCTGAGTACGATAACCACAAAAATGGAGTTTTAATGGAAAATTGCCAGAGAAGGACACATTTCAGCTGTTTGGGTTTTCATATGGTATCAGTTTGCCCACATTTATTGAAATATTTTATCAGTTTTCTCCTTCTGTATGTCCCCAGTTTATGTGCTCAGATATCTTTAAACTTAGACAAATAAAACTAAAGGAAATTTCCCTTGGCATGTAGAAATATTTCTAACAGTATTTTGACGTTTTAAATCTTTAAAATTTGGTTTTACTTGAAAGAACAACCCCAAGGTTATGTAAAATACATCCAAAGTAAACAACCCGGAGGCCTTTATACATTCATCACCAGTGATGCTGCTTACACATTATGAAGTAAAGTGTTACGCTTGAACAGTGATCACTTTTCTACCTAATGATCTAACGCACTGTAATTTTGATTTCAGTTGTCAGATTACAAGGACACTAGGTTATAAATCACTGACGTAAAAACAAAGGTTCCCTTCGCTGTGCGCCCGTGTTTTCAAACCAGCTGACCACATATCAAAGTTTTTCTTACAAGCCCAATAGTTGGTCGTTAAGTCTGCATCCAATTTGAATCCTTATTTGTCTCGGAGCTCTCGCCATTTGGAAAACTCCAGATGTTGACTCTCGTTTGACCCCTGTTGTGGTCAGACGTTCTGTTTCTCTGTTTGGCTTCATCAAGTAAAGGTTTGTGTTTCTTCATATGCTCCTTCATGATGAACACACTACAATAATGTCAACCATCTATCTGGTCTGTTCTGAGGTGTACTGATTGCCGTAAAGTGAAGATACGTGACTTTGTGAGGGCTCGCCGGCCCGGGAAGGCTCTAGTTGAACTTGTCCCCAAGGAGCTGAGGGGGCCGACAGCTTTCCTTTCAAATGAATGGTTTTCATAACTTTTATAAATTACTCCAAATTTAAAAGCCAGAGTGGATCAGCAGACTGAAACTTGCACGTTTACATGTGCATCTAAGTCGATCTAGGTTGATCTAAAACGGGGGTGTCAAACTCAAATTCATACTGGGCTGAAATGAAAAACTGGGACACTCTTGGTGACAAATCCACTTTCAGTCACCCACAAACACACACACACACACACACACACACACACACAGAGAGAGAGAGAGAGAGAGAGAGAGAGAGAGAGAGAGAAGTACATGCTACTACAAACATGGGCAATACCCTTTAACAGTTTCTATTCCATGTATTCTTGTACCTTTTTTATGACAACCCCACTGTTTTGACATGTGTTTGTTGTCTATTTGTTGTGTACTGTTGTCCCTCCCTCCCCTCTTCCCCTGTTTGTGTTGTATGTCTCTTTTCTCCCTGTCTGTCCACTGGTCTAACATGCCACAAACATAATAAAGACACAACAGGAGGAATATCCCACATTCCTCTTGCTGTAGAGTAAAACTGCTCTGGCATGTTTTGACACCTACATCAAACATTCTGTCTGCTACAACTTTCAGGACAGGTTAAAAAAATAAACGCTCAGTCTGAACCTGACTGAGCCAGCTTTTTAAGCGCTTCTTAAAACACCAAGGAGGAATAATAATGCGTGTCTAGAGGACGCACCTCTAGACACTCAGTCCACCTCTCCCTCTCTGCTGTCCAAGCGCGATTCGACCTGATCTATTAACATTATTTATCGGCTGAAATCCGACTCAACCCTTACTCGGTTTGGGTTCAGTCTCAGGTTAGAACTCCAGCACTCATCCCTGCAATGCCACAGAAAGGCAGACTTTTAATATTTCCTACTCGGTAAATAAATGTAAGGGAGGGAGACATCCCACTCTGACATAATGGATGTGATGCTGGTGCCACGGTTAAAAAAACAAAATGGCTTATTATCGATTATGGTGTGCTTCTTCAACAATCCATAATCGTTTATGTCTGCATCTCGATGCATCAATTATTAGATCAATTTCCTCAGCTGTAGTATCACAGTAGTAGACATGCCTCATGGAATTTATCAGCAGGTCCCATCACTTATCCAGTCACCTGTCACTTACCTAGACCTGCCTCCTCACGCTTTGAATCTGTTACGTGTGTGTGTGTGTGCGTGCATGTGTGCGTGTGCGTGCGTGCGTGCATGCCTACGTGTGTGTGTGGGTGTGCGTGCGTGCGTGTGTGTGTGTGTGCGTGCGTGTGTGCGTGCGTGTGTGTGTGGGTGTGTGTGCGTGTGTGTGTGTGTGGGCTTGTGCATCTGGTGAGAGACCTGTTTGTCGATAACACTCAACATCCCCCTGGTGCCTCAGGAATTCAACCCGGCTACTCTTTGACCTTGTGTGCACACACACACATGCACGTGCACACAAACACATTTGTTTACTCAAGCTGTGTTTTGTCGTCCTTTTTCCATCTCAGGCACCTGGCTGAAGTCAGAAGAGACGGTGGCTTTGAAAACAAAGAGAGCTGACTTTGCTGCAGCCTTCCTGCGTGGCCGGATGGTGGTCGCAGGAGGACTTGGTAAGCTAGATGACCAACTCCTGTCACTGACTCCTATAAGACATCTCACCAACACTTCCTGTTTTCTGTACTGCAGAGCTTTTGGTTTTAGCATTCCAGTTTTTTACAGACGCTAGGACACATTTCTCAATACTTAGGTCACTTTTGCAAAACTCTTCACACAGTTCTCCTAACTGACTTTCAGCTTGGCAAAGCAGTTCATTTCACATTCAAAATGGACTACAACTACCAAAACACTTCATTCAGGTCTCAAATCAACTCATTCTTCCAGAACACTAGCAAAGGTTGACAGCCGACAAACACACTCTGTCACCCACAAAACAATGAGCTAAAAAACACTAACAACATGTAGCATTACATTTTCTGAACAAGGACACATCTCTGTTTATAACTGCAATATATGTTACTGGAATGAATCAGACATGATGCAGAATTTGTCAATGTTTTATGTTGTTTGTTTTTATTTTTTGCACTAAGTAGTTCCAAAATACAAGAAGAAGAAGAGCCACTTCTCTGTTTCTGGCTGGGTCCATGTTTACATCACAATACAAACCTATTCAGCAGTTGTCTCCTTTTGTAATGAAATAGAAAGAGTAACACCTGCAGATGTTCATCTATGAGAATCAGCTGTGGCTGGTTAAACTGCATTTTTAGATTTAAAATATGTTACAATAAAATATTGCTGTTGAATGTTGCTCTTATTCAGTTTTGCATCATGTTATTGTTTTGAACATAAATTTAACAGTTTTGTAAACAGTATGTAAGCATGTGCAAAGTGACCTGTTCATACAAAGAGTTTTGACAGTTGTTGTGTCTGAGTGAGAAAAGAATTCATGACATTTGAGAGATGTAGTCATTGAATGCATTTTGTGCCAAAACAATGATAATTGATCCTCAGTTTAGCCCACATAGACTTCTGTTGTGCTCACTGTGTGAAGAGTTTTGCAAACGTGACCTAAGTATTTAGAAATGTGTCCTAGCGTCTGTAAAAAACTGTAATAAACAAAGCAGAAGAAATCCATCAAGATCTGTTACAACAAAACTGTTTCCCTGACTTCAGGTGATAAAATGTTTCACTTTGTTATTTATTAACTTCCTCTTTCATCACCTTTTTAAACGAAGAACTCAGGTCACTCATTTTACAAATTCTGTGGTATGTTATACCAATTACTCAGTGTCTATGGTGTGTGTGTGTGTGTGTGTGTGTGTGTGTGTGTGTGTGTGTGTGTGTGTGTGTGTTCCTCAGGCCACGAGCCTTCAGCTTTGGACACAGTGGAGTGTTTCCATCCCCAAAAAAAGAAGTGGGAGAGGTTGGCTCCCATGAACTTCCCCAGATGCTCCGCCTCTTCCATTGTCATTAGAGATCGCCTCCTAGTGGTGGGAGGAGTCAACCAGGTACACCATGGAGCAGTACCAAACCCTCATACACCAATAACTCACTAGTCTACCACTGTTTGTGAAAATTAATAAACAACATTCCCTATAAAGTTTCCACAGTGTTTGTAAATCTTAGTGTGTGTTATCACGTTCCTCACACGAGTGTCAGGGCCTTGCTGCCATTCTGTCATTTTCAACACGTCTTCAACAAGAATGTGTGTGAGGATTGTAGGAGAACTTTGGCTGGGAGCGGTTACCAAACTGTATTGATTATAACAAAAGTCAACAACAACAAAGAAACTGGAGGAAAAAAATGATTTTTATATTTTAGGGGATGTACTTACAGATATTAACTCTGGTTATAAATCATAAAATTATTTTCAGTTAAAGCTACAATGGTAAATCAGCAAAACAAGCTAGATTAAAACAGTTTTTTCATACCTTAACAACGTTATAACATAGTATAGCTGTTAATATTTGGTGGAGAATTAAAAAGACACTAAAAAATAATAAAGTGGATGATGATAGTGATAGTGGTGATGATGATGATGATGATAGTGATGGTGATGATGATGATGATGATGATAGTGATGGTGATGATGATAGTGATGATGATGGTGATGGTGATGATGATGGTGATGATGATAGTGATGGTGATGATGATGATGATGATGATGATAGTGATGGTGATGATGATAGTGATGATGATGGTGATGGTGATGATGGTGATGATGATGATGATGATGATGGTGATGATAGTGATGATAGTGATGGTGATGATGATAGTGATGGTGATGGTGATGGTGATAGTGATGATGATGGTGATAGTGATGGTGATGATGATAGTGATGATGATGGTGATAGTGATGATGATAGTGATGATGGTGATGATAGTGATGATGATGGTGATAGTGATGATAGTGATGGTGATAGTGATGATAGTGATGATGATGATGATGATAGTGATGGTGATGATGATAGTGATGGTGATGATGATAGTGATGGTGATGATGATAGTGATGGTGATGATGATAGAGATGATGATGATGGAGATGGTGATGATGATAGAGATGATGATAGTGATGATGATGGAGATGGTGATGGTGATAGTGATGATGATAGTGATGATGATGATGATGGTGATAGTGATGATGATAGTGATGATGATGATGATGGTGATGATAGTGATGATGATGATAGTGATGATGATGATAGTGATGATGATGATAGTGATGGTGATGATGATAGTGATGGTGATGATGATAGTGATGGTGATGATGGAGATGGTGATGATGATAGAGATGATGATGATGGAGATGATGATGATGATGATGATGGAGATGATGATAGTAATGATGATGATGATGATGATAGTAATGATGATGATGATGATGATGATGATAGTGATGATGATGATAGTGATGATGGTGATGGTGATGGAGATGATGATGATGATGATGATGATGATGGTGATGATGATGGTGATGATGATGATGATGATGATGATGATGGAGATGATGGTGATGATGATGATGATGATGATGATGATAGTGATGGTGATGATGATAGTGATGGTGATGATGATGATGATGATGATGGTTACGACTGGTGATGGTACTGGTGAAGGACGTCGTAACATAAAAGGCGTGGAGTCAGGATTTGAATAATAAACGTTTTTATTACCAATACTTGATCAAAGTAAACTAAGTATCACTAGGTCTAAGACCAAGACTAGAACTAAGGGTGTCCTCAAAGGAGGAAAAGGGACAACGACCTAAGGAAACACAAAAGCTGGAGCCCAGCTCCACTATTGATCAATTAACTAAAATTAAACCCCCAATAAATCTCAGAGGACTCTAAGACTCTACAATTAACCCTTTTGTTTAAAGTAGAAGCTAAACAAAAGAAGTCCAAATAAACTAAAGGCGAGCACTAGGCTGTTAAGGTAATGGAAACACAAAATGGCAATAATTAGTACCTCAAAGCTCCTTTTAGCAAACAAGTTTAATCACTAAACTGCACTGAGAAAACTCAAAAGGCTGGTTAACTTAACCAATAAAGAAGCTCCCCTGAGCAAACACCAAAAGACACTTAACTGAGCAACTTATTACGCTCCACAGAGCACACTCACCCCAAAAGTTCCACTGAACTTTAAACCAACAAAGCTCAATTAAACTACACCAGACTCCAAGTCTGTCTGTTCTCCAGCACACAGTGTATCAATTAGCAAAGCAATCTCTCTCCAATCTCCCTCCCCTTTGGGTCTGCAGGCGTCTCCCTTTTAAAGGCTCTCAGGAGCTGATGAGGAATTGAGACCAGCTGGGAAGGCATGAGGGAGGAGGAGTCGCTCTGCTTGGCAGGGAGCTGGAACAGGAATTCTGCTCTGGTGCAGGTGGCCATAACACCCCCTCCCTTAAAAGGAAAAAAAACATTAATAGACACAAGAAATAAACCCCTTTTTTTTTTTTGGTCTGCTTTTCTATGGCCAGTATCTCAAAAGTCCCATCAACACCCTATTAAAATCACCACTGTCCAGGCAATTCCTGCTAACAGCCTAGGGGAGTGCTAGTTAACTCACCCCTAGTCTTCATGCGGTCTGATGGTGGGTAGATTAAACACATGTGACCGTTCACATACAAACCAGCAAAGAGAGGAGACTTCTCTTCCTGGGGTGCTCCCGAGATGACAGATTGTCAACACTAACCTTCTCGCCGCAACACTACAAAAATAACAATCGGGGCACATCCTAAAGAGGATGTGTCCATACCACCTACAAGGGAATTCCTGAAACAAGTTAAAAAGGGTGATTATTAAGGTCAAGGTCAAGGTCAAGTTTATTTATATAGCACATTTAAAACAGCAGTTGCTGACCAAAGTGCTTCACAGCATAAAAACAAATCACAGTAAAAGAGTTAAAAATAATAAAAATTCAATAAAACAAAGCGACTATATTAAAATATAAAATAAGATTAAAATAAATGAATCAAAATGAATCAAAATGTCCAGGACAATCCCTGATAAAAAACCATCATGGACAACCTAAAATGACGCAAAACAAGGCTAAAAGAGGTAAAAAAAAAACACCTCATTTGTTACTAATTAAAAGCCAGCTCATAAAAATGCGTCTTTAACAAAATCTTAAAATGACTCAGAGTCTGAGCAGCCCTAACATTTGCAGGAAGTCTGTTCCACAGTCTGGGGCCTGCCACAGAAAAAGCCCGATCACCACGGGACTTCAGCTTCGTTCTAGGGACCACCAGAAGATTCTGAGTGCCAGATCTCAAGGCTCTTGGAGGGGCATGAACTTCTAAAAGCTCAGATAGATAAGAAGGGGCAGAACCATTCAGCGACTTAAAAACAAACAACAGAAGTTTAAACTGGATCCTATAAAATACGGGAAGCCAGTGCAAGGACTCCAGCACTGGGGTGATGTGCTCCCTACGTCCTGTGTGTGTTATTAAACGAGCAGCTGCATTCTGGACCAATTGAAGCCGGTGAATGGACGACTGCTCAAGACCACAGTACAAGGAGTTGCAGTAATCAAGTCTGCAGGAAATAATTAATAATTAATACCAGGGACATACAAACCATGACTGGCAAATACACTTAGCATCCTGTGGATAGACCATCAGCTATGACGTTCTCACTCCCCTTCTTATGACGGATCTCGATTAAAAACTCTTGCAGGATTAACGCCCATCTCATAAGGTGTTGGTTGTAGTTATACATCCTGCTGAGAAATATCAAAGGGTTATGATCCGTAAACACAACAGTGGTGGTGGAACTGGAACCAACATAAACATGAAAATGCTGCAAAGCTAACAGAAGGGCCAGAGTCTCTTTCTCAATGGTGGAATATTTCAACTGGTATGAGTTAAACTTCCTAGAGAAGTAACATACTTGGTGCTCAACACCTTCCCCATCCTCCTGCAGCAACACTGCTCCAGCACCTACAGCACTGGCATCCACTTCGAGTTTGAATGGCTTTTCCAAGTCCAGAGCTGCAAGGACAGGTGCATGACACATCAAGACTTTGGCGGCCTCAAAGGCAGCTTGACACTCTGGCGTCCACTCAAACTTCTTTTTAGGACTCATCAACTCAGTAAGTGGATGTACAACAGTTGAAAAGTTCCTGCAAAACCCACGGTAGTATCCTACCATGCCTAAAAACCTGCGAAGGTCTCTGCGAGTAGCAGGTGTGGGGAATTCTAGCATCGCCTGCACTTTGTCTTTAAGGACTCTCACCTGTCCTTGCCCAACTTCCTTTCCGAGGTAGTTTACTGTGGCTTTCACAAACTCACATTTGGCTAAGTTCAGCGTCAAGTTGGCTTTAGCTAATCTGTCAAACAGCAAATGCAGAGTGGTTAGATGATCAGGCCAGTTGGAAGTGTATACTATAATGTCATCTAAGTAAGCACTGCAATGTGTGAGATCAGCTACAACATGGTTTATTAGACGCTGGAACGTAGCGGGCGCATTTCTCATACCAAAAGGAAGAACAGTATACTGCAAAAATGCATCTGGGGTAACAAAGGCAGAAAGGTTAGAGACATGATCTGTGAGGGGAACTTGCCAATACCCTTTTAAAAGGTCTAATCGGGTCACATATTTAGAGGATCCCACACTGTACACACAATCATCTACCCTAGGAAGTGGGTAGGAATCAGGAATGGTTACCGAGTTCAACTTCCGATAGTCAGTTATAAACCGAGGCGTCCCATCAGGTTTAGTCTCCACGAGACAAGGGGAGCTCCAGGGACTCTTGCTGGGTTTAGCAAAGCCATTTTTGACCAGGTAGGTTGTTTCCTCTTTCATCATCTGTCGTTTCTGAGGGCTAGTACGGTAAGGGTGCTGTTTGATGGGAGTAGCACAGGACACTTCTACTTCATGATTAGTTAACGTTGTTTGAGTCGGCACGTCAGAAAACAAACATTTGTTATTACAAATCAACTACAGTAAATATTCCTTCATATCTGAAGGCAAATGGCTTAGTTGTTTAGGCAACTCTAGGAGTGCCTCAGAGTTGTTTAGCCTTGGACTGCAGTATTTTGGAAGCTCATCCTTCTCGGCAACAGACTCAGGGCTAGACGTCGCAACAGTTACACATAAGTCTGTCGATGACTCTCCTGGTCCAGAATGGTACAACTTTATCATATTCACATGGCACTTACGAGTTTTACATCTACGTGTGGGGTTTTTTAACACATAATCAGTGTCACTCAGCTTCCTTAGTATTTCAAAAGGACCCTCAAACTTAGACGAGAGAGAGGCACCTGACAAGGGTAATAAGACCAACACCTTGTCGCCAACATGAAACTCTCTTCTCTTCGCTTTCCTATCAAATTTAGCTTTCATGCTACTTTTTGCAACAGCTAAATATTGTCGGGCTATAGCGTTTGCCTGTTGCAAGCGCTTCTGGAAGGCTGACACATACTTGCTGGCTTTGACTCCTGCTTGTGAAGTGGAGGAGAGAAAGCACTCTTTCAAAGCCTTCAAAGGTCCTCTTGGAGTATGTCCAAACACAAGTTGTGCTGGACTGAACCCTAAAGAGTCCTGCACTGCCTCACGAGCTGCAAAGAGAACAAAAGGGAGTCCTTCCTCCCACGTCCTGTCTGTAGACAAACAACACTTTGTCAGCATAGACTTTAGGGTTTGATGCTACCTCTCTAAAGCTCCTTGGCTTTCTGGATGGTAGGCAGAAGATGTGATGTGTTTAATGCCAAGAGTCTTGGCAACCTGGTTGAACACTCGTGACTGGAAGTTGGTTCCCTGGTCTGTTTGAATGACTCTGGGTAAACCAAAAACAGAAAAGAAAGTTGTTAAGGCTTTAATTACTGCTTTGGTCGTAATGGAAGATAACGGAACCGCTTCAGGGAATCTGGTAGCAACACACATAATGGTTAGCAAATACCGTTTTCCGGTCTTGGAAGGAGGTAAGGGGCCCACACAATCAATGATCACATGATCAAAAGGTGTACTTACAACCGGCAAAGGTTGTAGGGGTGCAGGATGTATCACCTGATTTGGTTTTCCAGCCATTTGACAAGCATGACACTCCTTACAAAACACAGCCACTTGTGTTTTCATCCCTGGCCAAAAGAAATGTTGGAGGAGCAGGTGATAGGTTTTATTTACTCCCAAATGTCCCGACCAATCACTAGAATGAGCCATAGATATGACCTTTTGTCTAAGTGCCCTAGGCACTACTATTTGTCGGGTCACTCCCCAGTCAGCACCTTCAGAAAGGGGATTTGGCCAGCAACGGATCAACACATCATTTTCAATCTTAAAACCGCCATCTTTATCTACCCCTTTTCCCCCTTTAACTTGCTCAAAGTAGGGCTTCAAGCTTTCATCTTCCTTTTGAGCTACTGAGAGGGTTTCGTGTGTCAGAGGCAACCTGTCATCCTGAAGATGATCTGAAGTAGTGCCTTCACTTCCCTCTGCAACACAAGGTAGATCATTAGTCAGGGTCTTATCAATAACATTATCAGGGGTTTGTTCCCCTGAGAGATTCGGCATCAAGACAGTATCTCGTAAAGTAATATCCAAGTCTTTCCGAGCTTGAGCACGAGTCACAGCACATGCAGGATACAACTCTGCTTTATCTGGGTCATGACTGTGAGCAATCGGGCTGTCTAAAACCTCCAAACTGGGGGTAACTTTACCCCCGGCTATATCATTGCCCAGTAGCAGGGTTATTCCCTCAACTGGCAACCTGTCACAGACTGCAACATCAAAGTATCCATTCACCAACTGACTTCTAATGTGAACTCCATGCACAGGAGCAGTTACACAACCCATTTCAACTCCTTTTAAAAACACTGAATACCCACTTGAGGATTTAGGAGTAAATGGCAACACACTACTGAGGATTAAGGTCTGAGAAGCTCCAGTATCTCTTAAGATCTGGATTTGTTTTTCATCAGTACTTTCACCAGTTAAAGATACAGCTCCAGAAAGAAGAAAAGGCTTAAAACAGGGATTTAGCTTCTTTTCTTTGTCTGGTTTCTCGGAGGAGGCTTTTATAAAAGCAACCTCTCTTGGTTTCTCGGACCGTTTTGGTTGACGGTTCTTTAAGAGAAAACATTCTTTAATAAGATGACCCTTTTTATGACAAAAGAAACACTCTCGGTTCTCCCGAGCGTCAGAGGGTCTTCTTTCCATTTTTACACGCTTCTCACTGGTTTCAAGTACCGTATTTTCCGCACCATAAGGCTCACCTGATTATAAGGCGCACAGCCAATCAGCGTCCTAGTTAAAGGTTTGGTCCTCACATAAGGCTCACCTGATTATAGGGCGCACCCAGCAATTGGTACAATAAGCCAAACAAAAGAGTTAGATCAAAAATCAAACTTTATTTTAACTCACATTTTTTTTCATTTGTCACCCATAAATCCCTCAAAATCCTCGTCCTCCGTGTCTGACATGAAGAGCTGACCCAGCACTGAACCCAGCGTGCTCGGCTCCAACGCGCCCGGCTCATCGCCGTCAGAGTCAATGTCACTGTCGTTGCTCGGCTCTCCCGTTGTGATCCCGGCCTTGGTGAAAGCTCGAACAACAGTCTGGGTGGAAACGTTGGCCCAGGCATCAGCGATCCACTCACAGATGGTGGCATAAGTGGATCGGCGCTGCCTGCCCGTCTTGGTAAACGTGTGTTCGCCATCAGTCATCCAGCGCTCCCACGCTGCTCGGACTTTCGCTTTGAACGACCGGTTCACCCCGATGTCCAGCGGCTGGAGTTCTTTGGTTAATCCACCCGTTATGATGGCGAGCTCCGTGTTCATCCTCTTCACCTGGACTTTAACGGCGTCGGTGAGATGGGCCCGCATGGAGTCGCAGATCAGCATGGCTGGAGAAGTGTGGAAGAAGGCGTCCCGTCTTTTGGTGTACACCTCCCGCAGCCACGCCGCCATCATGTCCTCCTCCATCCAGCCCTTCGGGTTCGCCTTGATGATCACGCCGGCGGGAAACTTTTCTTTGGGTAAAGTTTTCCGCTTGAAGTTGACCATCGGCGACAACTTCTGGCCATCAGCCTGGCAAGCCAGCACGACAGTGAAGCAGGACTTCTCATGGCCGGTCGTCCGCACAGACACCGTTCTGGTCCCGATTTTCTCAATGGTCCGGTTCACCGGGATGTCGAAGGTAAGCGGGACCTCGTCCATGTTGGTGATGTGCTGGGGCTGGATGTTTTTGTCTGCCATCTTCTTGGAGCAATAGGAGCGGAACAACTCTAGCTTTTCAGTGTAGTCGGCGGGTAGCTGCTGCGAGACGGTAGTTCTGGTGCGGATAGAAAGTGCTCGCCTCCGCATGAAGCGAAAACACCAGGAAGGGCCTCCTATGAAGTCTGCAATGTCCATCTCTCGTGCAAATGCTGCAGCTTTGAGACGAATGGAGACGATGGAGACGCTTCTGCTCGCCGCTCGCTGCTCTGTGACCCACTGCTCAACTCGGTTTTCAAGGAGCGGCCACCTTGCCTTGTTGCCTCTGAAGCTACGCTGCGTTTTCTTCACCTGCAGCAGCTGGTCTTCCATCTTTCTCCACTTGCGGACCATCGACTCGTTAATGTTATATTCTCTCGCTGCTGCTCTGTTTCCATGCTCAACGGTGTGAGCGATGGCTTTGAGCTTGAATTCTGCCTCGTACGCGTGTCTCTTCGTTGGTGCCATGGCTGGTTACCGGTATACCTGCGTGTAGTGCCACACCTTTTATTTGATGAGGATGGGCGGTGCTACGGGCCGGCTCTTTGTTTACCTGCGGACGCAGGTGAGGCTGGCCTCACTTACGTCCATATAAAAGGCGCATCATATTAAAAGGCGCACTGCCGGTTAAGGGGAAGATCAAAGGTTTTTAAATGCGCCTTATGGTGCGGAAAATACGGTACATTTTCTTTTACCACAGTAACTTTGTGGGTGAGTGCGAACTCATCCGCTAAGAGGGCAGCTGCCGAAAGAGTAGCAACCTTTTGTTCATTTAAATAGGTTACTAAAGTTCCAGACACACACTTCTTGAATTCTTCTAAAAGAATTAGCTCTCTTAGTTCCCCGAAGGTGCTAGTTTTAGTCGAAGCACACCACCTATCAAACAATGAACTCTTTTCTCGGGCAAACTCCACATGAGTCTGTCCTATGCCCTGTTTATGCTGTCTGAAACGCTGTCTATATGCTTCAGGAACCAACTCATAAGCTTGCAAAACTGCAAGTTTTACACGCTCATAATTCAAACTATCTGAAACAGACAGAGCCGACATGGCTTCCAAAGCTCTACCACTTAATCTACACTGTAGAAGCAGAGACCACACGTCACGTGGCCACTGGAGGGCAGCCGCGATCCGCTCAAAGGCTACGAAATACCCATCCACTTCAGCTTCTCTAAACACAGGCATAAGCGAGATACACTTACTGAGATCCAGCACAGGTTTTGGAGTGGGTTCAGAAGAAGTCTCTGTCTTCGCTGGTGGTGGCTGCTTTGCTTGGGCCTCCAGCTCCAGAGCGCGAATGCGCACAGCGGTGTCAGCGTCAAGTCGTTTCAGTTCCAATTCCATCTGCATCCGGTGTTTTCTTTCCTCAGCTGCAAGACAGGCCAGTTCTAGTTCCATAAGCAACTCGCCAGACATCTGACCTACAACAGCAGGTCCTCGTGAAGGGAAAATTGGAGGATTCCCCTCATCCTCTTCCTGGTCCGTTGACATTTCCGCATCCTCTTCTTTGTCTGTTGACATTTCCGCCTCCTCTTCCTTGGCAAGTGCTGGCTCTGGAGCAACAGGGTCAGGAACTGAAGGCCCTGTAACAGCAGGATCAGGCCTGGAAGCCGCAACTGAGATGGGCGGCAACAATTCATTGTCTATCAGAAAGCCCATAACCAACTTCTTCAGATCTTTCTTCAGTATCTGCGTGGGGACCTGCAACTTGAAGTGGGTGGCTATTCGCAGCAGGTCGTCTTTCCGACAGCCCTTCAATGCCTCACGAGACGGCGCCTCTACAAACAACTTTAAATCAAAGGTTGCCATTTTACACACACAGCCCAAAACGTTAGAAACAAACCACAAAACACACGCCTATGAAAAGGTCCTTCAAGGGTAATTTAACTTTATCCCAGACGAGCCCCCATTTATGTTACGACTGGTGATGGTACTGGTGAAGGACGTCGTAACATAAAAGGCGTGGAGTCAGGATTTGAAAAGCCAATACTTGATCAAAGTAAACTAAGGATCACTAGGTCTAAGACCAAGACTAGAACTAAGGGTGTCCTCAAAGGAGGAAAAGGGACAACGACCTAAGGAAACACAAAAGCTGGAGCCCAGCTCCACTATTGATCAATTAACTAAAATTAAACCCCCAATAAATCTCAGAGGACTCTAAGACTCTACAATTAACCCTTTTGTTTAAAGTAGAAGCTAAACAAAAGAAGTCCAAATAAACTAAAGGCGAGCACTAGGCTGTTA